>SJYO01000647.1:18558978-18770222 GCA_006410555.1 Capra ibex | reverse complement strand
CAGCACCCGCCCCGAAGGGTCCACCCATTTCTTGGTTACGTCCTCTGGATTCTTCGTACCCAAGCTAGGACTCAGTCGTTCTAAGGGATCTCCTCCCGTACCGTTGGGTGAGTCCATAAGAACGGACCTCTAAGGGTACTTGTCTCCTCGGACCACCCGAGCGTTTCCCAGTCTGTACGGACTTCGTTGACTCGTACGTACGTATCCCTTCTCACTCTCGTACTTTATGGTTTTTTCTATTTTACCTTCAAAAGTCCTCGTCTCTTTTTTGAAATGTGGTCATATAAACCTAAAGTCAACTGGAGGGTGGGTCTCGGTAAATCAACAACTCAACCTTATTCCTCCGATCCCCAAGAGAGTCAGAGCAACCGTACTGACTCCCCTGGTTTCCTCGGAAATCTGTGCCCATCCCGGGGAGGCAGGTACCCCCGTCGGACCGACTCGGCAGAGGGGACAAACGACTTACGGAGGAAAGACGACGGAACTGTAGAGGACCGCTTCTCCTCTCTCTGTCAGACCTACAGACACAAGGAGTGAGGGCGTCGGTCGCCGGTCCCGAGGACGGGGTGGGGGGGGTGGTGGGTGGACAACGGCGGTACACAGGACAAAGGAACCGGAAGGGAAGGTCAGGACCCACCACGTCCTTGATCGAAACAAACCCCCTACACCCTTCTTGATCCTCCTTTACGAGAAAACAATCTGGTCACGACTGGGGTTCAGGGGAGAAGTAGGGGTAAAGGGTTTTCAGATTTGACTTTTGTTACTTGAGTGGAAGGGGACTTCGTCTAAGACGTTCGTCTACAAGTGAGAGACTTAGACCCGATTGACCCCCGGTGGCCCGAGACTCACATTTAGGCAATCTTTTAAGATCTCCTTAACCTCCGTCTGTTGTACCACTGTTGAACTCAAGGTAGACGGTGAGAAGAGGACGGAGGTGTCCGGTAAGGAGAGGAGGTCTGGGGAGTCGGGTCAAAGGACGGTCCGTCCACCCGTTAAGGTCATGAGAGACGAAGTAGAGACATTGTCAGGTCAAGAAGTCGGGGAGTTTACCGTACCAGGGGTGAAAGAGATAAGAAATACCTAGGAGGGACGGGTAGGGTCGAGTAACCTTGTTAGGTCCGGTGAGGGGGTCGAGGTACCTCACTAGGTTTAACACAGGGAGACTTATCTTACGTCTGGTCGGAAGAGATCCGGGTTAATACTTGTGGCTGGATTGTGAACCCCCGTAGGACAGTAATGTTACGACGAAAGGTAAGACCTAGGGACAGGTAATTGTGAACGGAAAGGTCCTACCACAGTCCGACACAGGTGGGTAGGGACGTTGGGGACGGCGGGGTAGGGAACCCAGTCGGGGTATGGAGTGGTTCCCGGGGGTGCACGTCGACGACAACGACTCGGAGGGAGTCTGCCGGGAGTATGGTCCGGACCGATACGAGGTCGTCGAGGTCGGGGACGGTTTCCCGCAGGACGAGGGCGAGGTCACGGACGTAGGAGACGTCGACTTTTCCGTTCCTCGTTTCCGACTGAGTGAGATGTCGTCCCGCTACCCGGTACGAACCGAAGTGACAGACCAGTGACTGACACTCAGGTCTGACCGGTGACTCCTGGACGTCCCACTCACTTTCGTCCCCCGACCTCGACACTCAGGAGTTTTAACTACCCCTGACATCCCCTCTACCCGAAGGGGTCCTAAAGAACACCCTGACTATGAGTGGGTCTCCTTCTTCGAGGCCCGGGGACCCAGAACCGCCGAACAGAGGTCACCGTCGTTGTCTTGGCACATCCCCCGAACGTGGTCCCCGGTGGGTGGCCCTGGGGCCGAGGGGTACCGAGACTCCACCCTTCCCACCTCGGTGCGGGTGACCACGTCCCGACCCGGGAGGGAAAGGGGGTCGAAACATGACCAGGACGGATCGGAAAGTCGGAGAATCTCGGGAAGGTCGACCCAGACAGACTCCGGTCCCACAAGGATGAAACTTCCTTTTCTTGTAGAACCCGAAGACAGAAGAAAGAGTAGACAAAAACATCCCGGACTACGTCACCGACCAAGAGGATTTCAGGGGGACCATCTCGGACTCCGGAGGGAGGTCGTTATTATGACATAAATGTTACTCCGTTCCGTTCAAGGAGACGTCTGACGACGAAGGACAAAGTAGAGAAAGGACGAGCGAAACGAAACAAAACCGACCAGATTCCTTTGTTGTTGAAAGAGGTTTTATTCGAAATAATAATTGTACATTGTCTTGAAGGTCCCTTTGTCTCTTGAGACCAAGACTCCCTCCATTCCTTTGTTCCTCCGGACCGTCGGAAGCCCCCAAACCCTGGACCTCCTCCCGGGTCCTTCCTGAGAGTCTCCTACCACCACCGTCGTCCGTCGTGGAGGACTGAGTACTTTTACAGGTCCAGGTCCGACCCTAGAAGATTTAGGTCAAAGTCTTTGAATAGATGATTACAGACCGTTGACTTCCCTCTCTTTTCTCACTCCAAACCCTCTCCTGCCTATTGTCTCAGGGACTCGTCTCCCCTCTCCTACGTCGTGTCCTTTAGGTTCTGGAACTCTTAAATCCTCAAAGGCTTTCTTTGACACTTAGTAGTTTCCCGTTTCTCCGACAGACTCAGGGACCTTCCCCGTCTCCTCGACGTCTTGTACCTGGGACTCTTGTTCGTGGGACCCGGACGTGAGTGAAAAGGTAAACGAAGAGGAAATCGTCGAGGACCTGTCCAAACTACCCGAAAGGTGACGCCTAGTTCAGACTTTGGACCCTGGTTCCTCCTTCCCCATCCCCACCCCCACCTATAACCCATTCTCTTCTCTTTCATACCCAGTCTTTAAGGTGCCCGGGTCTTTAGGCCTGGGGACTCTCTTCGTCCCTGTCACCTACCCTCGGGACTACTTCCACCAACGAGAAGCCCGGAGTGGACGAACGGTGCTCGTTACTCAAAGAGTCCTTCGGGACGGACCCATCGACACACCCTCCGCACCGACCGTGCCCGTTGTGGAAGCGTTTGAACTATCTTCTTCTGTTCCAGCAGGGGTAGGAGTGTCCAGAGGTACCAGAAGTTTCTCTTATTTTCCCCTGTCCCAAGTAGTCAATAAGACGAAGGACGGGGTTATGGGAACCAGTCAGCGACAACTCTCATTCTTTGCCTTTCCCTGTACCAGGGACAAGGTTACGTCCTCGGTCAAGGGTCGAGACCCTTTACGAGTCGGAGCCCCGGGGACCCCTCGACCCATCCAGAGGAGTGGTTCATGACGTGTTCGCCGGGGACGCCGTCGTCGACGTCCACTTGTTCCGAGTCTTTCAACCACCGGTGTTTCTGTACCCCTGTGCACCCAGGTTCACGCTCGGTCACAGCATAGTGCCGTCGATCGTCGCGTTCGGGTAGGTGGACGTCTCACGTCCCCCTTCCACACCTCGGTGTCCACGGGGCCCGCGGGGGAGGAGGACGGCCCGGAAGGGAGGAGTACGGGTGTGTGGGGATAAGAAAAGGTCTTCGGGTCGGGATGGGAGGACGAGGAAGTGGGAGGAAGTAGAAGGAGAGGAATCAAGGAGTAATCGAAAACGGGAATGGCACAACCAAGGGAAAGGCTTAAGTAGGTGATCCTGGTCACTCGCGAGCCACCGTAACAAGTGGCGAAAGCGGTGGACGACCCGTGGGCCACCTATTCCCTCTCAAAGTATTTGTAAGTTCCGGACCGTGACTGGTCACACGGACGTTTATTTCTACGAACTTATGCACAGGTGGGATGACTTGACGTTCAAGAAATTACCGCTCTGCGTTCAAAACAAGTAGGAAAGTGACTGTTGTCACGGAGTGTGTTTCGGTCCCTGATCGTTTCCAGGTACCGTAACTAATAGGACCAAAGACTTCACCCACGAGGGGCGGGGATCACATTTCTTGTCCGTCGTCTTCCTTTAAAAAAGGACAAGACTGGCAAAAAGTCCCGATCCCAAAGAAGGGATAATAGGGGAGGGGGTGGGGACGGAGGAGAACTGGACCAACTCCAGCTAGTACTTCCACCTTTCCGGTTCCCTCTACCTAAGTGTCGACACTTAAGCCCACTTCTACCGCAGATGACGGGGCTAAAGTCGAAGGAGACGGCCGTGTTTCGACGGGTGGTCCCGGTACTTACACTAGTTCGGATGGACTTATTCCCTCCTCTGTCCATGTCGCGGACCACCACACCCGACTCCACTTCCACTCCGATTAGAGTCCTCTCTTGCTATCTAGTTCTATCTTCCTGTGTCAAATTGTCGGGGAAGCCGAGTGAAATCTCAGTCACTTTTCACCGTCCCTCACCCGTCTCCGTACGACTCTTGTCGCACCTGGAGGAGCCTCCACCCTCTCCTCCTGAGTCCAGTCTCCTACCAGTAACCGTGTACCGGGAGGGAGTCCATTTACTCTTGTACCGTCCCTCTCCCTGTCGCCCACACTCAGACAAGTACCGTGCACCCCAGTCTCGTGTCACCCCTTCTCGCCACCCCCGGACCCCACGGACCCTCCGCCCCCCACCCCTACTACCTCCTCCGTCGCACCCCCGACCAGATGGACAAACTCCATCTACGAGAAGGGACTCCTCAACCCAGGCCACTACTGAAACTGGGAGGGATACAGGGGGGGCGTGAGACGTCTCAACCCGTGCTTCCAAGCCCGTGTCTCAAGGTAGTCGCCTACGGACGTCGGCCACGTTTCAATGGAACGTACACCGGACACCTAGGTCTTGTACCCCGGAAACCCGGGGGGTACAGATAAGGAGGTGGGTAAAGACAGGAGTGGACGGTAAGACCTAGGCATGGGGCTCCTCGACACCCCTCATTGCCCCGGAACTCATCGGCATCAGAGCCCGCCGTGACCGTTCTCGGTTGTCCTGCAGGTCCGCCCTCCGTTCCAGGTTGTGGGCCCAGTTCTGCCGACGGGCGCGGTCGTGGACCGTAACGTCGACCACGTAGTCGTCCCAGAGGACCAGACCCCCGTCCTCTCCCTTCCTCGACCACAGTCGAGGTCCCCTCTCGTTTCCTCTCTGTTTCTTCGGTCGTCTGCTTGGATCTTTGGTAGACTTTAGGGTCTCTGTGAGTCTTTTCCGTCTCAATCTCTCTCCCCCCCTTATCGTCCTTCCTTTCCTCGGATAGCCTTAGTGGAGGTGCCACGGGCCAGTCGAGGTCGGTGAGCGAAGAGTGGGGCCTACAGTGTCACGTCCAGGGGGTCGTCACGTAGGTCGAGGAACCAAGCTCGTGAAGCTATCACGTCGAAGAGGAGACTCTCCTTGACCCATGTTCCCAAGTTTCGATACCCGAAACGTAGAGAGGTAGGAGTAGGAGAGAGTGGGGTGGGATCGGGACCGGAACTAAAGAAAGAGGAAACAGAGTCTCGACCATTTCTATGTTGTCACTTTCTCCCTAGGGTGTGACCCGTCTCTACTACCCCTTTCCGGGAGGGAGTCGACGACTGACGGAAAGGAATAGCGGGGGATGTCTCCAGTTCCCTGAGTGGTACTTCAGGTCTGGAAGTTAGAGTTTCAGTGACCAGAGGTGGTACCTTCCGTCCGCCCCTTATCTTTCTTCCTTCGGCTAGACCCCTCTCATTTCTTCTATATTCCGTTCCTCACTACGAGACCCGTGAAAGAAATCTTCATCGGTCTCAGGGGGTTTACGAAGGGAGTCCCCGGATTCGTGGTTTCTCACAAGTGTAAGAAGACTAAAGAGGTCCTCAAAAGAATAGATGGTTACACAGGAAGGATTCGGAGGACAGAGGGATTCCGGGAGTCCCTCACGTGGCGGGGGCGGAGGACGGGAGTGGTCTCCTTACATCTACTGTGACGTACTTCCTTAGGCCCTTAGGTCTAAGAGGTCGAGGAAGGCTCGGTGGAGTCACTCCTTTGACCCTTCAGGGTAGTCAGAAGCAAAAAGATTCTCGCACCTTCTGTGCACCTATAGTTTTCATTCCGAGGGTGGGACCAACGCTACTAGTAAGGGTGAACGTCCCCAGTGGACGCCTCCTGTCATGGGGTAACGTCCCGTCCAAGTACAAAGTCTCGAGTCCCTGGGTAGGCATGTGGATTGTGAGTGAGAGTAGTTGAAGTCCTAGATACAACCCCTCCTGACACTTCGCTAAAAGTCGTTCCGACGGGAGCTTCAGGTGGACTCCTCTGTTCTTTAGGTCCAAGAAAGGTAGGTCGTGTTAGAGTAGGATAAGGAGTGGAGATGGGCCCGGGGTTGAGCGGGAAGTCAGGACCGAAATTGGGACTGGGAGATCCGGAGTTCCGTGTGGGGACTACAGACGGTAGGGTAGAAGACCGGTAGGTCGACGGGAGTCACAGAGGGTACGTAGGAGCAAAAGGTGTGGTATAAGGGGTCTCGAGGGTGGGCAACAAGAGGTAATAAATCTAGGTAGAGAGAGGGGATCAAAGGGTCCTCTAGACGGAGAAAGCAAGGTGAGTGGTGAAAGGGTTACTCCGATCGTTACACCACGTCCAGTAGACTCTTGAGAACCCGTTACAGGGCCTTCTCGACTTACCTGACCCCGTCCCTCGCCGTCCGCAGGGAGTCCGGTTCCCGTGACATGTGACAGACATCCTCTTTACCTGTCTCCTCCCACCGGGTATGGGTCGGACCCGACTCCACTCCCCTGTCCCGACCTACCTCTTCTTGTTTCTGGTTATCCCTTTTTGTATTATTGTCTCTGCCTCCTCGAGAGTTTCCGTTTTTTCTTTGGTTCTCTTTTATCGTAGACGTTTAGAGAAGTGGTCCGTAGTGTGATTCGTGACTCTGAGACTTCTGTTGTTTCTGTCCTCCCAGGGAACAGGGTGTTCCCGAGAATCAGATCACTCCTTCTGTCTTTATTTGGGTCTTCTAAATTTTTATTTCACCATCCACGAAACTATCTCTAAACATGTTACAGGGTTCTCTCTTCAAACATGTCTCCTTTCTCTTTCTCTTTATCCCTATACTTTCCGTCTCTTCTTCATTTATCCGTCATCCCCGTTACGGTCGTAAACCCACTCTCTCGTACTTCTGGCCTGCCCACTCTCAGTGACTCTCAATTAAGGGTCGCACTTCCAGTCACTGGACCCCACCGAAGAGATTGGTCCCTAATCTAACTCACGTGTTTGGGTTAGGTTTCCTGTAAATGACTGGGAATGAGACACAGTTTCCTGTATATATTTAGTTTCCCGAATATTAGATCGGTACTACCTTTATTTGTTCATCGTTTTTGTTACCGATGGGTCTTTTTTCGGACTAGTTTAACACCTTGATTGATTTTAATGATTCCTTCAAGTGTCTTATTCTGAATGTACCCCGAAGGGACCACCGAAGCACCATTTCTTAGGAGGACGGTTCCGTCATCTGTGTCCAAACTAGGGAGCAGATCCTTCTAGAGTGTACGGAACCTCGTTGATTCGGGTTCAGTGACTCGGACACGGTCACGTGTTGATAACTCAGACACGAGATTTTGGACCCTCTCCGAAGGGTCCACCGTCTCACCATTTCTTAGGTGGACGTCACGTCCTCTACACCCTCTACACCCAAACTAGGGACTCAGCCCTTCTAGGGGACCTCCTTCTTTACCGTTGGGTAAGGTCATAAGAACGGACCTCTTAGGGTGTCCGTCTCCTTGGAACCACCCGATGTCAGGTACTCCCACGTTTCTCAACGTGTGCTGACTCGTACGTACGTGCGTGATCTCGGACCCTTGGCGTTGATGACTACGGACGCGTAGGATCTCGGACGCGAGGGGTTGTCCTCTTCGGAGACGTCACTCTTCGGACGCGTGGTGTTGACCTCTCATCGGGGGTGAGTTGCGTCGATCTCTTTTCGGACATGTCGTTTCTTCTGGGTCGTGTCGGTGTTTGTTTATTTATTAAAATTTTTGGTAATGTAAATTCTTTACTTATCTTTAGATTTACTCTATTAACTGTTATTATTTTATAAGTAAAAATCCATTCTGTCACCATAACAAGAGAATTTTTTTATTAAAAGAAAATCTTTAGTATAACTTTATAAATACCCACTTCACTACACTACCGACCCTTAACGAAGTTTTATTAGGTTCTTTTCCTTTCATTCTCTTCTCTCTACACTTTGTTCTAAACATATTCAGTTTCACAATTTCGATGTACCACCCATGTACTCCCAAGTAATATAGTAAGAGAACTTTTAAAAAAACTGTTAAAGGTGCGATGTTTCAACAAAAAAAAAAAAAAAATTCCACGACCCTATTTCAACCTGTACCCCTGTTCTCATTTCTCCCAAACCCTGTGTACGACCCCCGAATTGGACCTAAAGATCCAAGTTCTTCCCTCCAGAATGGAACATTTCTTGGACGGTCAGTGACTGGAACCACACCCTGTTGAAGTACGCAAATTCTTAGTCGATGTCAGCCTGTTCCTCTGTCAACGACCAAAGGAAGAGGGTGAGATTACCGGGAGTTCTACGGGTGGTGAGGAGCCGGAGGAAGGGGTGGAGGGCCGGGGAGTTGGGCCCGAGTGTCCGTGCAAGAACTACACTGGGTCGTTAGCCACGTCGTAGACTCGGTACAGGTCTAAGACCCCATTGTCCTTTTTGACTTACTGTAGGTCTGCCCTTAAGTCAAGGGGGTCCAGGACCCAACCTGCACACTTGGTGTCGGACCTTCATTCCCAACCTCACCCCTCTGGTCCTTAATGTCGACAAGAATGGTCACAGAACTAGAGTTGAACCCTTTTACACGGGAACCTCCCGGGACCCCCTACCACCGTTACACATAACCATGTGTAACATTCATGTCACAGGATAGATACGTCCACACAAATAAGTGTGGATGACTTTTAGAGACCTACACTCGTACTGGCACTGACACATAGAGTCAACGCTACCTACTGGTACACAGTAAGGGACACCTATACACTGCCTCGAAAAGTTATAAAAATCTCCCTCTTGTCGCACAACTCCGTAAACTTAAGGTTGTGAGATCGAGAGAGACGTCGACTCATCCTCACTCAGTCTTTCTCAAACGTATAGACATAAATCGACACTTTATCGTGTCTGTAAGCAGAAAAATACAGGAAGGATACTTTCATACATTGACAAGGTACATCTTACTATTCAGGAGTTAAGTATTCAGGAGTTCCAGTACGGACGTCCCTTCTTTCATAACCCATCTCCATAAATTTCTCGAAGTGTTGTAACAGAATAAAAATTTGACCGATCACCTTTGTGTCTCCAAATATAATAATAATGACGGAAAATACACCGATAAAGGACTGTTTAATTTAATAATATGTCTTTATTTACAGAGTAGACACAAAGAGATTAAGTCCCTCCCATAGAGATAGATACCGGTACTTCTCATCACTCTGCGATAGTACTGGACCCTCCGGTGCCTAAGGAAGGACGTAATCTCGTTCGGTAATCCATATGGTAAAACATATTCTCGGTTGGACACTTCTGTGACCCCGGATTCCTACACATAGAGTGTGACTCAGATACCGGTGAATAAGAAACAATCTTGTGGGATCCAATCTTACTTTACCTCCTGAGTAAACCTAAGTTCCCACTCAAAGTCCGTGGAGACCAAGGACCCGTGTCCCCTCGTCTCCACGGACTCCGTCACATCCGGTCAGACACTTATGGAAGGGGGGTACCCTAGTGGTCTGTCCGAAGGAATATTTTGTGGACTCACAGAGGCTGAATACATGAAGTTCACGGACCTCCAGAACCAGTTCAGTCCGAGTTCAGTCAACTCTACTCCAGGAATCTTCTATTCGTTTAACAGGTTTCAGTACCGGGATCATTCCTGTCGACCTAAAGTTTTAATCTAGAGGTCTGACGAACCTGTAGTGAGAAGTCTCGTATGACACTGTCAGTGGAAGGTCCAAGGAACAGACCGAAATCTAGTCGACCCGGGAATCGACTAGTAGTCCAACACTAAGATACGGGATACCCCCAGGATAGATCCCTTAGACGTGAGAGGGAGTGAAAACTAAGTCAAGAGAAGAGGAGACTCTTAAGGAAAGGAAAGTAGGAAGTAACTCTAATCTCTAGACATGGACTTCTTGATCTCTTACATCCCCATTAATTTAATGGAGTGGTTAATAGACCGCTACTGAAGTATCTATTAGGATTTAATTGGAGGTTCTATAACGTCTCGTCCACCGTACCCTTTTCCTAACACATGGACGTCCGATCGTTTCCAAAGGATTGAAAAATCTCTACTACATTGGTCACATGAACGTAAGATGAAGTATCTCCCAATACACGACTCCATTGTCCTTACACGGTACCGTTTCGTAAGTGAGTGAACGTATCTCCCGTTCATCTAAGTGATTCACGATTAAGGTTGGACTACACTATCACGTTAATTTTTTGTATTTATTCGTGATACACTGGTGTGTCGTTCTACGTACGGTTGTGTGAGTCTCCACGGACACTTTCGAAGTGGTTTTTCCACTGTCAACCCAACGTGGAACTTCTCCTACATTCTAAGACTAGTCACCTCTTATCCCCTTTCTGAAAGATTTCCCTTGTCGTATTTACATCTGACCTCCCCCTTAAGAGACCACCAGGTCACCAATTCTGAGGTGTAAAAGTGACACTCCCGGGTCCAAGTAGGCACCAGACCCTTGATTCTAGGGTTTAGAACACCGGTTTGTTGTTGTTGTTGTTTTTTATTGGTATGTGAACTTCTCTATGCGGAACTTTAATTTTAACTCCCTGGGACTCGTAACATGAGAAGTAGGACATCCATTACTCCCTCGGAGGATTCTAAACAGAAAACAAAAATGAATTCCAAATTTTTTATCCCCTCACTGTGCAAGTCTAGAGACAAAACCTTACCGTTAATAAAATCTTACTTCTTACCAAACCCCTTCTCAAATCTCCGTCTCTGTGGTTAAACTTCCACTTACGTTACGAGGTCCAATTTCGTCTTCTATCGGTCTTAATCTTGTCCCCCTTCTCCCTCTTCCCCTACCGACCCTCTCTGTAAAGTCCTATCTTAGTTATCCAGAATCACTTATTGACTTATATCCCCCACTCGCTCTTCGTAGTTAGGTTCCAAGTCTCGAACTTTTCGATATAACGGTCGTTGAGGTGATTCGTCTTTTCCCTTACGTCTTTCATTCTTGTCCCGGTCACCCGTGTCCAAACCTACGAGACTCAAACTCGAAGGACACCTTTGACGTCCACCGTTACTATCCGTTTTCTCACAAGGTGTACACCTCGAGTCTTGATCTCTATGATTAAACTTTCAGTAGTCTCTTGTCGAGTGTAGACTTCACACAAGAATTAGTAATTTCTATAATGGTACACATGTGACGACAGAACACTAACACAAAGACGACGCTCATGCACTCTTTCAGGCACACAGTAGTTACCCAAACATACATAGACACGACTGTTACATTTTACTCTCATTGTGTGGTGTACCCCAGTAACATTCCTGATTTCCGTAAATCTGTCGTAAACCCTTTCCCGTCGACAAAAGTAATGACAATTCCCACCACACAAACTCCGATATCCGCCGTACGTGTACACACTGAGAACGAGTGGACTCGTCGAAGAGAGGGGTGAATGTCGCCGTAGATAACTCCTAAGGACAACCCCATCCCTCACTCGGTCAATGTTCGTCCCCGTCTCTTTCCTTACATACCTACACAGATTCGACTCCGTAGTCCCAGTCTCCAAACCCACGACCCGACCGACCGAACCCCCAATCAGGGGTCTATGTCCTGTGTTTCCGTCGGTTTCGGTCACAGACCGGTGTTCAGACTCGGCCCTAATGGAATGTACCCGGACCCCCTCCCTTACTCGTGAGTGTCCTTGTGAGTCGGTCTTTTTATAAGTCTCATCCGTGTCAATCTGAGTGTTTTTCGGGTTGTGTATATGCATTTGTAATTTGGGTTGGGTGACTCTACGTGTCACTTTGGTGCACCTATGAACCACTACAGGGGTTGTGTCGGATTTCGGACTCTGTTGATATTCTCTATTCTGAGATACGTTTTGTTTGTGTTCTCAATACGTTGATGTATTGAGAGGAGATATGTATCCCAAAGGGTTTCAGGGATCTGTCCATGTAGTGATCATGTTTGTAAGTATGTTTGGGTTCCTTATTTCTGCCTCAACCATTTCATCCCTTACGATACGTTTACTGTACCCTGTTGATATGACCTGTTCCGAAGCCCCTCTACGGGTTCGAGTTCTTCCCATGTTTCTTCTATTATTTCGACCTGATCTCGTCTTCACTGTCGACCTTCACCCCATTTCACCCTTCTCTCCCCGACCCTAGGTAGAGACCTCCGTCGACGAAAAGACCTTCCGGACACGTCACACCCTACTCCCTGTCCATGTGGATGGTTTCTCCGACTCGGGGAGGAACTCAGGCGACCGGTGAAACATGTGGCTCCCCACTCTGAGTGAGAATTTATAGACGTCTTGTGACAGTACCTCTTTAATCCCAGTAAACCTAAAAATTTCCACTAACTCTTTCACCTTACCCCTAACCCTTAGAGAGGACTCTAGTTCAGAAAAAAAAAAAAAAAAAACTCTAGTTCAGAACTACATTCCAAACAGGGAGTGACGAGAGACGGAGTCAAAGAGGTAAATCTATTCCTCTCATTGTTGAAACACAAAAGGAAGAAGAGAGGAGAGTGGGGGGTGAAGAGAAAGGAAGTCCCTCTCTTTAGAATTATCGGGGTCCTAATTTCTTTGACTTCGGGGTAATCCTAATAATGTCGTAATTCGAATTAGGGAGAGGGAGGGGTTTCTACTGTCGGACGGAGGTAGAGGAATGGACATTCACAGAACTAGATACGAGTGGTCTAACCAAGACTCTTGTCTTTTGTTCGTCTTTCCTTCCACCGACCCCATACTCTACAGACTCAAGTAAGGATTCAGGGTGGACGAATCGGGAGGAAGTTCTTCTGACAGAGTCAAAAGAGGGGTCTCGAGGTGTGGAAGAGTCCTTGGGACACACAGGACCTCGTGAAATGGTCTACCCAGTGACGGTGGTGAGAGGTTGGACGGAATGAAAGGGTCCGAAGGGTTAGGGTGGAACGAAACCAACTCCAATCCCATTCAGTGGATGTTGTGTTTAAAGAATTTCGGATCCTACCCCTGCGACTGCAATATAAGAAGATCAAGTTGGGGCTAAGAAGAAGCTGGGTCCTTGAACTCGTCAGGAGGTTCACGGGCTTGGATCCTCCTCTAGCCATCACCTCGACCCGATTTAGGGTCACAGAACCACCGACCTGTTGTGGTCCTTCTTGCTAATAAAAGGTCCTGACCCGATCATGGAGGTCCTGAGTTGGGATCACAGGTTTACGAACACGTAAAAAGATTAGACGATGTAGGGTCGGGAATAGAGCGTTCTGGGTAGAGTGGTACTCCTCCGTCAGTTTCCCCTACTACCTCCTCTCCTTCTCCTAAAAGAGCCACCACCAGTACCTCAGACCCTACTTCCTCATCAAAGGTCTTTCCTCCGCGACAAACGAATAGAGGTCCGGATAAAACTCCCCCGTTACCCTCCCTTTCTAGAACATCGGGGTTAGAAGTAGAATAAAATTCTTACTCTTTTGTCTCTCTACTACACCGAACGGTTTAAGTGTGTCCGTTAATCACTTTTCGACTTTGTTCTTGGTTTAAAATCTGAGAGAGAAATCAGATGTATATTATATTTCTGCAAACCGACCCTTGTATTCGACTCTTTCTATTTACCGAGTCCGCTCATTCTATAGATAGACCTTAACTCCTAAAACCCAGTTTTTTAGTATTATGTCCTTAAATTCTATCTTGTAAGGGACAGGAAACGTGTTTGGACCCTTCTATTACCTTCACGGAAGATCTAGTCATTCCATTGACTCCATCACGGAAAAGAAAAAAAAAAAAATTTGATTCTCCGTTTACCGAAACCGAATTTCCCCTTTTACGGTTGTTAGTTTTGACTGGTTTTTTATGATGGTGTGGGAGAAAGTCCCTCCCGGGAGTAGGGATTTGTTCGGATTTGGTGTCCATTAATTTCCATCCCTAATCCTCTCTAACACTCCTCTGACCAGTACCCCGGACTTCTTGTATGTCTAAATCTTACTCTGTCCCGACTCTCCTCTGGAGACTACTACTTTGACCTTAATCCTCTTTCCCAGTGTATTGACCCTACCCCCACACCCATTTCGTATTTCCTCCTCTATGGTTTTAGGTGTGAACCGTTTTTATACTAAAGCCCAGAGAATCCGAGGGACACGAGAACCCTCCGACATTTCCTTTGTTTCTTTCCCGGTAGTCAGACATGTACTATCAGGAAAACGGAGAAAGGGTAGAAGGGAGAGTGGGTTAAGACTAGAGGACCGACATCGAGGCGTGTTCTGGGAAATTAGAGACCTTGTAAGGCATTAAAACAGGAAGGGGTAAAAAGGAGAAAAGGGAAAGAGTCAGGAATGGTTCGAAGGGGTCTTTGGCTCAGTATAAGAGTAGGACAAACCGTGAACATTGTTGTCTGGCCCCTAG
Organism: Capra ibex; assembly: GCA_006410555.1. NCBI lineage: Eukaryota > Metazoa > Chordata > Mammalia > Artiodactyla > Bovidae > Capra > Capra ibex. The sequence continues at coordinate 18,755,745 of SJYO01000647.1, read as the reverse complement.
TTAAAGTAGGTCTTGAACCTTCCTCTTACCTCTCGTTTACTCAAGCTCCTAGAAATAGAGAACTGATTTTCCCTTAGACATTGGGAGGGAAACAATAGAGGGAAGTGGGGAGTTTTTGAATAAAGGAGGTTTTCGTCCCTCCCGGGGGGTGAAACCCTCTTCATCCTCAGTGTATACTTTAATCTTTTTCTCGTTATTCTGACTACCCATTACCCTCCCTTCTCCCCACGGGTACTCTAATAGTGGCCTGCCATTTGGGGATTTCCTGTCTGTACTGAGTCGTGGACTATACAAACACTTATTACTCTACTTAAGGACTTTTGTTATTTCCCTCGGAGATCCTCAGTTGATTATTTTATCTAACTCAGTCCATTCCGGTATACTTACTTTATGTGAAGGTCACGGTCGTATCCCCTTAAGGATCAAGACAGGAATGGAGAAACTTCGTCGAACTCCGAGAGCACCAGACCCCGTAGACCGTATTTCACCTACCACCTCAGTGATCATAGTATCATCCGTTACGGGTCCATAGGACTTAAGGTGTCCTGTGTGTCTACTTAGACAGCCGTTCCTCCTTTCTTTTGATGATAAACTTGGTGAATATTCATGTCCCAACCCGGTACAGAATAAATTAAAATTAATAAAATAGCTGAGAGTCTCTATCCATAGTAGTGGGGGTAAGTCATTTACACTTTAGCTGTGAGTCGCCTCCCTTCACTGATCGGGTCCAGAAGGGTCGGGGAAATATAAGATTGTTAGTCCGCAAGGTTAGTTAAAGGCCGAGACAGCTCGAGGACGAGGAGGTTGTCGCGGAGATGGGGATGTTCTGGAGTCGTCCGAGGAGGAGAGGGAGGAGGAGCCCGAGGACCCCCGGGCCGTGACTTCGGTGGCACCCCTTCGACCGGCTCCGGAGGGGCCCAGGACCAGGCAAGCCGCAGGACCGACCCCAGCGACGATGGCTTCGGTACCGAAACCTCCGAGATACCTACGTCTCTTACTTCTGTCAAGACCTCGCTCTCGAGTGAACGATCCTCCGCCCCCATCGCCCCGCGCGTCTTCGTTTAGGTGACTCTTGATGACCCTCTCCCGACTCCCGTTTCGACGCACCCGGAAGCTCTTGACACCAATGTCTACATCCTGTAAACCTCCCCGGTCAAAAGGCCATAAAGTAACTTCATGTCTGACACCTTTTGTGGTGAGCGGGGTGGGAGTAAGGACAGTGCGCCTCCAACACAAAACCTCTGACAGAACTCCCAGGAAACCCTCCGCAAAATGTGCGGAGGAGAGAGGGGAGGACGGTTGGTTCGGGGGTTCTAGTGTCAGAGTGCTAGATCCGAGGGGCTGGACCAACGCCCTTTGAGCGCCACAAAAGGGCGGAAAAGTCAGTGGACCCACCGCTGCACGCGCTGTGGAGCAGCGATTCTCGGCGCCTGGTCGCCCTGACCCCGCGGTTGTGTTTCCACCCCACGCGCGCGTGTGCGGGGCGGGGGAATCGGCGATAACCAGCTTCTTTGGGCCTAGGATGGATCTCTAGGTTGTCTCACTTTCCCTTTTTTCCTGGTGTCTCTTCTGACCTACTACTAACCGGATAAGCGTATGCCCCGCAACGGTCTTCCAAGTTTGAAGGGCGGGAGGCGGCAACGGATCGTGGGCCCGGAGACCGGGAGTCCGAAAGACCCGAAACTAACTCTCGGACACTCTTTACAAGGATCGTCTCGGCCTCGGGCTCGGGGTGGGGGGTGGGGTAGGGGGCGTTGCCCAGATCCCTGAAACCCCTTAGACGTCTGCCCTGGCTGGAATTTCCTTGTCTTCACGTGAAAAAATTTAAAAAAGGACCTCTTACCTCTATTCGTTGTAATTAAGTTGGATACGGTTGTTCAGATTCAATTATAAATATTTCTCGAATCTGGTCACGGACCGTTTGTGTAATTCTCGAAGCACTCACAAAATTTATTTATTCGACTTTATTCTTCGCACCGAGGATAGAATCGGGTGGAGACGGACAAAGGACCCATGTCTCATACTAACGACGGTATCCCCGTGGTGTTCCGGATTAATTATTAAAGCCGTGGGGTGCTCTTCAACCTTCATAAGCTTAAAGTGGTTTAAGACCGTCTCTCTTTTTCTTTTCTTTCTTTCTTTCACTTCAACAAGTCAGCACAGGCTGAGAAAGGCTGGGGAGGCAGGTACCCTATAAGGTCCGTTCTTATGACCGTCTCTCTTCATCTGAATTATTTTTGTGGATGTGAGGATGTTCGTGTACGGGGATGGGTGTGTGTGTGTGAGGATTCTTGTCTTCTCATAATAAGTGAGTAACACCTGGTTCACCACCTTAGTTTCGTCCCCTGTATTCAAGGATGAGGTACTCGGTTTAAAGACTCACACATATACTCCCCTCCTCTTTGTTCTTCTATCTGGTTTTATTCGTTAGTATATTAAAATTCCCTGAAGGACCACCAGGTCACCGATTCTAAGTTACGACGGTTATGTCCCCCAGATCCAACCTAGGGACCAGTCCCTTGACCTAGGATGTACGGTGTCGATTCTCAAGTGTCCGACGTTGATTCCTAGGACACACGGTGTTGATTCTGTCAAGTCAAGTCAAGTCAGCGAGTCAACACAGGCTGAGAAACACTGGGGTGTCGTGTGGTCCGGAGGGACAGGTATGGTTGAAGACCTCAGGTGGGTTTGGACACAGGTAACTCTACGTCGGTTTATGTATATATAAAAAATTTTCAGAGAACTTTATGCAGAAGTGGGGGTGCAACAAGACCCATGAAACAAAAACAACAACAACAACAACAACAAGACCCATGAAACTCTACGTCTCTAAGGGTAGGTTCGTGAATCCTTTCTACCACCCCATTTCACGGAGACGATTGATTATTTACCTTTTAGAGGAGATCATTCTTTCCACCTCCTCACTCAATTTCTGATCCAATTACCAATGGGGACCGTTTAACAACTCGTTGCCTCGATACCTTTGGACCTCCTCCGGTCCACTGTCGAGATTCGTCATAGCCCCCTCCCTGTGTGGAAGGTTAGACCCCACCCTTCTCTAATCCCTGACCAAGTGGTTCGACTCCTTCCCCTCCTTCACCTTTCTCTTCGGACCTCTTCATTTCCCCTCTCTGCCTTTATCCTCTTTTCGTCCCCGTTCCTTTAACTCTACCCTCTCTTTGAAGAGACTCCGTCCTAAACCCCCCACATCGGGGACTGAAGTTTGGGTACTCTGTGACTACCTACCATGGTCCTCTCCCGTTGTAATGGGCAGTGGACTCTTCAATTCCTTTTTATGAAACGCCCGTCGGTACGGTCGATCGGTTTCAGTTATAACTACTAGTTCCGTCAAGATCGATATTTTTGACATCCTCTCTTTTCTCTCCGTCCCCTCTTCGACGGTTTGGACAAACTCGAGTCCTGAGTGGGTCAAACGGACTCCGAAAAGGGTCTCCCCTCTAAAAACACTCCGTCTAAGAGACCACCTGTCCCTGGTCAACCTCGTCTTTTCCTGTGCCCGTTCATCACGACGAAACTGGAAGAAGTCTACTTTGCCCAGTACACACGTCCAAAGTCCCCAGTGGAACCTCCTCTAAGGGGAGTTGCTTGTCTATAAACAACTTAGTAAGATGTAAGAAGACAACTTCCTTTCACTTTCAGTGAGTCAACACACTTGAGAAACGTTGGGGTACCCGACATGTCAGGTACCTTAAGAGATCCAGTCTTATGACCTCACCCATCGGAAAGGGAAGTGGTCCCCTAGAAGGGTTGGGTCCTTAACTTGAGTCCAGAGGGTGTAACGTCCGTCTAAGAAATGGTCGACTCGGTGTTCCCTTCGGGTTTTCTCTTGTTTGTGGTTTATATAGGGGAGACATTCCTCCTGTCTCTTTCCGGAAGGAGGTCCCTTCTCTTTTGGGTGTCTTCTCCTTCGTACTCTCCTTTGGTGATTGACGACCAAGGTCGTGGAGAGACGTGAGGTGGGCGAGGGAGGGGTTGAGAGAGGACAAGAAATTCAAAGTTCGGGACGAAATGAGGATATAGGAACGTACGGTGGTACTAAAAGACTTTGAGATCCACAGAACAATCTGTCTCCCATTACTCCTTCTTTCTCTACCGACTTATCCTGTCTCTAAGTTTACATTTCCGACTGTATACAGGACAAACCTCTTGTATAAAGCCCCGATAAAAAGTCGTCTAGTATTTCTCAAACTATCTTGGAGGTTTTAGTTCCAATAACCCCTCCCTCCCTCTCTTGATAAGAAGGAGACAGGAGAGATGAAGAAATAAACACAGGGATTCCTGAGACGAGTGTGATAGAACAGACTAAAAGTGGAAAAGGAGGGTGTTATCCTGGTCGATGGTGGTCGGGTCATCCTAGTCACGACGAGATGAGATCCCGATGTCATTGGGGAACGAAAGGAGGAGTAGAGGTTCCGTTGGACAGTGCCTCTTTTCCCGTTTTCCGTGTCCTTCCCCGAGGTCTACCCTCCGTCTTCACCTTCGTAATTTCGACTTGTCCGATGACTTACCCTCTCCTGGAGAGGGTCACTACTCCGGGGACCCGAGTCGAAGGACAAAGGGGTCGTGTCCCGGACACTGTAGGGGAGGGGTTGGGACGGGATGAAAAGTGGTGAGAGAAGGAGGTTTGGGTCGAAGGTGAAGGTTCAGGGAGAACACCTGGTGTCAGGATGGTTGAGTCTTAACCCTTGACTTCAGGCCTTCTTTGAACCTCTTTCCTTATTTCCTGGTGAAAAGAGAAGATATTAAGGGAAAGACCCGGGAGTCCCTGCACGAGTACGTCAGTCACAGTCTAAAGAACCCACTTCCACATCACCCTCACAGGAGACTAATTCGTTCGTCCCTTTGACTCCGTCTTTTTTCAGGACACTAGTTCCTCTGACCGTCCCTGTGTTCCCTAAAAGGGCTCTAAGCGGAGTTTGGGGGAGGGGGTAGTAGTCCCTCTGGGCTCCGAGTGGGGAGGCCCGGGTGAGGGATCCAGCAGCTCAGGGCGGGGGGCGGGCAGGGGAGGGGTCCAAGTCCCGCCCCGCCAGGCACTCAGTCGAGGGTCTAGTTCAGGCCCTCGCCCATCTCGATCTCGGCGACCCACACCTCATGCGGCCTGACCACCTCTCCGGTGTAGAGCACACTCGCCCAGACTAGTCCGAGCACACCGCGACTTCCCGGTCGGGATCCAGACCCCCTCTCTCAGAGAAGACACTCTGGCGGAAGGGACGGGCCGGGGAGGGTCAAGGGGGTCGCTGTCGGCGAAGGACCAGGGGCAGCGTTGGTACCGACTTCTTGTTGGAGTCCAGCTTAACAAGCACTTCCATTCTTGTGGAGGGAGGAGCCGGGGGGAGGTTCAAGGACCTTCCGTTGAGTGTGAAAAGGGGTCGAGGTCGGAGGTGAGGGGTGAGGGAAGGGAGAATCTAAGGGTAGGGGTCGGGGTGCACGTCAGAAATCACACACACCGCCCCCGACAGAGAATATGTGTAGATCTACACATATTCTCTGTCCATTCCTCCTGTCNGGGCCGATCTCTTTAGATCCGAGTTGGGACTTTTCAAACATTTTCACGTTCAAAGGTCGTCGGATTTCCTGTTCTTCTATCTCTTTTCCCTCCCAAGGGTCCTCAAATCTTCTAACTGCCCACCCCCTCTCCCTTGTCGACTATCCCCTGTCTCTCTCTTCCCCGGTCGGGCTTTGGATTATTCCAAACCCACCCTGGCTCCCTTTTAAGTCCTATTCCCGGGATGTTTTTCTAGTCTCCCACTCCACGTACCACCCCCTCTGAACCTCCCCTACACACACACCCACACACACATACACACACACCGCCCCCTCCAAAGTTCCTTCTCCCACACCATCCCTCCAGACCCTCACTCTGGTTCACTTGACCCTTCTTAACCACCCCACGTTCCCCTGTCCTCTCACCCTCACCTCAAGGTCTTCGACCGAGTCTCACCACTACCCCAGCTCTTGGTCACAGGGACCCCCGAACCTCTTCGCTCTCTTTCCCGCCACCGCGCCTCTACTCTCAACTCGTCACCGATGGTGCTCCCATCTACCCTTCTCTCTAGTCCTCCTCCTCTCGACCTGATCCCGCAAATCTCAAAATCCCAATATCTTTGCTTTCTTTTTCTCGGCAGGGTTAAGACAGGAGAGGCACCCACAACTACTCCTCTCCACCAGGGTTCCATAAACGTATAGCTTTGGAGTCCGGCGGCGAAGTCGACGCGAGGGAAGGCGTGATCCGAACGTAAGAGAGCGGAGAGGTCTGGGGAAGAGACACGAGGAGGGAGGGAAATCGCTGGAGGGGGAGGCAGACATAGAGGGGAGCGTCGGAGGGGTGGGAAGTGAAAGGACGGAGGAAAGGGAGGTGAAGGGGAGAAAACAAGGAGGTCGGAAACACACAGGGTCGGACAAAGAGGGAGAGGAAATACGGCCCCGAAGAGTCCGCCCGGGGAATCCACACCAGGGGTGGAGTGAGAGTGAGAACGGAGTCCCCGATAAAAATGAGGACCCACCCCGACGTGACGTCTAAGGTCGGGACCCAGGATGTCCTCTTTCCAATAGATCTCGATCCTCTGAACGAGACTCTCTGGGGGGTGATGGGGGGGATGGGGAGTGGGGAGTGGGGTCGGGGTGGGGCCGTCATGGGTCCCTTCTCCCTCCACCGTAACAGACGGGTCCGGAGTCGGAGTGTCCAGGGACGGGGGTGACGAACGGTCCTTCCTTCGACGACTCTGGGTTCTGTGTCACTCTACTTAGTGGGAGTCGGCTCCCCCTCCACAGACAACCCCCTACTCCAGTCCCTAATCTCTCGTCGGGGGAGATGTTTCGGGAGGTGTGGAACTCCCACTCCGAGACTCAGGAAACTGAGGGGTGGGTTGACGAACCCATCACATATCTCTTGGTGTTGAGGACGAAGGTTTGGGGGCGGGGTGGAGAGGACACAAGTCCGACATGAAGGAAGTCCTTAGGTCCGGAGATCGGGTGTGGTGACCGAAGTTGTTTCGGGGAAAGATCCGAGATAAAGTACCCAGTCACACTCTTAATTTACTCAATACCGTACATCTTACGAATCTTATCGTGCCTCTTTTCATTGATGCGGGTGGGGGTAAACAGAAGGGAGAGATCCCAGATCTAGGAGGTTTAAGAGGTTTTAGGTAAGGGACCCGGAAAGAGGGTAACAGGAGTTAAGAGACCCTTTGGTCTTCGAATGGAAACGTCTTCTATAAACATTACTAGACAGAATCCAAACTGGGTCTGGTCTCTCACGTCTCGGGTCAATACACCCCTCGAAAAGGTCACTCTGTGACTCATATACAGTACTGATCCGTCTTTCGTCAGTTCAGACCCTCATTCTCTACGTCTCTTACCGGAGTCCTACTCACCCCATGTGGTCCGGATTGGAACCCGACCCCGAAGGAAAGGTCCGACCGTCACTACCCCGGTTCTAGCCTTTGACGGGGAAGAGGGTCTCTGAGAAGTACCAAGAGACCGAGTTCCCTCAGTGAAAGTTACAGTGGTGACAACTGTGGTTCTCCATCCGGGTGAAGACAAGGAGATTTGTGGAGAATACACGTGTCCACGTGTGAGTAAGTGGACTCAGGAAGGTAGGACTTGGTAGGGGGGGTAGTGGAGTAGACTTCGGGGAGAGGGTGGATGGAGGTAGAGGGGAAAGACCCAGAGGGATTTCGGGAAATGGTCAGGAATACGGACCAGAGGAGGTCCGCCTGACTCTGCCATGTCTTCGACACGGGTCCTCCCGTCGAGGGAAAGGACGACATACCGTGGCTTCACGTGTGTCTATGGTTGTTCTAACTCCTTAAAGACCTCCGTCACGACACGGGAGGGTCCATCTCCCCTTGAACCTTACCCTTCATCCCCTCGACCCTCTGAGACCCTTTTCCCAACTTCTTTACCTTTTGTCTCTACCACCACCCCGATTCCGTCCCCTCGACTCCGAGGAGGAGCCTTCTATAGAATAGGTCAAAGAGGGTAACCGAAAATCCATGGGGTTCGACCGTCGAGACTTGGGACTTAGGTTGTGTCGACCCGACCTGTATAAACGGTTTAAGAGACGGATGTAATTCTTAAGTTTGGGTCGTGAGTTACTGTCACTCAGAACACCCAGTCTCCGGACCCAGGATTCTCCTTACCTTTTCTAGATCCCTAATCTCTGTGGACCTGTAAGTCTATAGTCCCTCTACCTCGTCTATAACATTTGGAATGAATTTAATTTTTTATTATCGTTGAGATCTAGGTCTACTGGACTCATGTTTAAGATCATCGACACTCGGAAGGTAAAGTGAAGAGACCTTTAGATAAAAGTCTAGATACTTTGCTCCTATTGTTATGGATGAAGGGGTCAACTACACTCTTAATTTACTCAAAAACATACATTTAACGTATCTTCTCGTGTCTCTTTTACTTTGTGTAATCACAATCGATAATAACAAAACCTGAAAGGAGTGGGGGCGGTACCCGAAAGAACCTGATACAGCTAGAAGACTACAAGAATGGTTGAGGGAAGAGAACGTGTCTGGACCTCTTCCCCGAGGACTTTCGGGACTTTCATAATCTGTTAATGGACTGTAGGGGAGAGGGTCTCCTTCATCTACTCTGGTCACGACTCCTACTCCCGTAGAGAGTCTCCTTTAAAGACCTACCGTTACTCGAGTGAGACCGACTGACGTTGGACAACGGGTTCGAGGTGTATCATGTCCACTCATCACTAACATCCTCCTCATTCACCCTCCACCCTACTGAGAAATTCCCCGAGGGTACGTCCAAAGGGTACTGTTGGTGAGGTTTCCACCAAAGAAAGCCTCTCATCAAAGGTTACCGTCTGTGGTGGGATAAGGAAGAGACGATAGAAACGACCGTTCTGGTGACGAACCCTCTTAATTAATGTAAAGTGCTACGTTCGACACCCACGTTTGTCTGACTCTCATTGTGTAGGGTCATGACGAAAGTTCTTACGAGAAGGACAGAGATAGCAACGGTGTAGGGGTCTAGTCTGTCTAGTCCGAAAAGGATTTTAGTTTCAAAATTCAGACAACAAAGTCAGAGGTAAAGGAGAACACCTTCTACTTTTGACGACCAAGGGAACAAAAACAGTGTCGAGTTTCGATACCAAATCAAACACTTTGCACCCGGACCACAGTCAGACGACGTCTTGACACATAACTCTTAGAGACATAAATAAATAAATAAACCGACGTGTCTCAGAATCAACATCGTACTCCCTGGAAACTAGAACCGTACGAAGTCCATTCAGGGACGGACGTTTCCTAAACTTTAGATCGACTCTTTTATTGAAAGTGCACTTTCAATCATTATGTACTAATTTTCGATTTACTGTTCATCTGTCGTTAACAACACCTTTAAATTCTCTTGAAATACCAAACACTTAATATAGAGTTTTAGTCCTACTCTTTTGTTCGTGGTACCTGACCCCACCAGACTTTTCCGGGACCAATATTTACGGTCCTAAAGTCATTCACCTCTCTTTCCCACTTCGGGAATGGTCTGTCCTCAATTCTACTGACGTCCACTAATACACCCTCTACTCAGTATTCCTGACTACAACTTCGACTTTGAGGTTATGAATCCGGTGGACTACTTTTCTCGACTGAATAAACTTTTCTAGGACTACGACCCTTTCTAACTTCCGTCCTCTTCTTCCCCTGACTGTGTTCTATTCCACCAACCTACGGTAGTGGTTGAGTTATCGGTACTCAAACCCAGTTGAGGCCCTCAACCACTACCTGTCCCTCCGGACCGCACGACACCGTTTCTCAGCCGTGACTCACTGACTTGACTTGACTTGACTACTCAGTATTCTTTTCTTTGGTCCATCGCCTGAACGAATTTACGGACCTAAAATAGTACATCCGAAACCCTATTCCCTTCCTGGTTCCCGTACCGTCGAACCAAAGGACTCCGATTGGATAACTAGGAGGAAGGGCGTGGGGATCCACCATACATTCTTCATGGCCCCTAAGAGGTAAGGCCTACACAAAGCACCTCACGTAGCTATGGACGCGTTACGGATACGATCCCTTCTCAAACGAAGGTGGACAGGTCTACTACTCCTTTAGCTCGACCGGATGCTCGTTCACCGGTTCCGGGAGTTTATTCCGGGAAGGATCCCGGGGGGCCGTGGAGGGAGGTAAAAGAGGTGTTTCCGGGACCCACCAAAGGTGTATGATGGGTTGCCTGTGTGAGGTTTTACCGGTCACTCGTATCGTAGGACCTCGTGGACACATCCCGAACGACCCCCGTTACTCTTCGTTCCTACCCCCTAGACACTCTCTAAAAATAACACCCCACCCAACATAAAGTCATTATTTTATATCTTACTGTTAGTTCACAAAAATATGTTTGCCCCCGAACCTCACACTTATTGTTCCTTTCTTCCCATCCAGTTACTGGAACTTGAGGACCGTCTTTGGTCCTTAAATCTTTTCCCCACGAACACTACCCGACGGTAAAAATACACATCCAGGTGCTATCACGATAGACCCCGAGATACGGCGTAATCGTCGGGTCGGCGACCCCGACCGGACTAGACCCACCCAGACCCGTCGCTAGAACCCCGCCCCGCCTTAAGGCTCTTCCCCCCGCGCGTCAGCCCCACCTCACCCTCGCCGTATCGTCCCGCCTTACCCGCACTGGAGCTCCTCGGGGCGGGGCAGGGCGAATCTGTTACGGGACCTCGGCGGTCTGGCAGCACGGGGGCTGGGTGGCATCATGAACTCGAGCGGATGGGCCCCTGGGGAGTTTCGGTTTCGAGGCCAGGGGCTGCGAACTTCCGATGATGAGAGAAGAAGTGGTTGAGACAGGAGCCCCCCCACCCCGAGGTCGGTTCTAGTGACTCGCCGTTCTCGTCGCCACCGGCGACCTCCACTCAGACCCCACCCTCCACAGGGAACCTGGCACACGTCTGGCCTCAAGGCCTTACGACCTGGGCACGAACGAGGCCCTGTCACGCCTCCCAGCTGTAAACCCACGCCTCGACTCAGCTCCACCTGAAACCCCTTCTACCCAGTCCTCTGACCCCGTGGTACAGGACCGCGGGGCTCACCGCGGACGAGGGGTCTTGGTGCGGGGGGTTAAAGGGGCGGGGAGCCTAAAACAAAATCTGGAGAGGGTCAGGAGGCCCTGACTCAGACCAAATGTGACCCAGCGCGATCCCTGCCTCACTGACTGACCCCACCTCTCTCTACAAATTGAGGAATCCGAGATAAGGGAAGAGGAACTGGGAGAGAGGGAAAGAGCAAGCCTGTAGGTTCCGAAAGTAGGGGGTCCGAGATTGAGAGAGGGGTCGACAGAGCAGGACAGGGTAGTGGGGACACCCAAGGAGCGGCGTGAAGCCCAGGGATTCCGTCGCTCGTCGACTCCCAATTCCCCCGCCCCGGCGACGTAAAAACCCCTCACTCGCGTAGGATCGCCGACGGTTCTCCCCGCGGACCGCCCCTGGAGAGTTTTTGGGGGTTCGTCCCCGTTGTCCACAAAACCTTTAATCCCCAGGGTTAGAACAAGGAGCCTGAGGGGGGATTTCGTCGTCTAAACGCTCCCACGCCCCACCTCACTCCAGACGTCCTCTCCTTCCAGACCTCCCCCACCCCGCCTCACCCTCCCCGTCGGTCTCTTCCGTCTGCCTTCTGGGTCCGCGAGAATTGGTAGGGGGATGCGGGAAGAGACGTACAGAGAGAGAGACGGAGGGGGAAAAGACAAAGAAGAGGGTCTGTCCACTTCATCTTTCTCTTTTGATTCTTTAGTCGCGTCGGCCTCCCCCGCAGACACACCTACCCTACCCCTGCGGTCCCCTCCCCGACCCGGCGACGAGGGTACGGGACTAGGCCCCCCAGGGCCTCTCGGACCGCAGCCCCCTCCCACGTCGTCGACCGGAGGGCCGAGACCTGGATCGGTTTCGAGTCTCCCTCGTACCACACGACCCCCCATTCGACTCCGTCGCTAACCCCGACGTTGATCATCTTGACGGAGGACTTCTCAGCGACGGCGACCCTGGCGACGAGCCACTGTGGCGGCACTAAGTTCCCCTATGTCGAGATTAGTGCGCCGGGACCTCGGGGCGGGCGTCCGGCCTCCACTCGCGGACCCGTGCCCAAGCTCATCTCCCTTTCTTCCTATACCTGTAGGGCCCGAAATCCCTTCTTACCCCCACCTTTATAGACAAAGTGAGGGAGAAGAGGACGGGATTCCAGCTACCTCAGGCGTTTCGGGAGGTCCTGGACCCCGAGGCTTAACACCTCTACCCCCTGCTCTTGCGCTGCGACCTACCGTGACTACAAGAGAAGTGGCCACTCCGACCCCACGGACATGGGACCCCGAACTCTGCCCCTCCGACTGAAACCCTCTTACCCGGTGCAACTCGGAACAAAGGTTGAGTGAGCGCGGAGTATGGAGCTGGTGGAGGGACCCGAGTCCGGCCCTCAAAAAGCATCCGGAGAGGTTCACCTGGTTAGTGGCTCCTCGACTCTAGCACCGCCTGTGCAAGGCCCAATCCTCGCCCCTACCTACCCCAGCCTCCCTGGACCCGCCCCTCCTCTCCCCTCCCTGATCCCCCGACTCCTCCTTCACCGACTCTCATCGGACACAAATCCGATAGAGACAGTGACTTATGAAAGGGAACAAGGGAGATCCTGAAACGGCAGAGGTGCCACGGACAGTGTTCGAGGAGGGTGGACGCACCGGAGACGCCATACCCCCCTGGGGCGTGGCACCACCGCCCAAGGTCGCTCCGGCGGGTTTTTCGACAGTCCCACTCTTCCCCGCCCCGACCCACCCCGTTCAACCCCCGGTCGGTTGGTGTCACCCGCACCGAGATCCGGGTCCTCCGCCCCTCGTCCCGGCGAGACTCTTAATCGAGGTTGGGGATGGAAGCGACACGACAGGTAGATACACTCTTTTGTTCAATGATATTCGTCCTGTCCGTCGACCTTGTGGCTCCTTGTCCCTGTTAATTGTAGCAGAAGGCCCCAAAGTGCTTTAAGAGACGACGACGACGACGACGACGATTCAGCGAAGTCAGCACAGGCTGAGACACGCTGGGGTATCTGCCGTCGGGTGGTCCGAGGGGACAGGGACCCTAAGAGGTCCGTTCTTGTGACCTCACCCAACGGTAAAGGAAGAGGTTACGTACTTTCACTTTTCACTTTCAATTCAGTGAGTCATTACAGACTGAGAATAGCTGGGGTACCTGACGTCGGATGGTCCGAGGAGGCGGGTACCCTAAAGGGTCCGTTCTCATGACCTCACCCCACGGTAACTTCCCGTGGATTAGGCACAGAACTTCCTACCTATCCTAGCTACCCACCCCAGACCTCATCGACTCTTCACCTATCGTCCACCTTTCTTGACGGACACTCAGGCTCCACCTTTAATCGTTTCAATTAATTTCGTGAGTCATAGACTGTGTGTCTTTGACTGTACACTAACGACAATAAGGTGTTATTACACTGAGACAGGGGGCGGGAATCACCATCCATCATTCCGTCGTTCTGAGTCAACACCTCTCCGACTCGGAAACCACAAAGGAGAGAGAAGAGGGGGTTCCGTTACCGTCACAACTGACTAGTGGGGATACGGAGGGACTGGGAGGGCCTACTACGTCGTCGACTGACAGAGAAAGACGCAGGACCCGTCGGGCCGGACGGGGGAAAGGAGGACGTGGCGCCTCCGCCCCTGGACGGGTTGTCGGTTCTCCACTCTCTTCCGTCCTCGAGGTGGTGATGGGGGTTGGTCTCTTTACCCCGAGTCCGGAAGGAACACCCTCCTTTTTCCCCACGGAAAAGATCTTCGGGCTCACCCCGGTGAGACTCGACCGACTTTCCCTCGGGGCGGACATCCAGGACCCCTGAGTGAGGGAAGAGGGATGTACGACAGGAGGGACGTCCGTGACGTCTTCGAGAGACTGCAGTGGGAGCATGGACACAGGACAAGTCTTGACCTCTTCCGACCGCGACCCGAGTCAAGGGAGACGGACCACGAGTCGTGTGCGGGAGTGTTGACTCTTGGGTCGGACCCCCAGGACCGACTGGTCCCCATCTTACCGTATCCTCATCTTCCCCTTCCTTCCAATCTATCTCCTACCACTAATCCGTCATCATCCCTCTTCCGGGGTATATCTCCTCCCGTCTCACTCTTTTTCCTGTCTCCGGTGACCCACTCAGCAGAGGAGTTCTTGATTATTTTTTCTTGACTGGAAAATCTGACCTGACGTTGACCACAGAATGACCTCGTCTTCCTGTTCCCGTCCCGACTTTGGGGTCCGACCCTAATCACGACCCCTCCTCTAGAGGAAGTAAGTAGTTTGGGAGTGAGACGTGTGTGGCTGAGTAACAGGTCGGGACAACACCCCTGAACCCATGTTCTACCTCTCCTTTCTTAAAGAGAACACCCCTCGTACATGTCCCGTCTTTTCTCTTTTATACTCACTCAGTGAGTGACTTAAATAGATTTACAGTCTACTAAGTCTCTGAACCTCCAGTTGTCGGGTAACGACTCGACTATCCTCCTTTACTGTAAAGGTCCCTGTAAGTAAAAGTGAGTAAATGGCTCCAAATCGTTACTCTCTTTTTCCCAATCAGAGGACTATAGTTCCTTGAGTGTCATGTACTTTTAAAGAATATTTAACTGTATGTCCAACATTACCTTGTTAAGTGTCCTCCGACAACGGTTCTCTCTTTATTCCCCGGGGTCTCATGTAGTTTCATATACGTCCTCACCCGGTTCTCTGACTCAGGACTCCTATTTATTCTTAATCGGTCCACGTACCACTCTTCCTCTGTTTCCCATTGGGTCCTTCTTCCTTGACGTGACCCGTGCCCGTATAAACACCCGACCCCTTTTAAAGAGTTTCCGACAGTACAAGATCCGTAGTTTACTGTCTCTATTCGGACCTCTTATTCATTTCATGACATCGTGGAACTTTGGATCCGATTCCCGGTCTTGACTTTATGACGACTTTACATCCACCAGTCCTCCAATCGTAAGTCCTTCTGAGACCAAAGTCGCTCCTCTCGTTCCCGTCCTTTTACTCTACTCCGATACCCTTTAGGTCCCTCCTTGACTTCTCTCATGTGAGTCCACCGGCACGACCTGTACTTTTCCCACACCTAAACTGTTGCTGTAATTTTATCTTTCTGTCCTGAACCAAATAGTATACCCTCACTCTCCTTCCTCCAATGTACTGAGGGTCAAAGACCGAACCCGTTGTCCCAACTAGTTCTCTTCTACGTACCCTCCCTCCTAATTTATTCACCGAACCCTCTACTGTCACGCAACCGAAAACCTGGGCGACACACGTTTTACGGATCCCAGTCGGTCCGTCCCTACAGACTCCCTGTCAAACCTTTAGAGGATAGTCTCTACCCTTGACCTTCCTTAAGACCCACAACAGACGTCTCAATTTCATTTCCGACTCC
Source organism: Capra ibex (assembly GCA_006410555.1). Taxonomy (NCBI): domain Eukaryota; kingdom Metazoa; phylum Chordata; class Mammalia; order Artiodactyla; family Bovidae; genus Capra; species Capra ibex. The sequence goes on along the minus strand of SJYO01000647.1, from coordinate 18,740,287 downwards.
TGAGCGACACCTACTGTCGTAGGATCTTCTCCCTCTTTTCGTCTATAATTTTTCTGTTTGGACCTTAACACCCCTTATGACACCCTTATCCCTCCTTCTTTTGCCTTAGGTCCTCTTTCTGTGGTTGTAATTTCTTTTTGTCTCGAATTTATTCTCTCGTTAGTTTCCAGTTCGGTCTACTTACGGTTGTTTTGTAGGTCACCCACACCGATAATTATGTAGTGACCGTTAGAGTACCTCCGGTCCACTCATCATCCTCACTTCCTTTTTTACCTTCTCTGTCCACATCCGGAAACCAAGTTTCTCGAACTGTCCTTTTACTAGATCCTCAACGACCACAGAATTCCACCCCTTTGCCCACACTCTCTGTCCCCATTCCTTCCTGGTTCTAGTCGTCGTCTCTATCGGACCTTGGATCCAACGAGTTGAGGATCAGATCACGAGTAAAGATAGGGTACCACGGAAGGAAACGGTCCACTTCCCGGTTCTTCCCCTTCCCACATTACCTCTAGACCCTCGGGAGTCGAACACTCCAAACGACATTTCCGAAGGGAAGTTTGATGTTGTCGTATCTACCACCTCCGTAGTCGTCCCTGGTGACCCCTGTCAGCCGACCTGGAAGACTCCCGGTATACTAGGTCCAGACGCATCTCGTCCGAGACTTTCCACCCCTCCTTCCGTCGTCCCAGAGTCTTCAGACTGAGGGAACCCATAGTCCGGAGACAGAAAGAGGCAGGCGATCTGAGTTCCTAGGACCGGTCGGGGGTAGGACAGGGTTCGGGAATGGCCGAGGACTAGGTCCAGGGGACCGTAGAACCCGAGAAGGAGGAGAAGACCGGAGACCCCGAGACGAAAGTGCTCACCTTGATACACCCCCCCTGTCTCGACTTCCTAACTCTCTTCCACTGGTTGAACAGACGAGGGTCGTTCCCGAGTCTGAGTTCGTAACCCACCCCTTACACGCCTCTTCCTTTTAACGCCCCCTTAATCAGAGTGGTTTAGACCCCCAACCAGCTCCGCCTACTCCCCCGCTCGCGGACATTCCCTACCCATTCTCAGAAACTCTTCGTGATTGGAACAAAACGAAGCAAGACCGGGTGGGGGCGGGGGGTTCACGGTTGTTGCTGGGTCGGTCAAAGTCCGAGACTGGTCCTTTTGTTACATCCAAGGTGGGGGTGTCTGTGTAGTTGGGTGCGCACCTCGGACGAGGCGGAGGTCGAAGCGAAGGAATCGATCCCGAGGTGGGTGGTCGGGAACCGGAGCGGGGGGTCAAGATTGGAGAGGGTAAATAGAGGTTTGGTGTGGACTAGATCGAAACCAGAAACTTTCAAGACCCGGACGGGGAGGGAGGAGCCCAGTTTTGGGAAAGTTAGTCCGAGGCGGGGAACACGAGTGGACGCGGCGGTCGTCCGGGTCGGGTTATGAGGCTCCGGGTCGTGGTCGGGTCGCGGGTCGTCGCCCTAGTCTTACACCCTTATGCTGCTGGGACCCCCTACCAACCTTCGCCCCACCCTCACCAACTACGGTTCCAGTCCCACGCCCCTGTCTCGCAATCGGTGTGGCGGCGGGGAGAGTCCTTGGGGGTCGGCTCCGGAGAGAGGGACGGCCCCCGCACACAGTCTCAATCCAGGGGACGCGTACTTCCGTATCTGGATGGGTCTCGAAACGTCATCCGGGCCAGAGGGTCGTGTACTTCGAGGCATGCCGAGAGGAGGAGAACCGCTGGGAACGTCTATTTCCACGGTCTCAGGGGGCGCGAGTTCTCGTCGAGGTCAGCGGCCTATGGTTCCAGGTCCCGTAAATACGCCGGTCGTTTCCCGACCCGCCCTCTGTGCCACCCCCAGGGCGAGCCACTCCGGGTGTCCTAGCCCGCCGCAGGAAACCTGTCCGGAAACGTCCGGCCCTTAGATCCACGGGTCTGGGTCGCCCACCCAACGCTCTGGGGATACGTCCTCTCTAAGTGCGCCAGAGGCCCCACCGGCAAGTCACTTCGATACCCTCCGGTCTCCGCTACCAATTCCGTTCTGGTATCCCGTTGTGCTGGGAGGGTGAATCAGATTACCGAGAGGGCACGACAGAACGGTAGGACCTAGAAGGGTATATGTAGAGTGGGAGGACAGCGGGGAAGGAGGGCCGAGTCAGAAAGGAGGGCGGTAACGTTGAAATGACCCTACCGAATGGAGGACCCAGGGGGACCCGGGAGCTGTCGTCGTCGTCGCTGTCGTCGTCGTCGCCGTCGCCGTCGACGTCTTGGTGCCAGTACCGACCCTACACCACCCTTCTCCTCCCGTCACTTAGTCGCCTCCTCTGGCCTCCCTTTAGTTTCCCCCCACCTCCTCCTCTGGCGCCCAGACCCCCGTGACTATTCGCCATCCCCTCCCCGGTGGTCGACGGGTCTAGGGAGACCCTTAGGAGTCTCCGTTCAAGTGTCGGGAATTGGTCACGAGTGAATTTTAAGTACGACCCCAGGAAATGTGTTCGTGAACGCGTCAGCAGTTGAGAACGTCGCATCGTCAACGTCCCTCGTGGTGCTAAAGACCTAAGACCGACGGACTTAAGTTTAGAACTAAAGTGATAGATGATCGACACTCTACACGTGTTCAGTGAAGACACTCGGACAAACGAGTAGACATTTTACCCGTATTTCCGTGGATGGAGTGTCTCATAAACCTCTTGATTTAGTTTATTATGTATCTTTTGTGGATCTTGTTACCGACTCAGTATCCTCGTGATACACGAACGGTAACACTGATAAGGATAAGGATAAAATCGACGACGGAGTGGAGAGACACGGGTAAGACAGGGAGGACCGGGTTCCTCGGCGTGGGTCGACTCGTCCAAAACCGAGATCGTCTACGTGTCGGGGTGTGGGAGTCGGAAGTGACGTGGTCTCCTCGGTTCCGGTCCGGTTTGGGTTCACCTCGGTCCCGTTCCAGGACTCTTCGAAGTCCCCAAGACTCCGTCGGGGAGGAATTGTCCGTCGAGGTCGGGAACGGAGACGACGATACTGTAGTGTGTTTGAGTACCACTGTAGTGTTTGGGATGAGGAAGTAGGGCACCGACTCGTCCCGAACCCTTTTGTTTCATCCCCGACTTCACTCTACTTAAACTACGAATTAAGGACGGATGTACGGGGATGGTCACGGGGGGTCCCTGGTTTTAAACCATCAGTCGACCCCGACGTGGGGTAACAGGTAAAGGGTCCGGTCCTTGGTCCTCTACGAGGATGGTGGGGTCGGTGATATTGTAGTGTCCCCGGAAATCACTATGAAGAGGTCTCCTAATCCGTCTGTCTCTACAATGAGGACCCCCGGTTCTCCCACACAGAATCTGTCTTTGGTTCTTCGTTTTACCTCAATCAGTGACGACGTGGACGGGAGGGGTATGGACAGAGAAGGGTAGGGGTAGGGTGAGGAGGTGACCCAGGACGAATCGGGAAGGGATTTACCCCTTCCTCCCCGGTGGTCTCCGGTCCCTCCCTCCCTGACAACACTAATATTTGAGGTTTTTCCGGTGACTTCAGGGTCTCGCTTTCGGTCTAGGGACTTCAGGACGAGACAGCCGACGACGGCAAGAGTCCTGGGGGTGGTACTCCCGGGAAGAGGACGAGAGGTACAGACGAGACGAGACGACCCAGAGTCCACTCGGGGACCCCGGGGAGTCCTACACCAAGTGGACCAGTCCTAAAAATTTGGGACGGGGTCGGTGACAGGAAACATGGGTACCTAGGGTTCGCGGGAGTCTGGGTTGACCGAGCCGAGAGGACACGGGGACACTGTCCCAGGAACGAGACAAGAGGGGGTAGAGGTAGGAAGTCGGAGAAGGGGTGGAGGTTTTGGGTGAGAAGATTGACGGGTCCCAATGTCCAAGGGCCAAGGGGTTAAGAGTATTTGAGAGTATAGGTCGAGGGGAAGGTTGGGGTAAGGTCCTAGGTCAAATGGACGAAAGAGGAGAGAGGTGAGTCGGTCCCACAGGAGGGTCTTTGGATTCGTAGGTCGACCCCGAAGAAAACGATGGGTAGGAGGGTAGATGAGGTAGTCCCTGAAACACGAGACAGGGAGTTCGTCACCAGAAAGGATCCAGGGGAGGGGCGGGCCGAGGGGGGACCCCACGTATGAAGGTCCCCGTGTTCGAGACACCTCCTAAGGTCCCTCGGTCCCTCTAACGGGTCGGAAGATCCCTCTCTTACAGTTCCAACGAGTGGGGGTCCTACTCCACCCAAAGTGACTCTCCACTAGTGGTCCGAGGAGGTGGGTACCGGACTTGAGAAGGAAAAGAGTTTGGAACTTAGTCTACACCGTCCTTGGAACCCTCACGGTGGAAGACGAGAGTAGGAGAGGTAAAACCATTTCACGAGTCTAGATAAGACTACTAGACGGAGAATCTATGATGAGGAAAGACAGCCTCTGGATGGTCCCACCCTCCTAAATAAAACCCAGACGAAGGAGAAGGGTGTGGGAACCGTCGGGGTCCTCCATTTCTTACGAAACAAATTGACCGGGGGGGTCCACCGAAAGAACGGGTGGAATTCGAGGTTCGGTAAGGACGTTCACAACATTGGAGGTGCTAACGAAAAATGAAACTTATAAAGAAGGATAAAGTAGAGAGGTAGACATTGGAAGACTTAAGGAAGTAGAGGAGGGATCTGTAGATGTGTAAGGAAGGGTCACCATCAGAGTGTAAGGTAGGCGGGGGTCGGGGTAACAACCATTGACGGGGAGAACTGAGTAGAGATCTACCCAACCTCACTTCTTTCTACAAATCCCACACCCGGTAAGTGTCTGGTTGAGGTGGGAGTGGGTGAAGATGTAAAAAAAACGTAGGGAATGGACAAGACAGAGATCGTCTGGTTTGTCCAGTCTTGGGGTTGAACTGACTGAGGAGAGGTTGGGGTGGGTGGTCGAACCGAGTAGGGAACTACTCAGTATATAAGACAGTGAACACAGAAGGGTCGACTATAAGCTACAGTGAGGACGATGTTCGAGGGTCACGACCCGACACACCTGGCCTTCAGGACGGCGGATCTTGGTCCTGTAGTTACGGACTGTTGGGTGCGTATGTAACCATGGTAGGGGAAGCAGTCACCCCTCCCCCCCGGTTACCCCCTGAGATACCGACCCCGACTCCACCTTGTCTCTTGATGTCGTTACTATTATAAACCGGTTCCTAATGACAAAGGGTCCGTGGTAGGACATAGAAGTGTACCCAACAAACTTAAATACAAGTACTGTAGGATACTACACCTACGATAATAATATAACTCCTTTGTCGGAGACTTTCTCTGTCCTTGACCAGGTTTCGAGGTACCCGTCGTTCACTATCCGGGCCCTAACCCCACTCCACCGTCCCATTCTTTCACGTGCTCTTTCCAATCTGACTCTTCTTTATGTCTTCCCGTCCCGGTCCCCGTCTCAACCCTTCCTACCTTCGGACTTACCCCACGTACCGTCCCCGACCCCCCCCGCCCCTCTACCTGGGTCCGTACGGCTCACGGACAGAAATGATTGGAGAAACGAGGGAGGATTGGGGTCCCTTCTACACCCAAAAGAGGGCTGAGCTGACACCGTGTGGTCCTCTCGGGACATTCGGCCCCCAGTTGGTTTGGTTGGTCTTCCCCCCGGACTGGATATTGTGGTGGACGACGTCGGTCCTGTTGACGTTATCGGGTCGGGGAGCCGGGTGCGGCCGGGACTGGGAACAGAAGGAGTGGAGGAACCGACCGGAACCGGAGACCGATAACGTGACTCTGACCGAGGTACCGACGGGGAGAAAGGTAGACGGAAGCGGACTCGGAGAGAGGAACACAGAGGTATGGGGGACGAAGGGAAACGAGTCTTTTCGTAGAGAGGTCTACGAAGTGTAACGAAATTGATCTATCGCCAAAGAGGTAGGTAGAAAGGTGAGTGCGGGAGGTGAGACGAAAGGGTCTCTCTGGGAAGGGTAAAGGGAGCTGTGGTGAGGTCTAGGAGGTAACGAAGGTCCCTCTCGAGGGGTGAAACGAAGGACGCGAAAGGATACGGGACACACTTCTCGTTAACCTTAGACCCGGACTTTACCTCAAGACAGGACAGGGGTTACTTCCGACGGTCCTTCGTGGGTTATTGGAGTGACTGTGAAGTTTAGGACCGAGGGTATGTATGGAGTAGGGGTACGGGTGGGGAAAGGTAAGGCTCATTATTTACACATCTCGGCTGGATAAAACACAAATAACAGTCTTCTAGATAACAGTCGTCGGGGGAGGGTCGTTTATTGTGAGAGTCGGGGTTGGGAGTGGTTTCCCGGGCAGTCCCTCAACGAGACCCTCCGGTCCCAACCCCGTTTCCCTCTTTGACCAAAAAGTCTGGACAGGAAAGAAGGTCACAGACCCCCACCGGGTCATAAACCTCTTTGTTAGAAATAGGATATAAATCCGGTGTGGACACAACATGACGGTTCTTCCTCCACGTTCGGACCGAACGCCCGAGGAGTCTCCCCATTCTCTCAACGTGCCCCTACCCTGGACTCGGGGAGGAAGGTCCGGAGTCAGGGAGTCCAATCTCAGTCTCCGGAGTGGACCGGATCATCCACCCCGTGGTTCCGAGACAGGACGGTGTCACAAATGTAAAGGAAAGAGCTAAGGTTTATCAGTATAACCGTCAGTCCAACGGTCATCCCCCTTCCCCTTGTTCGGGTCTGTTGGTCTGAGTGACTAAGGACCACCGGTCGGGTCTCGGACGAGGGGAGTCACTAGGAACAACGATTCTTTCTGAGAGGGACCGTTGTCCATCCTCAGTGAAATCCCGTCTAAGAGGTAACAGGAAACCCCAAATCAACCAATTCTTCACATGGTAACATCGATTCAGGTGACTAGGAACTATTGGGGATTTGATCTCGGACCTACGAGGACATAATGGGGAAGTCGGGAGGATAGTTGTTTTCTACCTTAAAAGGTCAGTCGAGACCTCACCAACTATCTAAAATTACCGAGTGTCTAGAGGAAGTAAAGGAACGACGGAAGAGGAGGGGACGAGGGTAATGGGAGAGGTCTCAGGACCGTTCTCGGTCCGGTCGCACCACTGACGACGTCGGTGCTACGAGTACCCCCGACGGCACGAGCGGTGTCGTGGCAACGTGTCCAGTGGTTGCGTCGTCAGGGACACCCAGCATATTCAGTGCAGAGGGTGGTGAAGACATAGGTGAACTAACGTTACTACCCGACGGTGCGTCCGACCTACCACTACTTAGTTCCAGTGACTCCGACTTTCTCTTCTACTCTGACCCCACAACTTGAGGACCGAACTCCTGAACGGAAGACCCCGTCTCGTCTATACTAAAGTTCCTCGGGTTTCCCTAGGAGGCGGGGGGAGCTTTTTGTGGAGGGACTTTGGTTCACTAGTGTCAATTGTACGACTGTAGCACTTCGGGATTGTCGTAGGTGACTTTCCCTGGTTGTAGTGAAGAAAGGGTTTTGAGTCCTGGAGTCAGATTAGTGTTCTTTTATAGTCCAATTAGGTTTACCGTCCTGTAAGAAATTTTATTGCGTAGTCATAGGTCATAGTCTCTAGTTCATTTTCATAGTTCTAGTTCTTTATGTTTCTTTTCCTTTTTTCACAGTTATAGTATCTTAGTTTCCTTCTGAGTCGTGTGACAGTGTCTCTCTACTGTTGATTCCATCCTCTCGTTTTCCGCCACCTAGGACCTAGTCTTTTTTTCTGTTCTTTCCTTGTTGTCCGATATAGTTCGTTCTAGACATCTAATCAGGATGACTTGGTCACAATAAAAGACTAAAACGATTAACATGACGTCAATGTACCCGAAGGTTTAGCCGAGTCACCATTTCCTAGACAGACGGTTGAGTCCTCTACGTCTTCTGCTTCTAAGCTAGGCACCCAGCCCTTCTAGAGGATCTCTACCTTTACCGTTGGGTGAGGTCATAAGACCGGACCCTTTCGGGTACCTGTCTCCTCGGACCACCCGACGTCAGGTATACTCGCTGATTCTGTGACTGATGTGCGTGGGATACGAACATATTCTGTAATTGTAATGGCCTTCAACCCATTCCTATGTGTCGCGATTGGACATGACAAAAAATTATTTTCATTGAAAAGACAGTTAGATTTTAATAAAACTTTAATTTCTTTAATCTGATATGTATGTGTATATGGAGGGACCTGGAATCAACTACGGACTCTCATCTTCAAACCAACTTATAAAACCAGGGATGGGAGTTCCATCTCTCGAAAAAGTTGGTAAACACTCATGTACCCGGATACTCAGAGAAAGACCTCCCATCTCTCCTCCCTCCACTCCGGTGTGTCTGTCGTCCGAAGGTCCCCGAGTCACGGTCCTCGGTCTTCCCCGAGGTCCGACGAAGTAAGACTGTCGCCGTGGTAGACAGGTCTCGAGTTGACTCGGACCTTCCAAGACCTTCGGTCTTCCTGACTTCATCATCCTCGACCTCCGTCCCTCCCCGACCCTCCTTCCCCCTGTGTGACTCCTGAGTGCCAAAGGTCTGTCAAACCAGACACGGTCCAGACCAACCCCAAACGCGAGGTCCTTCGGCGTCGCGAGCGGGAGAGGCGTTCACCAGTGGCAAAGAAACGTCCTCGGCGACCCCGGAGGTGGCGTCAGTATCGTGGCGTACGCCAAAGGACCACCCTCTCTTCTCCACGACCTGGTCTGCGAGCCCCCCACCGACCGTGTCCCGCTACCCGGAGACACTGTCCGCGGGGCCCACGGAGGAATGGGTTCCGTCGGGGGTCGTTCCACGGCTCGTCCTAGGGTCGTTTATCCCCCAAGTAACGCAGACGGACACAGACATCGCGGAGAGGGAGGGCGGGTGGGGGGAGGGACCAGAAGGGAGACGGCCGGAAAATAGGGGCAACGGAACCCGAAATATCCCGTTATTTTTCCCTCCTTTCTCAGACAGAGGGGATCTTCCGTGGCCCCGGGGTCACCCCTATGCCTCCCGGCGGACCCCTTCCTGAGGGGTCCTCTCTTTCTCGTGAGTCGTAGGAGACTACAGGGGATTGAGAAGGTAGAGTCTTTGTATAGATTTTGCCACCAGGGTCTTGAGGGTCCCAAGAATTCTGGGAAAGTCTCTCAGGACCTGTCAGAAGGAAAAGGTCGATGTATAGACAGTCCAAAAGTAGTATATAAGTTAGTTTTAGGGTTGTCCGACTTACGTCTTCGTCTACACTTTTGGGTAGGTAGAAGATAAAGAGGACAATTTCACTTTCACTTCAGCGAGTCAACACAGGCTGAGAAACACTGGGGCACCTGACGTCGGGTGGTCCGAGGAGGAAGGTACCCTAAGAGGTCCGTTCTCATGACCTCACCCCACGGTAAAGGAAAAGGTCCCCTAGAAGGGGTGGGTCCCTAGCTTGAATCCAGAGGACTTAACGTCCGTCTGCGAAATTGGAGACTCGGTGCTCCCTTCGGGGTATAATTTATCTAAGGGGTTTCCCATTTCTCTACGGTGAGAAGAGTGATATGACAACCCTTTCTGTAATAAAAAGTGTTTTTACACAAAACAATTGTACATTGTCAAAGACTGGTGACACACCCAGAAGGGACCACCGAGTCACCATTTCTTAGGGGACGGTTTTGTCCTCTACGTGTAAGGTAGGGACCCACCCCTTCTAGGGGACCTCCTCCTTTACCGTTGGGTGAGGTCATAAGAGTAGACCTTTTAAGGTACCTGTCTCCTCGGACCGTTAAGTACCCCAGTGTTTCCCAGCCTGTGTTGAATCCCTGATTTATTGTTGTTCAAATAACGAAATATAAAAAAATTGCTTAGACAATTTTACAAAACGAAATTAAAGAGTATATCGTTTATAACTATATTGAATGTATTTTTTTAAGAAACCCCAGAAGTCATTAAAAACTCACATTTCTCCAGGACTCTAATTTTTTACAAAAACTTTTGACGATGAGTCACCTATCGACACAGAGGAGACAGAGTGAGGGGTGGGACAGACGGAGAATGAGGACCATGTCAGACGGGACTAAGGGGTCCACGACTGAGAAGAGGGGTCAGAGAATTCGGGGTCAGAAGGTCTGAGATGGGGTCTGGGTTTAGAATAGGGACGGAAGGAAGGATCAGAAAGACTTGGGATGGGGACGTGGTCACCTTTATGTAGTCAGGGAGACCGGAGTGGGTATTAATTAATAAAGGAGATTACATCATTTCGACCCTCTCCATTAATACCCCATGCCTACAACTTCGAACCCCCTAGTTTCCCTACCCGTCGATCCACCCCAGGCATCGACGCACACGTCCACCCACCCACCCACCCCCGAACGACTCAGGTGTGAGTTTGTGGCGAGCGTTTTGTCTAGACTCGGTCCCGACAAATCCTCTCACTGGAACTCTCTGAATTTACGTGTCTTCCCCTTCTGTCTGTTTGTTTTTGTTCCTCTACTTTCTCGTTTCTCGTCGAACGTTGTTCCTCTCCCTCCCTCTCCTCCTCCTCCTCCCTTTCACTGTCTGCGACTGTCTGTGGTAAGTTCTCGCTGTCTGTTCGGTTCTCATTCGACGTTCTTATCTCTTCTGGGAGTCCCGTTCTCGTCCGAGGCCATCCTCCGTCCCTCCCACACTCTCGAAGCCCCGGTCCTTGAGAGGACAAAGTCCGACAACTCAGACCAGGGACAAGGCGGAGTGGGTGTCTAAGTGAGAGATCCACACAAACAAATGACCAGGGAGGGACAGAGTGAGTCTACGAGGTCGAGATCCTAGAGTCCCACGTCTAGTGTAAGAGGGTCTGAGGACACAGGGCCCAGGTCTGTACCCATGGAGGTCGTAGAAGGAGACGTAGGACAAGGAACCACCCCGCGACCCATTCCCACTCGACCTCTTAGGAACCCCTGTCCCTCGTCCCATCCCGCCACCACCACCGTCCCCAAACACCTCCTCGGACTCTCGATCCCCATCCCCCCGCTCCCTCTCCCACGACTGGATACGGCTCCTCTCTCGACATCGCCCAAACCTTTCTTTTCTTCTCGATGACCCTTGCCAGAGTCCGGTCGGACTACTTCACCTTATTCTTTCTAAAGGAAAGTTTCCGTAAACTCTTATTGACAGAGAAGGAACACCGTAGAAACTGTTCGGAGACAGAGGAGACTGGGAATAGAGTGGAGAACGAAGAAACGACCCATGGAACCAGTTACAATTAAGGATAAAAGAGTAGGCTGAGCCGTGGTAGACAAACTGAAGAAGTGACCGTGGGGGAGGACCGAGGTCGGGCCGAAAAACACGGTAAGAGACACAGGTGGAGACCAAGGGAACCGAAGACAAGTACAGACACACAAAGAGCGTACGAGGGACATAGGGAGCACGGAGAGACGGAAAAGGAAAAGCACGTACTAGAGGTGAGGGACGAGGAGGAGAAAAAGATGAAGCCAGACGAAGAGGGAGGCAAAGTGGTGAGGGGAAAGGGGTGAAACACATAGTGGAGACAGACACGTCGGGTAAGGGCTTAGACCCGACCCGGAGAGTGGACGGGACAAACGAAGAGGAGGGACTGCCTAGAGGTACCTGAGGTGTCCAGAACGGCGGAGGGACCGGGTCTGTGTCGAGGCGACAATGTGGACGTTGAAACGGTTTGGGACGATGGGACAAGGGTGGTTCACAGTCCTCCTACTTCAAACACCGTAGTCATAACCATGGAGTCCATCCTCCTGAGACCAGACTACCTACAAGGGATCCAGAAGGGGTGACGGTAGGTTAGGACGCAAAACACCCTGGGGTATACCGGGAACGGAGGAAGGACGGGCCGGAGTCGAGGGGGGAGGGGGTTGGTGGAGACAGGGTATCTTGTCTCACTCCAGTAGCTCGCCTTCCCGACGGAGGGTTCCCGGCTCACGAGGGACGTCCCGGTGTGGTGGATGACCAGGGCGAGGATATGAGAAGCTGTGGTGACGACGCTCGTCCTGGACACGTTGAGCCGATGGTGTGGCGCAGTCGAGGGGTCGGAGGAGGAGTAGTGGGACGAACAGGAAGACCGGTCGAAGTAGACCCCTCCGGTGGTCGGAGGTCAAGTTCTGAAGAGGTAACAGTGACGTCGGGGCCGTTGTGGCCGTGTCTCTAGAGACCTCTAAACGGGTTCTTGGACTGGCACATGTCTCTAGAGTCTAGGCACCTCGGTTGTGGAAGTGTCCGGGGAGGGGGTTGGACTAAGGAGGTCCGTAACGAGGTCGGGGACCGACGGGTCTCCTTGCAAGGGTCTCGGGTCGGAGTATTTCTTCTATACGGGATTTAGGAACCAGAAAAGATCTACGAACAAAGACTACGTAAGACATTAGGGGTCGAGAGATCGTTCCGTCCACAAACTTCCTCGACACTCAGGGTCCGTTCCCCTACCTTCCTCGTAGTTCACACTACTCCTTCTCTCAGGAGGATCCTTTCTAATTAAACCATCTAGTCCTTCCTTCCGAATCCCTTGATACTTCTCATTTACATTATTTTCACGATAGACCTTCAAGTCATTGTGACGAGACACACACACAGACACACACACATGGACACGTCCGTGCGCACGATAGAGATTGTCGTTCGATCTCGACGACTCGCCCAACCCGACCCCACGACCGTGGACTTGGTGCTGAAAGTGAAGTAGGAGGTAGACAGCAACCGTAGGAGGAAGAACGGTCATCGAATGAATTCGGTGACGTCGCATTTCCAAAAATCCACTGTGGAGGTTCTTGCGAAAAGAGGTCACTTCGGGTTCGAACTCGTCTAGTGTTTCCCCGGGAGTACCTCACCACTCCCACACCGACCCTCCGGTCGAGGTACGACGGACTCTGATCCTCGTGGTCGTGGGAGAGGGTAAGAAGTTCGGGTCTGAACAAGTGAGTAGTGGGTTGTGCGTCCCGGGTCAATGTGTGGGGTGGTCCCTTAAGTGGGTGGGTGACGACACCTGTGAGGGAGACGGGTCCCTCTATCGAACACACACTGAGCACCCCGGGGGTCCGGTAGTCCCACTATTCGACACGGGACGAGGCCTACGGTGTCCTATTCCTCCCCCTCGCGGATGCTATTCCTCCCTTGGCTCCCCACCACCGACCCGTTCCCGTGGGGGGTGGGCAGGACTGAGGCAGGGGAGGGGAAGGTAGACTCCTTCAGACCGCAGACTAATCTCCACGACCAAGAGAGAGTTAAAGAAGAAACACTCCTACTCTACCGTCACTCCTAGACCGAATTAAATCTCCACTCAGAAGAAAGGAAAGAAGACAGGAAGTTAGGAGGAAGAAGTATGAAGGTTAAAAGGAGAGAGAGAGGTAGAGAAGGGAAAAGGACACTGACCTCGGAGAAAGGAAGGGAGAAGAAGTCAAAGATGGCAAACAGGAAACCATGGGGGTATTGACTAAGAATGGTGACGAGTTCAGAGACCTAAGGACAGAGGAAAGAAGGGTAGGAGTGGAGAGGGGTCGGGGACGGTCAATGGGGTTCGAGGGGACTTGACATACCATGACGTCCGAGTCCCGGTAGGGAGGTGACCGATGTCGCTCTGTCCTTTGGTGTGGGAAAGTATCCACTGTAGCACCTTATTACGAAGAAGAAAGGAAGTCGGGGGTCGGGGAATTGTGTGTGTGTGTGTGTGTGTGTGTGTGTGTGTGAGTATATGTGTGTGACAGTGTCTGTGTGTGTCGAACCGACCTCTGGTTGGCCTGACACTTTATCGTGAGGGTCGAGGAGGGGGGAACGGTTCCAAAAGCCCTTAGGAAGTCCATAGTCTATCGGTCCCTCAGTCGTCCAGTGTGAAGGATCAACTACAGGAGCTCTAGTGGACCAAAATCCCCGTCCAAAACGTTTCGTCTTTCTGACTAATTCCTATGAAGGAAGGAGGTGGAGGTCGTAGGGTAGGGGTGGGGTTGAAGTCAGAGGAGACCCTAAATTCGGAGACGGGGGATCATCGAGGAGTGGACTCTACCCGGTTTACTTACAAGAGTATCCGGACCTAGAGTCCAAACTTGACTCCTTTACTCCGTAGACCTCTCTTTTTCGGTATACTTCTCGTCGTCTCATCAGTGGTCCACTGAGTCTCGAGAGAAGGAATGGGATGGAAGAGGGGATCTCTTCTTCCCATCTCTCTGTTCTATACTCAGGTGGGGAGACCCTTCCTCCCTGAGTGAAGACACAATTCGGGGGACCCGGGAGACGGAGGTCTCGTACTGCGGTTCCTGGTGTTACCACTTAGGGACCGGGTGACACTCGTTGTCGAAGTCCTAGGTCCGGTGTAGGGTCAAACGTCTTCCCCGTATCTCCCGTCCCCTCCGTAGGCACCTCCGACGTCAATTCCCGTCCTGTTCTCCCTAATCCTCCCTCCGACCCTCCCCTCAGACAGGGAACACGGGGTTTCTCTCCGAAAGGGGGGTATCAAACCACCCAAAAAGGTTTTCTTCTAAAGGAACGGGGGTGATAGGTGATGGGGTGAATCGGAGAGTGGGACTGGAGTACTTGGTTTTAACTATAACTTACCACTACGGGGGTGTCCGATGTGTACCTACCGATTGAAACCCAACCTGGTAGTTGGTATTGACACTAAAAAAAGGAGTACGGGATGTGTCATTAAGTGGGAAAATTCTTTTATTCTTTCACGGAAGACAAATAAGTAAGAAGGTAAGTAGATGAGGTGTCCGTAAACGACTCACGGGTGGTGTACGGTCTGGGGTCTAATCCACGACTCCTGCATCTCCCTTTCTTTTGGGGTAGTGACGAAAAACGAATGGTTTTATTACCGGTAAACGAGGAGGGAGGACGGAACACTTACCCAATAAGATGTAGGTTATTGTAAGAAAGAGACATATTACCTGAAGAATAACATTTTGTTAATATATAAAAAAGAGGAAGACGGAGGTGGTAGTTACCCGGTAATATTGTAGTCACGTATATAGGAAAGAAGTTGTTTGTTGACGGGGTCGTCATTAAGAATGAAAAAGGAAAGACGATTCCCTATAAGGTGTTTTTAGTATCTAATAAGTGGTCTTAAGAAGAAGAGGGACAACCGAATACCAGATAGGCTACTCTTTCGACCGAATTGGTTGGGGGAAAAGACAATACCTAAGTTAGCTCTTTTCTTTTTTTCGGGAGGAGGATGTCCGTCACCTCCTGTTATTGTCGGTTATTGTCTAAGGGATCGATCGTCATCCCCCACACAACCTCCGTTTTTAAGGAAGGGAATAACAGTGAGTCAAGTGGACGGTCCGATTTCGACTAGGGAAACAGGACTCCGTGTTCCGTCGTCCACTAAGGACCAAATACTAAGGACCAAAATACACGGGACCCGAGTCCTTCGGGGAGGGGTCCTGTGTGATTCTCGTCCCATCGGGGTAGTGGGGTCTTCCTGACGTGTAGGGGGAAGTGTCCTGGGAAGGGGAGGACGGTCCAGTGTCGTAGGTCCGAGGACCGTCCCCAGTGTCCTGTGTCCTCCTGTCTCGTCCTTCTAGGTAGACGTCGGGAGCGTCTCTTGACCCTAGGACCTCCCTCTCTCCCTGACGAGTCAAGAAACAGACCTGAAGGGACCGAGGGGCGCCGGGGACCAGACGTCCGAAGGGAGAGTGGAGACTCGTGCCTCTGTAGTATGTGGGAGGTCAAGACCATGGACATCGCGACTGGGTCGTGTCGTGTGGTCATGGCGGGCTGCAGAGTACGGGAACCCGGGAAGGTCGGTGTTTCTCATCAAAGGGTCGTCAAACTCGGACCTAAGGGAAGACCCGAAGGGTCCCAGACCCCTCCCGGACCGGTGAACCTGCACCCGGTGATTTCGTCACCTCCTCGGACGACGACCCGACGCCTTGGTCCTGTCCTTAAGCAAGGGTACGTCCCGTCCACCACTTCCTGTACCGTCGAGGCCACGGAGGGGGTTCTGATGTATCTACCGGACCTACGACAGACACCCCTCCCCCCCACACTCTGGTCTCTGGAGGTAGTCCAGTCGCTGGGGTGCGGAGGTGGAGGGTAGGGCCCGAAGGAGGGAAGACCCGGAGGGTCGTGACCCGGACTGACACTCGAAGAAAGAGTTCACTGTCGATGTTTTTTCACTCTACCTCTCTTCTCCCATTCCGAAAGGGGTGGAGAGGAGGTCGCTTACGCCCCTAGACTCCCGTCTTCCCGTTTCCGACCTCATCGGCTGTGCACGGGCATAGGGAAGGAAAGCGAAAAGGAGAAGACCTACTCGTAAATGAACAGGCGAGAATAAAAGATTTCCACGGACTAGACCTGTGAGTAACTGAGACTTAGAAAGGATTATAATCTCCGTCCCCCTCCAGTTGACCTCATCTAGATAGAAGAGCTCGGTTTGTGGAAGGGTCTGGGGATTCCTCTTTGTCGTCGTCAGGGAGGGCTGGGACACCTCTTCACTTCTTAGGGGGATGGGGGATGGGGACGAGGAATGGACGAAGGCGGACCCCTTCGGGTGTCTCCTTGTCTTCCTCCTCCTTATCCTGTCGGTGCCCCTCTCGAATGGTTCAAGAGAACGGACCCTGGACGCTACGGGTCCCTCCTTTGTTTCGGGTCTATCTTCGAATATAAGAGATCCGACCTCACTGTACCCGGAGACTCCCCCTACCCTTACGGCCCCTCTATTTCGGGTCGACTAATAGGTGATTCCTTTTTCATCGTTGGTGGAAAGGTACGGTTCTTTCCTGGTCAAGTCCGGTGAGGTTCGTATTAGAGGAATGGGAAGTCTGAGGTGTAACCGACTTCTTGAGTCTAGTTTCTGAGAGTCACGATTGTTCGGACACGTCCCTGAACGGACCACCAGGTCACCGACTCTGAGGTGTGAGGGTTACGTCCCCCGGGTCCCAAGATAGGGACCAGTTCCTTGATCTAGGGTGGACGGCGTTGCTTTCTAGGACTTGCGGTGTTGATAAGTAATTTTTTTTTCTAGGACGTTGATTCTGGGTCACGTCGGTTTATTTATTTAATTAATTTTATTTTAAATTTTCCTGAAGGGACCACCAGATCACCAATTCTTAGACGGACGGTTAAGTCCCCTGTACCCAAACTGGAGACCAGACCACCGAATCAACCATCGGACGGACGTTACATCCTCTGGGTCCAAGTCGGGGACCCAGTCCTTCTAGGGGACCTCTTCCTTTACCGTTGGGTGAGGTCATAGAAACAGTTCTTTTAGGACACCTGCCTCCTCGGACCGTCCGATGTCAGGTACTCCAGTGTTTCTCACCCTGTGCTGACTCACTCATTGTGAAAGTGAAAGACCCTTCCAGGGTGTGTGTCACCCGATTGTCCGGTACTCGTGTTGATGACTCGGGCAGAAGACCTCGTGTACGGGGTTTTGTTCTGTTTGGACACATGACGTTAATCTCTCATCGGGGGAGAGTGGCGTTAATCTCTTTCGGGAGTACGTCGTTGTTTCTGGGTCGTGTTGGTTTTTATTTATTTATTTATTTTAAAATTTAATATTTTTGTTTCTTTATGATTTTTTAAATTTTTCTCTCTCTCTCTTCTTCGGATACGTCTTCTCCAGTACCGACAGGTGAAGGGTAGTCAGACTTTCATGTAAGGTACAAGAGAGGAGGTTAAGTTCTCTGATCGGTACTCCCTTCTTCGACTCAGAAGTACAACCAAAGATCCCTTAGGTCGAGTTCAGTCGTATGAGTCAGTCTTGAGGGATTTACTGACTCTTACTGAAGGAAACACCGACGGACCTTGTAAGGTCTGACGAAGACTCGGGGACTACTTATATAATTCAACAATGAGTTCCTCTTCTTATCGTTCCCGGATCTCTTTAGTGACTAAATAGGGAAACGGGGTCTCTCCTAAGAGAATTCCATCGAGAAGTATAAAGAGAGTATCACAGAATTACACAATAAATAAAAATTTCCGATAAAAACTTTAACAAATACTACTTGATAAAGTATGTGTGGTTTATGATGTAGATTGTATGTTGACATGTTACCGATTTATTTGACACCATATAAGTGTATTGCTATCGTTGTTCTTACTTGTTCAGTGTTACTGTACGTTGTTTCAACTTAGAATGTTTGTACCCTCATTTCAGGCTTTGTTTCCCGTACACGACATACTAAGATACATATATTTCAAGCAACAACAACGAATCAGTGATTCACTATAACCTGAGAAAACGCTGGGGTACCGCCTCTTCCGTTACCGTGGAGTGAGGTCATGAGAAGGGACCTTTTAGGGTACCTACCTCTTCGGACCATCCGACGTCGGGTACCCCAACGATTCTCAGCCTGTGTTGAGTCACTGAAGTGAAAGTGAAAAATGAAAGTACGTGACCTCTTCCTTTACCGTTGGGTGAGGTCACAAGAACGGACCTCTTAGGGTCCCTGCCCCCTCGGACCACCCGACGGCAGATACCCCAGTGTGCCTCAACCTGTGTTGACTTCGCTGAATCGTCGTCGTCGTCGTCGTCGCTGGGGTACCTGACATCGGGTGGTCCGAGGAAACAGGTACCCTAAGGGGTCCGTTCTAATGGCCTCACCCCACGGTAAAGGAAGAGGTCCCCTAGAGGGAGTGGGCCCCGAAGGGACCACCGAGTCTACCATTTCTCAGACGGACGTTACACTCTCTGGGCCCAAGTTAAGGACCCACCCCTTCTAGGGGACCTTTTCCTTTACCGTTAGGTGAGGTCATAAGAGCGGACCTTTTAGGGTACCTACCTCTTCGGACCGCCCGATGTCAGGTACCTCAGCTTTTCTCAGGTTGTACTGGACTGGGTCCCTAGTTTGGACGTAGAGGAAGTAACTGTCCCCTAAGGAATGGTGGCTTCGTGGACCCCTCGTGGACATCTTTCAAGTTTTTGTCCGTTTTCATTGCAGACTTCAATTTAATTTTATCACCAATGGGTACCTTCCTAGATCTCTAATAGTGTGATTTACTTTATTCGTACGTAGTACGATTCAGTGAAGTCAGCACAGGTTGAGAAACACTGGGATACCTGACAGTAGGTGATCCGAGGAGACAGGTATCCTAAGAGGTCCGTTTTTATGACCTCACCCAACGGTGTGGGAGGAACTCCCATAGAAGGGGTAGGTACAACGAATTCAGAGGACGTAACCGTCCGACTAAGAAATGGTGATCGCGGTGGACCCTTCGGGTTTTCTTCATTCAGTCTTTCTGTTCATGGCATACTGTAGTGAATGTACTGTGTTTACTTAAATAGATACTTAGTCTGAGTGTCTATATAAATTAATCACGTGGAAAGACATATACACAAATGATGTTACTTTTCGATTTCCCAAATATATAATACATCCACATTCCATTTTTCTTTTTTATTTGTCATATGGAAAACTCTTTATCTTATAATGGGAAAGTCGGTTGCTAGGAGATACGACACATTGTCACAATATGTAAATGAGAAATAGAAACTGTATTAACTAGTAACTTAAAATACAAAAAATTGAAATATGATACCACAGTATAACATGCATTAATATCAAGACTCTTAACAAGTGCGAATTCTCGCTATTAAGTAGGAAAACAAAAATTGGTCACAAAGTGTGTAGAATTGCTATGACTTAGAAGGATAAGTATTGGTACCGCATCGATAAATAAGTTCGGAAGCAAATGGAGAAAGTCATTAAGAACATTAAACAAGGATTTTAGAACGTAAAGAAAAGAATCTACATCAGGATCTATAGAAAAAACAACGAGAAAAGTTTGCGATTGGAATGGGGAACAAGGGTGACAGCGAGCTCTCAGACGGTTATAATTCCCCGTCTTTTTTCACTGAATTAGTACAGAGTACTATCAAGATTGAGAGGTGCTAGGTTTGCGGAGGTCGATTAAAGACTGGTGACGACGTAGGCATCGAGGCTTACGTCCTTTGGGATGAGTTCTTCGCGACTTTGACAGAGTTGACCCGAGCTCCGCCTCGGCCATGCACGACTGCAGTTCCCGTGCGTTGTGGAATCGCCGGGACCCTCCCGCCCCGACTGTCCCCCTGGACGACGACCTTCTCGTCGCCGGGCCCGGCCCCGGTACCGCTTCGACGACTCGACGCAGGATCCGGGGGCCGAGATGTTTTAGATGGCCCTTTCCCTGAGACTTTCCCGGGGCAGGTCGCAGGGACCCTGAGGTTGAAGTCAGTGATTGGGAGTGAGGTCGAGGACCCACTCAGCTAAGAGGGGACCAATGTTTTTATCATGCCGGGTTTGGGGAAACGCCGGAAACGAGGGGTCTTCGTGGGTAATAACCTTCAGCCCTCTCTGACGAACAGTTCGGTCAAAAGGCGTTTCAGACACGAGAAACACGAAGGACCCAATTTCAGCGCGGACACCTGACTGGCGGACGAAATGACGACAAACGGTCACGAAAGAGTAAGGCTGACGGTGAGGATCGAAAAAGGAAAGCGCTGGGGAGTGGGACGAGAAGCACCAAGTACGGCAAGGGTTAACTGAGGATTTAGGACCTTCTCTTGGGCGAGCCTAAGGCCTCGACCTACTAAAACGGTAGTTTGAGAGTTAAAGGAGCATGGGGCACGGAGTGGGCCAAGGCAAGTAGAGGGGACCGGAACATAAAGTCTTACTGAAGACGTTGTAAATTATATAGGCCAGAGGGGGTGGGGTGGGGATCAGATGGAATCTCTGGAGTCCTAGTAACACAAGTTCTTTCGGCCACTCCACCATCCGTCACGGGGATTTACGCGAGGAGGAAAAATAGCCATCAGAGTCTAATACAGGTAACATGAAATGTTTGACGGGTGGGGGTCGGTGTAAGAGAAGGAATTACTTAGACGCGAAGGCTACGAAAAGAAAAGGAGAATTTCAACAGTACCACAGCAAAGAAGGGATTGGGGCTAGGGGTAGGCGGGTGGTGGGTAAACTTTGACCCAACACCTTTTCCTCGTTTTCAGCCGGTTTCGACGAAAGTGAAAACGAAGGTTCAGGTCCGGGGACACAAACAAGAGTCCTAGATCTCACTCTCTAGTCCAATACTCAGTCCCACCCCTTCTCCCCTGCGTCTCTGCAGGGTCCTCTCTACTGAAACCCCCGATCCCGATCTCATAACCTCTTGTGTGTAGTCCGGAAGGTTTTCCCTACCACCTCCGGAACAGTTCCTCGTCCCAGGAATTAAGCCGGTAGACAAAACCGTCCTATGCATGATAGTCGGGGCACGGGAGCTCTTTGTACGACTGTCGTAGGACCGTGACCATACAGACGGGACCGTAGACCCTGATGGCGTAGAAAAGTCTGGGTTAACGGGAGAACTTGGAAGAGGAAGGGTAGGACCCTCTTCCGTCATGGGGACCCCCACCCCCTACGAGACCCGAGACGTCGTCCGTAGAGGTTGTGTGTATGTGGGTCTGTCGAGAGGTCGCACGTATGAACCATGAGGGGAAACCGGATACGTGCCGAAAGAGACCCCGTCGCACTTGGCAACGCCTTTGGCACAAATGAAAGCCCTGGTAGGCGTCCACGACTCAGGACGTCAGGGGTCACTGGACAGGAGGGACCGTTGATTGGAGAAACCGACGTCTCTGTCGACAAGAGAGACCGTTCCAAGGAAACCACTGTAAACACGTAGAGAATCCCTGGCCCGGTCCCTGACAGGACTCGTCCCGACTAACTTTTCCGAACTAATGGAACTCACCTTTCTCTGACCAGAAATGCACACTACTTTAATACAGGTCTCTACTACTCTCCTTCTGTTATCTTCGGCACGGTTCAAAAGGGTCGGAGACAATTGCGAGACTGTGTGATGGAAAGTCGTTTATTAACTCGTGGAAGACACACGCACCCCAGTACGTGTCTTATCCATGAACTACACTATAGGGAGTCCAATAAGTGAAACGAGTCTCGGATCTGGGCCATTACCGTCTGGACACACACACACACATAACTAACGAACAGGGACAGAGAGACGACGTCCGAAGTCAGAAGACCAGGTAGAGAATGATGAGGAGAGGGAAGCGGAAGAAGATGAACATGTCCTTTCCAGTCACACTGAAGTTTCCACTACCCTGTCCTTTACCCGTCTAGCAACCGTCGACTCGGCTAAGGGGTTACTCCTTTCCCCTGGACCCTACTCCTACCGAACCGAAGGGAGAAGGTAGTCCGTAGAAGAGGGAGACTCCCGGACGACAGGGGGTTTCTCCCACACCACCCCTCCAACCCTGACTTGAACCGTCTCCCCGACCCCCGGTCACCCTTTTCGAAACGTGTATTAGGAAGAGGGGAGGGTCCAATGAACTCAAACAGGTTTCACCACGGTAAAAGAGTGATACGACCCTGTGACGAAGATGACGACCGCCCTCACCGGACGGAGGCTCCATCCACCTCTCCCTCGGACCAAACCTAGACAGGTAGTAACCCATTTATAAGTAATTTATGGAAGACGTTTATGGTAAACCACGATCCGGGACTCCCCTTCATTAGTCACCAGTTCTGTACTAGAAAAGGAATTTCCCGAACTCAGTATTCATACTTGTTTATGAATCGTTTTTCCAAACGATAATAGATCTTTTCGACGTATATGGGAGGCTGTCAAGGTATGTATAGATACATACAAACATTGTTAGGATGTGACCTGAGGTACTGGGGTGTATCGTCCTACCTATTTATACAATCTTCCAGCTCAGGATTGGGTCTTGTGGTCTCTCGTTCCGTGACCTGCTTGACTAATGTGAGTCGATGTGTCTACTTAGAGTGTCTACGTTGCCCCTGGTGGTCTATTAAATACGTGATACAAAGGTAAATGTATTTCAAGGTTCCCTACGTATTTATTCACCGTATCGTGCCTTCTCTTTGTGTCCGTACTGACAGAATTTTCAGTTTTAATCCCTCTCACTAATGGACCCTTCCCCCTCTCTTGTCCGACCCCTCCTGGGGCCCACCCTCCGCCGAAACAAGAGAAAGAACTGGGGTCACTAGTCGGGTCCTTACAAACATGAAATTTGACTTACATACGAAATACATTTATCCAATAATAGAGTGTTAAATTTTTTACTTTTCTCTATTCGGTTTGGTAACGGGAGACCCGTCGATGTGTACTACTTTTCACCCACTCCCCCTACGGATTCTTCCCTCACCACCCTAGTTCTCGACCCGTCGACGGAAAACCAGGTCAGACCCCACTCCTGGAAGATGGGCAAGACGGAGGACTAAAGGTGTCCCGACTCGAAGGAGGAGTCTCTCCGGGCGGGACGGATAGATTTTCAACGAGGGTAAGGAGTCAAAACAGAATTAAAAGTTAAAATAAAATAAAAAGGTAACCCCCCTCTTTAATTGATGTCTCTTCAGGTTTTTTGTTTTAGTCTTGATTTTACGAACAAAAAACACGAATAACGAAGTTTATGGAAAACAGGTATTTTACGTCATAACCGGTTTTTCAAGTAAGTCCAAAAAGACATTCTCACCTGTTCGGACTTGCTTAGAAAACCGGTTGGGTCACGATTTCGTAATGTCTCAACTGTAAGGATAACCTTAGAAGGGGTCGGGGTCTTCATTGGTAACAGTAGACCACACCCAAAAAGAAAAAGGACCAAATATAAACATATGAAAATGTTTTATGGCTGGAGTAAAGTAGTGTAGATTTGACGATACTTAACATTTACGTATAGTTAACGTCGCAAAAGTTTTTATTAGACGTAGAGTCTTAGACACGTTTTACTGTTCATATTTGTGATCTATCGTAAACCTCCCCACGTCAAATGTAAAAATCGTGTTTACTGTAGTAAGGGAGGTTTAGTAAGAAGTCGAGAAACGTAAGAGTCATAACAAACCCCCGTGAGGGGAACTACTATGTATCGTAAGATCAAGGAAGACGAAAATAAAAGAAATATCGGAAATAGGGAGAGAAGTAAAAAGAACAAAAGAGTAAATAACAGAGAGAGGTCGGGGTGGGGTGAGGGTTGGTTTTACGGTGGAGAGACTCGTGGTCCTGGACGCACAGACCAAAGGACGACAGAGGGGGGTAGACAGGGTACGGACTGTGGACAGCCCAGTCCTCTCCGTCTCTTCAGTCAACTCTGAGGGGTCGTCGCTTCCCTCTCGTCTATTCTAGTTACTCCCCGACTCGTTTCTCTTTTTTCTCGAGTCACAACTCTTACCGTAAACTAAGTCCCTCCCTTCCCCGTCCCCTCCTTAACTTTCCTCCGTTTCTAACCTGGGTCCTTTGTCCTCTTTCCTTAAACCTGTCTTTCCTTCTCACGACTCTCCGTGTCAATTTTCTCTCACTTCTGTCTCCTTCCCCTGAACCTACATCACTTCTTCATTAATACCCTATTCTTGACACTTCGGTCTACGTGCCTCAATCTTAAACGTCCTTTCCTTGTCTTTCCATCGTGACCTCTTCATCTCCCTGTTCCTCTTTTCGGG
This sequence comes from Capra ibex, assembly GCA_006410555.1. Lineage (NCBI taxonomy): Eukaryota > Metazoa > Chordata > Mammalia > Artiodactyla > Bovidae > Capra > Capra ibex. The sequence continues at coordinate 18,715,999 of SJYO01000647.1, read as the reverse complement.
TCACAATCGTTCCCATTTCGGACTCCCGTTCACTGTTCACAAAACTCTGACCCTTCTTACTTGAAGGACTTCCCACCTTCCAGGTATCAGATCCTTCTTTGGTTGACCCTCTTCGATCCCTCCCCTTCTTACGGTCACCGACTTTATACCTCCTTCCCACAGTCGAGTCCAGTGGACAAAGGGGTCTAGGTCCCGGGAGACAAGAGTAAAGGGAAACGGGTAGAGACTAAGAGAAGGACTTTGGGAGGGTAGAACGAAGGGTCAAAAGGATTATACCAAAGGATAGGAGAGAGGTGGTCCGTAACCGGCGACCTGGTTGGGGGTCATGGCCGTCAAGTAGTGGTAAAATCTCCGTTGTGTATCCTTGGTGAGGCGTCTTTTGTTCCACTCTCCGAGGCGACAGACGGGTCAGTGGCCGGTCGTAGCGAGTTCGTCCGTCTCCACAAAGGGGTGGGCGGTGCGACCCGCAAACGAACGTGTACCGACCTGGGGGAGAGGAGAGGTGTTCATGTGACAGGCGGGTTCCTTTAAAGGGAGGGGTGAAGACTACCTTATAAGGTGATCACGTTAGGAGATGGGAGGTAGACGTCTTAACAGATCTGCACCTTTGTAAGGTGTCGTAAAGGATCTTCCCCGAAAGGAGAGACAGTGTTGTCGAGCAAGAGGGTTTACAAACAAATCAAAAACACACGCGACTTGTGACATGATCAAAACAAGTCCCTACCCTGTTCTGTCTGTCCACACAGGTAGGAACACGAGTTCGCGTGTGGTACCACGACCCTCCCTCTTTCCGATCCCGTCTCACAGGAACCTCAACGCGGTCGGGTCGGTCACGGTCGTACACTAATAGAAACTCTTCCCCGAAGTCCCGGGATATTTCGAGAAAGGACAATGTTTCTCCAGAGACCTAGTTTGTCGGGACTGGTGGTGACAGTCTAATGACCAACGAGGTGTGGTGGTGAATGCCTCGAAACATTCCTACGAGGTGGTACGTAAAACGTATGTGGGAAAGATTAGGAGTGTTGGTGTCGCACTCCACCGTAACAATGGGAAGAAATATACAGACTCCTTTGTCTCCGTTTCTCTCCAATGTTCTGGGTCCGTCTCAGTGGCTCGTTCCTTCACTGATTCGGACACAAACCCAGGTCCGGACTTATCTCGAGCGGATTTTAAACGAAGGGACGTAAAACAAAACAAAGTGGTAAATGTAAAAACATCTTACAAAGATAACGAGAGAGAGTCAGGTCAATAAAAACTTTTACAGTTTTTTTTTTTTTTTTTTTGGTCAGACACTGTCTTTTATTTTTTTGATAAGAGTTTTATCTCACGACCCTCGAGACCCCGCCCCCTCCCTTATGTCGTCTCACCTTCCTTATGTCGCGTCGAGGGCGACGGGAGCTTTTCGTGCACCTGACTAGCCACCTCCCTTACCTCCGTGTCTCCCAGACCCACTGGGCACCGACGTCCTCGACTCCCTTCCCTCCACCGGTCCTTCTACCTTGTCATTCTCTCTCGAACCAAGTCTACCACCGGGCCCACGTCTCCCAGAGGACATACATGCTGAAGGGAGGAAGGGAAAGTGGGTCAGAACCCTGTCTACAAAGATAGGGAGTTCAGTCGTAGCACACTTCCTGGGTCCACCCCTTCCCTCGTTACTGGTCGGTCGTCCGGGGGACGGAAGAGGGAGTCTTCGTGGTCGGGGAGGTCGGTGGGGACGACCCCCACTCAGTCGGAATCTAAAATCTTTTCACTTCACAGAAACCGAGGAGAAGACCTCCTCCCGTCTGTCCGGTCAGAACTATGGAATTATCCCGTAGGACAGAAAGGACTAAAACGACCAGGACCGTCTTGAAAGGTAGATGGTTGGTCTCCCACGACTGGAGACGTACAGGGAGGTACTACAAACCCCCGGTCAGGAGACCCACCACCCTCACAGGTCCCTCCCATCCACCCGGAGGGACGAGATTGAGGGGAATAGTAGGGGGTATAGAGAGACGGGTGGTGTCTCTGTCGAACGGTTGATGTTGAAGCTGAAGTCCTCGACCGGTCAACTGAAGGTGACCCTTCTTGGGTCGTCGGCCACTCCGGGGTCAAGAAAGCGACGGAGGGACGAGACTGCACAGGGGGTGGAGGTCGGGGAGGACCCCAGGTCACGGACGGAAGGTCGTGACAGAGGAGTAAGGATCTGGGGTGGTAGGATGCCTGGAGTCTGCAGATCGAACGACGAGGAGTGGGGTACGAGGGGACGTAGAAAGGTAAGGAGTCCTTCCTCAGGGCCCCCCCGGGAAGGGCGACCCCACACCGGGACGAGGCGGGTCTCGGGGACGTGGCCCCCTGCCGGCTGTGGAAGGAGTTGGCTCAATTCTTCGACGGAACGGTCTAGTGGTCCATCCTTCCGTCCCTCCTCTCCGCTCGACTCACCTCCCTTGTACCCGACGCCGAGGTCCTGTCCCACGAGGTGACCTCCTACTGACAGTAAATAATCCGGACCACGGTACCGATAGCGTAACACACACACACACACACTTTTTGTTCTCCAAGTCTCTCGCGGTGTCGGGGGGTCCACCACGGACTTCTCGACCCTATAATTGTGTCAACACAGACTGTGCTGTCGAGAAAGTCGTTCTGACTCCCCCTTCCTACTCCGACACCCACCCCTCCCCTACGTGCCGGAACCGACGGCGTCCCAGAAAGCCACCGACGCCGGGATCGGGCCGGGGCGACGAGGAACCAAAAAGGTGACACTCCGTCAAGGTCCGAGACGTAGACACTTGTCGGACGGAGTATCTCAACCACTCTAAATTGTATGAGGCTTCCCGAAGGAGGAACGGACCTACGGACTCTCGTGCTCCATTTCGGGTTCATTGGTGTCACTGGTGGGCCTAGAAGGTCACCGGCCCGGTGACACCCTCAAAAGACAACGACCCCCGATCCTCCGTCCAACCTTCTATGGTTCCTTGCCCCACCTGAACCACCACCCAAAACCTGACACACGACTAACTAGTCTCCTACTCGGTTCAAACTCTACAACTCCCCCCCTACGACCTGTCCAAACATCACAAAAGACCCCTGTCTAGGAGGAAACCCTAACTGACCTGTACCAATTGATAGAAAAATTCCTCGTCGTGGACGGTGTAGACTACACAGATTTAATCACGTAAACAAGTTCTTTATAAATAATTCGGGTCTCATGGGACACGATCCGAGAATCGTGGATGATGTACCGTCTATTGGTCCGTATGTCATTATTTTTCATAATAAATAAACCCCTGAAAATTATTTATGTAATTGTCTTAGTATTAACAATTAATGAAACGAAAATGAACAATATATATGTTTTATAATAGAGTATTTTAAAAGTTCTAGTGATATACGTATACACACAGGATCTGGAGCTATATTTCATAGGAATTTTCCAACGTCATTTTTATCAATCTCTTCCCTCAAGAGACGGTCAGGTCACCAATCCTGAGGTGTGAAAGAGACGACTCCTGTACCCAAGTTAGAGACCAACCCCTTCCTTCTAGGGTGTTTAGTGTGCCGTGTCGGTTTTTGGTTTGTTTTCTACAAACTTTTTAACCATGTATATAACCAAGTAATTTAGGATCTTTTCCTTTTTGCTTTGACACTCCCAGTCTCCACTTCGTCTGGTGTCACACACTCACGATCCCGACCCTACCAGGGACCTGAGGGGACACAAACTCCAAGTAATTGGGGCACAAGGGGTGTCGATGGACCATCGTGTGTGGGACCCCGCGGCCTACGACATAGGTCCGAGACACATGGACGAGGTCTTCCGGGAGTACGGACACGACGACGTCCCGGTCCGGGCTGACCACCTTCTTCATTCCGGGGGGAATGGGTAGTTGGTGGGTGGGGGTGTCGGGAAGAGGGAGGTGGGAACTTACACCGGAGGACGGGAAGGTTGAACCGGTTACGTAGGGGAGGCGAGTCACAGTACCCGCGGCCCGTTTCGACGACCGGACGCTACCGTTACTTTAACTGTGGTACAAACACCTGGCTGCTCCCTGTCGACTCGGGGTCCCTGTCTTCGACCACTCACCCGTGTCCCTCGGGTTTCCATCTCGCACCCCTCCCGTCACCTTCACGACCCCAGACGACGTCGGGATTCCTTCGGGTCACCCCTAGTAGGGTCGAGGGTGGAGGAGGAATGGTTGGAGAACCACATCCTTTAGGGACATTCTCCCTTTACCTACTTCCTTAACTGTACGTCCCTGGTTTTTCTGTAGTAGCATTATCAACGGAGAATCACGAATGGTGTACGTCCCGGGGGTCTCCGAAGGGAAGGACGGTCATCCCCCTAAAAAGTCAGGGTTGACCCGAAGAAGGACGAGGGAAAGATCCACTAGACGACACTCCCCTTGCGTCCGAAGATACTCCACCCGACACAGAGGTGTGGAGACCTTCCATCCGGGTACCGAGTCGGGAGAAAGGAGGCGGGGAACCCTACCTTACAGGGGTGGAGGGGTGTACCTATCCTGGAGGGTCCCGGATTGGTGGAAGAGACTCACTCTAAACTCTGGGAACGGAAAGCCCTTTTCGGATGATGGGTAAACGAAACGATTGGAATGTAGGGGCGGAACCCGACACAGGGAATGGGATAATACGAGAACCAAGACAAGGGTGTGGAGTTATCAGTGTAGAGACAGGGAAGACGACGTAGTCTTGGAAAAACAGTAGAAGGGTAAGACTCTTCCGAACCTCAATAAACGGAGACTCAACCCACAATTCTCAAGGTCACAGGAAGACGAGGAAGGGGGTCTCGATCCTCGTCTCTCACCGGTCTCCAGTATCCGGTACTCCAGGGTCGGGAAGGAGGGAGACACAATGTCGACCTATAAGTCAGGACCCGACCTTAGTAGGTCCGAAACGACCTTCGTGCCACTCTGGAAGAGACTTTAGAGAAGAAAAAGGACTTAATATCAGACAGAGGGACACCAGTCAGTGACCTCAGTCCCTTTCCCCAGATATAAAGACATCCTGGAGGGTGAGTGGACACTGGACCCACGGTTCCCGCCCCTCGACGTTCGGAGGAGGAGAATGTGACCCCCAAATCATCCTCCTCTCTATCACCTAGAACAACATTTACTGACCAAAGATCTCTCTTGTCGGGGAGAGAACCGGGATAAGAAAGAAATTAAAATTACGGTGACTGTCCTCAGATAAGGTAATTCATTCTACTATCGAGAGACTTAACAGACAAGTCTCGACGTCAAGGTAGAAGTGACAGATAACGTCACATCGACGTCCTTCCCAGGTACGACCCTCCCACCCTCACCACCCGTCCCCCAGAAAACACGACTGGGAAACGGGAAGAAGGACGTCCCCCACGGCAAGGGTGTCTTACTCCGGTTGCGGTACCTACACCACCAGGTCAAACGGTAGGTGGCGGACCCGAAAGTCGGGGTCCTATAGTAGGAGATACGGACCAGGTAGCCGCCGAAGTGACCATGGGTGGAGGAAGGATAGGACGATGACATCCGCGGGAGTCCGGTAGAGACACAGGGAGGCCCTCATCCCACCTCCTCTCTTATCTACCCGAGAGAACTCACCCAGACCTTCTTCGATAGTATAAACTCATGTGAAGTGTAAAGGAAGGTGGGAACACGGGCTACTAATTTTCATCTTGGACCTAGGACCCCACCCCTCTAGTTCCTCATTTACAACGGAGACCATAACAGAAGTCACGCGAACCAACAAGAGAAACCTGTCACGGGACCGGTTCACTTCACTCCCCAATTCCGCTCTGGACCCCGATTGAATCATCCCTCCTACCCCACCCGGACATCCCAGTCCCCCTACTCCCATCCCCACCCCCACCCGTCCTCGGGGAACCAGGAGTGGGAAGGAAAGGAAAGGACCATGGTCGATGCACCCGGCGGTACAGGATGGGTCTGTAATCACGGCACTAAGACCTACGGAGGAAACTACTGGACCACGGGAACCGGAACTTTCAGTACGGTCTGTCGACCTCACTCACTTCGAGGGTCCGGACGGGAACTCCCTTCTCCACCCGACCTGGACCCTCTGCAAGAGTGACCTCTACCAAGGGGAGACACACCCACCCCTCATCCGGTGGCGTAACAACTCTTCGTCCCCCTGAGGGGACAGACCCTTGGAGGTAAAAGAGAGAGGTGCCTGTCACCCCTGGAGACACAACCCGTCCCCGAAGCACAGACGACAGGAGAGTGCAAATAGAGTGCAATCCCCCGGACCACTGGTCCTGACACTCCGTCGTAGAGTTAGATTTGTTACGTCTCGTCGACACGTCCACTCCCGACCGGTCACAGATCGTGGGCTGTGGGGGGGGGGTGGAGTAGGAACATCTCTACGACGACCCTGGTTTCACGTTCGTATTCGGTGACGGGGTACAGGGGCCTCCCTGGGAGGGTGGTGGGGGTTGGGGAGGGTCGAAGGGACCCTGGGACCTGGAAGAGTACTAGACCTTCGATCATCCAAGTACGGACCGTGTCGTCCCTAGAGGATCGTTTCGGACTTTTTTTTATATCGGTCACGACCCCACTCCGTCAGTCAAAGTGGACAGGGACGAGACTCCAGAGGGAGGGGTGACATGACAGGAGACTTCCATGGTCCCGGGACACGACGACTAGGCGTCTTGGTCCCTACTCTAGTAGTGGTGGTGCACTCACGGACCCTTGAAGACGGGAGGACCTAGGGTCTCTGTCGGTCCTTCGACAAGGGATGGGGTTTCTTACGGGCGGTCTTTGTGTTCATAGGTCTGGGAAGGAGGGGTTGGAGGTCAGGGAGGTCACAGGTAAGAAGATGGGGGTCCCAAGGACTCCTGTAGTACAGATTGGCTCCGTTACTGGAGGACGACTTTGAGGACGTCGTAGCCACTCTTGGTCCCACACACACGCGTGTGTATGTACAAACATGACTGCAGTCACGTCCCTCCCCCCGCCAAGCCCCTACTCCTCACTTCTCCTGACCCAGGACTGGAGGACAGGGACACGAGGAGGTATCCATAGGGGCCCACTACCGCCTTCTCCCAGAAGCTCACCACTCCGTCACCGACCTCCGGAGGAGTGTCGACCTCCTTCCACTTTCCCCTAGACGACTCCCGAAACCAACCCCCGGACCTTTCTGGTCCTACGACTACCCGTGTACAGAGAGAGATACTGGTCGGAGCTAAATGTCGGCCACCCTCCACCTCCTCCTGACCACGGACAGACAGGAGGCGAGGATGGTCCGTCTTGTACCCGGACTTAAGGGGACCTCGCACCCATTCCTCACGACCCCGTCTTCCCCAACCCTTCTCGGGTCCTTCCCCCACTTATGGGTCTACCCATCGGGTACAAACTCGTGGAAGAGAGACGTCCCCTCCTGTACTCACGTCTGCCTTCTGCCGTCGACCGAAACAAAGACCACTCGATTCCGCACCCTTCGTCCTTCTCCCACGGACTTACCGGTCCCCGTGTCCACCCCGAACCCCTGCCCCCATGGGACATTCGTTACCTTCCTCGTCGAAGAACTTACACCCATCAACCAAGTCTTCCACAGGCACGAGACGTGGGGTGGACAGGGTGTAAGAGGGAAGTCCGAGTCTTCGTAGACTTATTGAAGCTTCGGTGTGTGACGTGGGGTGAGGGTCGGGTCTTGAAGGTCTACGGCACCGTGGAGATCCCTGGTGTGACCCTGAATAAGACCTTCTTGCCTACCTGCCTCTGTACTCCTTCCTGGGACAAACACTAAGAGACACAAATAAAACGACAAATATCAAGACCGTTCGTCCCCCTGGTGGGGATGAAGAGTGGCAAGGAGAACGTGCAAAGGGGAGTAGGTAGACCGTCATGGATTGGAAGGGTTGTGTGTGGGACGTAATTTACTTACTTAATAAGGATTATTAATTATTTTCATAAAAAAGATGGCCGACCGATTAAAACACTGAAGGGTCGATAGGTCCTTCGGTCCCAACCCTCACCTCTTCTCAACTTCGAGGTTTACTGACCCGAAACTCTCTGGGGTGAAGTCCGTCGGTTAAATTGGGAGTGGTAGAGACGACAACGGGGTCCGTTAGTCGGGGGTTGGACTCACCAGGAACAGGTCACCCCGGGGGTGAGAGTGGAAAGGGACCGTACGGATCATGGTAGTGGTGACACGTCGCAGGGACCACGGACGGATCCAGAAGGATGTATGTTGGTGGGGTCCTCCGGTGTCAACGGAGGTTACGAGTATCAAGTACTCGAGACAACAAATGTTTCATGAAGGATCGTGGACTGAATGTGAATGTGTCTTTAAGATGGCTAAAGATCCAGGTCGGACGTACCAAGGTCGTAGTCTTGGAGGTCAAAAAGAACGAATCAAGAACGAGAAAGGTACCCCTCATTCCTTACCGAACAAGGGGTACAACCTACGTCGTTTGGGACGTGTCGGAGGAGTGGTATATCAACCAGTGGAATTCAGAGAGAGGAGTGTTGGAGAAACGTTAAGTTGTTTGTGTCCGGGAACGGTCCCTGACTCCTGTTCCACGGTTCCTGAGTCCAGAAGGGTCTCGGTATGAACCGGAATAACCTGTCGACAATCTTATAAGAACCAAACTTGGTCCTTTGTGATAACCAAGGGACATCACAATCAGCGAGTTAGTACAGACTGAGAAACGGTGGGGTACCTGACATCGGGTGGTTCGAGGAGACAGGTACCCCAAGAGGTCCGTTCTTATGACCTCCCCCAACGGTAAAGAAGGTAAGATAAAGGTAAGGAACCTGTAACCTTGTCTTACTCAGCGAGAGCGTGGGTAGTGAAACAACGGACCGGTGGAAGAAGGGAACCTTTGGAGAAAAGGTCTACTTTATGGGGATCCAAATGGTGGGACCCGAGTGGTAAAACTTGTTCTATGAATTTCATTCGTTGATATAACACTCCAAGTCCTATGTCAGATTGAAGTCACAGAGGAGGTTGGAGTTACGTGTTTCGAGGGGACGTTAGGGTCCCCGTCTCCGACAGACGGAGTTGGTCGAGTCGCCGAGGAAGTTCCCTTTCTGTGAATCGGAGGTGACCTTCCTCACTAGACTCTGAACAGTCCACTGTGCTACAGACGATAGACCCCAATCTTCTCTGACTGACGTCGAGGTGTTGCGAGGTGGAAATCAGTTATGACCTCTCGACTATGACCGTGGGGAGGGAGACAGGACAGGATCCCTCGTTTGTCCCACCTTACACTTCGACACCCTGGTCGACGTCCTAAGACTTGGACCGGAAGGTCTAGGTAATCCAGTGTAATCAGGGGACCTTTGACTCAGAAACAAGTCGGTTCCCTTGGAGGAATTTACGTTTATCCCTCGGGGTGTAGAGTGTGGGATCTCTGTTTCATGAAGAAGGAGGGACGACGGCACCGGTAATCCCTAAGACAACTGGCCGGAGATGGTGGTGACGGAGAGGGGGAAGAAGGACGTGAAAGATATCTATTGTCGTCCACCCGGTACTCCCCGGGAACCTATGGACTTCACTCACCCGTCTCCACTCCAAGTTATAAACTTAAGGACTGGTGCGGTGGGTTTTTCAGGTAGATGGGAGAATCTACTGAAGGATAGACTGTTCCGAATGTCGTCGACACAAAAGTCTTGGTGGACGGAGGGGGTGGGGTCCCGCCCTGGTCGAGGGGCAGGTGAGAAGTGGGATAAATAATCCCAAGATCGTCAGAAAGTCCTCTGGTCGACTCTACGTCTGTGGTGAGGACGACCCCGAGACCGAGAACGACATCGCCCGTGATTAGCTCCGGACCTGTGGGTCCGTAGGGTCTCAACGACTCGTTTGACCCTCTCCCCTACCACCGACCCTTTTTCCTCTCGATCGTTTACCTGTCCTTTCTACCCTTCTTCCCTACCGGGGATCCGACTTAGGAAATAGAATGGGACAGAGTAACCGGGTCTGAGGTGAGATCGTCGAGGGTCACACTCCCCGACCTGAGGGCGAGTCAACGCAATAAACCCAACTACCAAACGAGACATAGGGCCCTCCCCTACACAAAGGACGTGACAGTGCTTACTCCCGGGACTCCCACATTCCGAGGTCTCTCACCCCTCAGGTCCACAGCCCCTATCGGTCCAGAGGTAGGTAGGTAGGTTAATCGTTCGGAAAGGTCGGGGGAGTCCTTGGGTCAGTAAGTAAAAAAGGGAAGTAAAGATAGGCCTAGTTTCTACGGGAATGATCAAGGAAAGATCTGGCGCCACAGCGCCGGTGAGGGATTGTCTTGGACCGAAAGCGGCCCGGGTTAGTAGATGTCGAGGAGGGGAACAAGTGGGGTTAAATAACAGGAGATTAACGTCGTAAGACAGGATTCCGGGCTAGACGAAACAAACCATTAAGCCAACGAATGGGAGTCTATGGCGATCAGGGCCCCCTCCCCGGGAGTCGCACCTAAAGAAGTCGACGACGCCAGTGGTTCCGCTGATAGCGTTGCGGGGCGGAGAAGTGGGCCCCTTTCGGAGGCTTCCCGGGCAGTGGCACTGTTGGTTGAGACCTCCGAGATGCGCGCGTCTTCGGCGCGGGTCAGGGCACCTGCCCCTCCTCGTTTTGCTTGGGTCTCGCCCTAGTTACGCGGATTCCGGTGCGGGGGACTTCTTCCGGGACAGGTCTGGGAGACGCGGGTGCCAGCGAATTGAAGTGGCGTTCAGAAGGACCTGGAGAGTCCCGCTGGGGAAGTCCCTCAGGTTGGAGTCGGGGGGATTACGGAAGAGCAACGCGAAAATAAATTCTCTCCCTCAGTTTCTCACGACATGTTAAGGGAAGACGGAGGGGAAACGGAAAAAACGAAGCTTTTGTCGGGGGCGACAGACTAAGAAAAACAGTGAGTAAGTTGTAAATACAGCCACGGTTCACGAGGAGGGGTCAAGCGGTAATGAGATTGAAAAGGGATTTTATTAAGATAAAAATAGCACGGTTCCGAGAAGTCCACTTCCGTCACCACACACAAAAAGAGAGCATAAAAAAGAAAACGCAGACGGAAAGAACCACACAGAGGTAGGAAAGCAGGATCGAAGGAGTAGTCGTGGGGTTCTGGTCTCCTAAGAACTTATTAGACCGTGGTGTCGTCCCTTAGGAGCCCGACCCGGGCCGGGGTTTGGAAGTCTGGTCTTCGACCACTTCCACCTCACAAGGACCTTCGGATCCTGAAAGGCATCGGGTAGACTGGGAATTTCGATTTTTGGACTCAGAGAGTGTCTCTGACTAGACCGGTCTAAGGCTGCCTCGTCCGCTCCACCCGGGTCTTCTGGGGGGCCGCCTCCTTCCCTCCTTCGCATACCCCGTGGACCTCGTCGTAGGCCCACACCCTCCCTACAACCGTGGTTTCACGGTGGAAGGTCCCTTCGGCGTATCATGAAATCCACTAGGCGGTCCCGTCCAAAGGGACCACCGAGTCCACCATTTCTTAAGCGGACGTCACGTGATTCTGGACCCAAGGTAGGGACCCAACCCTTCTAGGGGACCTCCTCCCGTACCGTTGGGTGAAGTTATAAGAACGAACCTCTTAGGGGTATCTGTCTCCTCGGACCCTCAGCCTGTGCTGACTCGCTGATTCATGTGTGTGTGTGTGTGGGGACTCGCTGATTCATGTGTGCGCGCGCGTGTGTGTGTGTGGGAGTCCCGTCCTACGGACCCAGGGATGCTTCCGCGCTGGAAGAGTCCAAAGAGAGGTCGGCGGACCGGTTCTCGACTCGAACCCGACCCCCGGCGGGAGCGCAGAAGGGTTTTCGAGACTCCACATCGGTCCGTGCCTATCGCTCAAGTGTCGAGGTCTCGGCCACCCGTGACCTCTAGTTTGGGTGACTGGACGCCAACTCGACTCCGCCCTGGCCTTTTCGTCCCCCACGCCCCCCACCCCACCCCCCACCCACATACCTTTCCGAGACCAAAAGACCTTGGGGATGACCTGACTCATCCCAGTGAGTTCTGAGTCCACAGGAGCGAAAACCTAAAGACTGTGCAGAAGGGGTAGCACTTTTTACCATAGTGTCAGTAGGTGAAAACGTTCGGATAAGGGGGAAGGAGTGGAGTGTAAGTCAGATTCAGGTTTAGACAGACCAGAAGGAAGATTTACGACGAGTAAGTGAACAGCCGAAGGGAGAGAAGACGATCTGGTCCGGCGGTAGAACACTGACCTGAGTCCTTATCGAAGGATTGACCAAAGGGACGGAGTCTTTAGAAAATGTTTGTCTTTAGACTAGAACGTGAGAAGACGACTTTAGAGAAACAGTCACCAAATGACGGGTTCAAGGGGGTCTTTGTGAGAAGGGGAAGGGGGGAGTAACAACTGAACAGAGGGTGAGATCTAACAAGAGACACTCCCATCCCTGAACCACGTCATAACATAGGGGTTATGGACTACGTCACTAGATTGCTTACAGACAACTTAATTATACTTTCTTCCAAGGGGAGAGGAAGGGGCTAAGAGGAGTAGGAACAAAGGTTTGGTCCTACAATCCCGGCACCCACTCCTGTGAGACAGGGAACCGACATCTAAGATCGTAACTAAAGGTGAGGTTTTCCTACAACGGAGGGGGGAAGGAGAAACGGGTGAAAAGAAACCGGTTATATTCCGGTTTGACCTCCGACCACCCGTCAGTACATACAATACCTTCCGGTACGTCCATCGGTCTTAGTTTAGGACATGTATCAGGAGAATTATCACGACCAGTGCTACTCGAACCACAAACCATTCACCAAGTTACCCCAGTCTCCCAAAGGATTGGACGGCCTATGTCTTTGGGACTATGGTTCATAGACGTATGTACATGGTTCTTATAAGTCCATTTTGGTCCCTCCTCCTTTCTACCCTACCCACCCGAATCACCCTATTACGAGCCCCTGACTATTGTCTGACTATAAGCGAGACTCCCTCTAAAGACCACTGATGGGGTTCCGACAGAGTGAGTTGCCGTTATTGGACTTACCTCTATGATTCCCCTTAGAGAAGCTTAGACTCCCGTTATGTCTTACCCCTCCCAACCCCCTTGCACGGTCTACTGTCGGAGTCCTATGTGTCGTATCTTGTTCCGATTCAAGTCGGACTATTGAGGTGAACCGACGTTTCGTGGTAGATGTGTCTTTGGTCTAGGTTTCACAAACGAGTCGTAGACGGAGTATGGTTCACGAGACGACTCAGACTTTCGCCCAAAACCCCCGAGTTATTGTACACTAGATGCGGGTCCTGGTCTCCTCCTCCCTTTACTTATACCACATCAACCCCTCCCAAAACCACCTGTTGCAAAGTACTCAGACAAGTCACTTTCCTGTTGGTTTGTTTCTTACACCGGGACCCGACTTCAGAGAACCGATGTCTTTCCTCTTTAAGAAGGACAGGACACTACTATGTGAGACTCCAAAAGTGTGAGACTTGTAATGTCTAATTCTTTCGTATAAGTTTTCTCTTAGACCCCCAACCCACTCCCTGTCACTTTGGTTCAGTGTCTCCTTCGTGACGGTTTTCAACCTTACTTGACGGAACCGGATTGGAAATTTAAATCTCCAAACATCTCACGATTCGTACAATCGGGGAGTTTACGTACAATTTACTTAGTCAAGGAGTAAAGTCCTTCATACTCTCATCTCTCACCTTTAAAAAAATACTCTTGATTTCGAAGACTACAATCTAATTCGGACTACCAAAAGTTCTTAATCAGTAAAATACCAAAAGACTTATCCCTCCATCCTCCTTGTTACCCCAGCTAGTCAGACCCTTAATCCACCCAAACCCCAGTCACAAAGAGACACAAGGTCCAGTCAGACTCTATATACTAGTTCTTGGGTAATTTGTCTTTATAAAGTTGTTTATGGATTCGACGATAGCTACGGAGAAACTCTGGTTCCTCAACCCTACGGAAGACCCTAGACTGTGGACGGAACAGGGTTTCCCGTCGTCAACGTACTGAGACTAGTATTTCTTGTCATTCGACGGAGAAGGAAAGTAGAACCCAGGTCAGGTAAGGACTTGACTCAGAGATGGTCGGAAGATTCGACGTGGGGTTGACCAAGGGTGTTGAGATTCTATGACAAGATAGTGAGGGGGAGAGAGAGGAAAGGAAATCTCGATGAGGTGTAGCGATGAAGGTAAGGAGAAGGGAAGAGCCGAGTGGGAGGAATATTGTGGGTCGGAGCGTCCGGACCTCAAGTGGTCTAGGTGACCGGAAAGGAGCCCGACGGAAGAGGGGTAGACAGTCGCCATCAAGGACGGTCGTGGTAAGAAGACGATGTAGAAGGTAACGCAGAAGAGTCGGAGGAAGTGACTCAGAACGGAAAAAGAAGACCTCAGAATTGTCGAGTACAAGTGGTCTCAAACCAGAAAACGACAGGAGGAGAAATGGAAGGGTCTCCTTAATTTTTTTTTTTTTGTAAATAAATTCCACGTGGTCCAGAATCAACGAAGTACCCTAGGATCAACGAAGTAACCTAGAATCAACGAATCACCCTAGAAAGCCAACGTCGTACGTCCTAGATCAAGGGACTGGTCCCTAGTTTGGACCCCGGGGACGTAATTCTAGAGTCTCAGGACCGGTGACCTGGTGGTCCCTTCAGGGACAGTGACAAACCTTACCGAGAAAGGGTGGTTGGAAGGTACCCTTTGAAGGGGTCTCGAGTACCGACCACTGAGGGACCGTAAGGGACTGGGACAGGTTAAAGTCCCTAGACGGAAAGACCCCAGGTCCGACCCCATCCCGCAGTCACTACCAGTCAGAGACACCGTACTCCCCTACCCTCCCGAGCCCCGAAACGGACCCTGGAGGTACAGTGACTAACGACGACAGGCAGGGGTCTGTCACCAAAACTCTGGTACCACTCACTGACGGCGTCGTTCCTTGTCTACTCACTGACGAGTATGTGGGCGCGGAGAGGTCACAAACCGAAGACCTATAAGAGAGCTACGACGAAGGTCTTAAAGACGTTATTGGGAGTCTTCTCTTAGGATATACAAGGAATCTTGAAGACATCTCTGGAGTCCTCATGTTAGGACGGTTAAAGGTCGACGGGAGGACTAAAGGTGGACCCCTATCAGCCGTGTGACAGGTGGGAGGGGGTTCGTCGGGAGGGACGGTGGGAGTCGTCGTCCATGATCTGGGGTCGGGGTAGCCGGAGAACTAACTACGGCGAGTTGTGGGGAGTTAAAGGTGAGACGGGGAAGGGTGAGAGGGAGACGTCTTAAGAGACGTCAAAAGGAAGTTCAGGAGACTGTAACAAGGAGGACAGAAGAGGGTGGAGTTCCTATGGGGAAACGGGACGAAGTAAAGAAAAGGGTGCTGTCAGGAGAGTGGGGTTCAGGGGTCGACAACGAGGGTTTATTTATCTACATGTTTGACAAACCAAACGGAGAGAGAAGACCACCTATACCTCCAACTCCCTACATCATGATGGACTGATAAGGTAATACCCTCGTCCATTTCCCGAGGGGCTGGACGCCTCGAGCCGAGGACAAAACGGGACGACACAGACTGAGTTCTCCTTGACCTTCGGGAGGACACCGATTTTGGCCTTCCCATCACCTACAGGAGTCTTTACGACAGTCTGGGTCTCGACCCACCCCTGACCGGTCCTCCAGGTACCCCCATACGACCACCCTCACCTCGACACTTTCTTGGTCAGGGTCCCTCCTCTCCCATCCCTTCCTCAAGACACCTCTCTACGATTCCGGATCACAGGAGAGATTAGGGTCCGATTAAAGGAAAAAGTTCCTAGTGCCATTGAGTGGAGTTAAAGCCCGGAACCCGAAGAGTCGGAGATTCCGACGGAAGGTCAAACTGAACGATCTCGACATGTCTGGACCCGGAAACTGAATATGACTTCAGTCTCCAGTACCCCCTTTTCTACGTCCGTTTTCTCCTTGTATCACCGAACATGGAGAAATGGAGGTTGACGAAGGACTAGATCTTTGTTTGTAACCAAAGAGGGTGGTCGCGTGTCCGTCAGTGTCCCCGGTGTCTTTAGGTTCACGTTTTACAACATATCCATTCTCATATAGGACACACTACAGTGAAAATGGTTCTTGTGCTACTTTAAGTCCTGTCATCGATGAGGACTCCCAACCCTGTCCCCTCCAAGATTCTCCCCCGGGCTTCCGTCGAAATTCACGACTATTTCCGGAAATACGATTGAACCGCTCACCATATTGTGTCCGCACATTCAAGTGTTTTTGGGTAGATTTTCACACGTTTGTAGAGATACCGGTTTTACCAAATTTTGATTTATCCCGTTTTGGTCACACGAAACAGAGATTCCGTATAGACAAAAACTCGGGTATTGAAGAAAACTCGGGTATTGAAGATAAACACACGTGTGTGACTATGTGTAAGAGAGTTAGGACTGTGTGATAGAGATGAAATCTCCACTGGTATCACTCCGGCTCTGGCTGAATGGGTCCACTGTCTCCTCAACCCCAACCCGGAGGGTCGGTGTCCCCACGTGATGAAAAGTCTTGCAAAGTATTAAGACCATGACCCAGTGGTCTAAGTCTCCCCACCTATGGACCGACATGAGTAGACGTACAGGACCACGAAGAATTATGGTCCGGACCGAGTCTCGCCACACAGGTCATACATGACTTACGTACCCCTTCCGAACTCAATACTTTTAAGTAATAACGAAAGACGTACGAACGTCAAGAAGTTTAATTTTAGTTTCCCGGACGGAGACGCCCGGATGGACGCATGAGACATGAGGGAGTGGAGAAAGTGAATCTGAAGGGTGTGTCGGCCAGGACCGACGGTCCTGGGACCTTTCTTGCGTCCACGGAGTCGAGGTCCACTGAGACTCTGCGTCTGGACAACACAAACGAGAACACAAAAGCACCACCAAAAAAGGAAGGAGAACACCTTTTTGGACTGTAGTGGACACTTGAAGGATCTAAAACCTCCCATACAAATTCCGACCGTTCTAAGTATTAGAAGTATGAAACTAGAGGTCGGCTCGTCTCCCACCCTACCTACACCCGACAAACTCCGTCCGGTAACTCCTTCGGTGTTCCGGTTCACATCACCCGTCCCGAGACGTTACGACAAACTTGGGGTGCGGGTCAATGGAAATTGAACAGATGTGGACGGGTGTGGACTGGGACGGGGGTAGTTTTTGCACTGTTCCTGAGACCCGTCAAACAAATAACACCTCCTCCTGATCCCTCACGTCTTGTTCCCTGTCTGGGGGAGGAGAGGGACCCTTAGACACGTTCACCCACAGTACCGAGTCCCTACACTTCGCCTCGACTCCTTCGGTCTCTGACCCTTTTCTCTACTCTCGTCCGTCGACTGGTCCGTCCTCGTACCTCCCATCTGTCACTTCCTCCCCGCGGTGTCACGAGTCAGTCCTTTGGAAGTGCTTCAGGTCGAGAGTGGGAAAGACTACGTTCAAGTCAGACCGTGTCTGACTTGATCGATCCATATCGTCTCACCTTTGTCGGTCTGACTCTCTCTAGTCCTTCTACCCCCCACCCCACCCCCACTACCCTGTAAGTCAATTGTCCTGTTACAACTCTTTTGGTAACACGGAAATGGGTCCAGTCGGATCCGTCTTAGGTGTAAACTCTAATATAAGATCCACCAGCTTCCCGAGACCCATGTGACGGTTGACGAAAAAACCCCCTCCTCTACTCTGGTTTTGGTATGCCTGTGGCCTTCCTGTTTCCTTTCCGTTTTCTTTCCTTCTGACTCTTGAATGTCTGGGTTCTCACCCTCACAAGACTCTTCTGTTACGTACTACGACCCCACGGTCCTCACTCTGCGATCTGGTCTCTCTTTAGATAGACGCGTCCCTTTCTACAGTCCCTGGTCGGGTCCCTTCTCAGTTTTCAGGTCTTGACAACTCCTTGTCCATATACGACGCGTCCAGTCGTTACCTGTTTGAGTCTAAGTGCCCACCCGGTCGGTCCCCCAGGTCCGGAAGTCTTCCGAGGAGGGGTCGTCCCTTCGACCCGTCCCCGTCACTGTCCAAGTCCCAAACCATCTTGGTGTCCTAGACCCTGACTCTGTCCCCGTCTCGGTCCCTGGACAGTCCCCCGAGTCCGTTCCGTGAGACCTCGACCCCTGACATGGTCCTCAACGTCATCAGTATGACCGTCGTGACCCGGCTCATGGTCATGAGACTCTACATCCACCCCTCCAAAAGAACCGTCGCCATCCTTAACACAACAGGTGTCGGAGCCTAATTCTTCGCTCGAAACAAGAGACCTCTTCTTCCCTGTTGATTATTGGGAACGACGGAGGGTGTCAGTGGTTTTGACCATAGGGAAAGTGTCTGGACGGGTAGGGAGTGGATCTGGGTTAAAGGAAAGGTCTGAGGACGTCTTCTCCGGTCTTCTTTAATCGAATTAGCCGAGGGGTCTTGAGGTCTGGGGAGGGGATGGTCTTTGGAGGTAGAGGAATCTGGAGTCCGGGGTTCGTCGGGAGTAAATGTTCTCCTCTGTTACGGTATCCGACAGGAAGGTCACCGGGGAAGGGACGGACTGAGTTGAGTGGTATCAACTACGACTAGTGGTACGTGCCCCTACTCGACGACTATCACGTGAAGAGACTCGGACTTTACGTAGGATGTCGTCCTAAAAGATTCTCCGTCTCCACCGTCCAGGCCTGAAGTCTTTGTCCTCGACCCCTTCGCCTTCTATGCCTACCACCACAACCGGGTGAGGTTCAAGGGACGGAACGTTGTAGGGCGAGTAGGTGGCGGTGGGAGAGGGACATGAGTCGGTGGGGAGGACGGGACGGGGACGAGGTGAATGGGAAAGGGTGGCACTTCGGGTGGTACTGGTCACGTGGATATTCGTACACCCGGAAGTAGTACCTGAAGACCCCTCTCCCCGTAAGGGGCTCCCCACGGATCTTTGGGGCACTGGTGTGAGGAACTCGGACTTGACGTCCCACCAAAACTGTCCATCAGACCCGTCCTCGACGACATCCATGTTTCGATATGAGGAGGGACCCCGTCCTTCGTTAATCGAACCGTCCTCTTGTACAGGAGTGGGTGGACCAGACCAAGGACTTACACCCTCGCCGTCGGGTCTGTCCACGTTATAGACCCGGGGTTAGGTCGTCAGATGAAAACAGGACTCACAGGGAGTTTCTAGACAAGGACGGGGAGGTCCCAGGTACCTAATCAAAGTAAGAGACCATGGTGGACGGTAGGAGGGATGTGTTGTCCCGGTCAGGGATGACAAGACCCTCTTTGAAATTGGTCCTTGGGTCACTGGAAGTAGGAAGACTCTACTCGTACAGAGTCGAAGGGGTCCTCCCCCGTGTGTCTGTGTTTTGTCGTCAAGACCTGGAACTTGGAGAAGAGGGGTGGGGAATATCAAGTCAAATAAAACCCTGGTGAAAGAAATATTTTGAGTTTCAGTACAACTAATGTAGGGGATTTGTCGGTTGACGTCCATCGTGTTTTTCTCGTTTATAAAGAGGTCAGAAACTTTAGGTTAAAGACAGAAACGGAACACTAGAGGCATGTAGGGATGTGGGTCAGGATTTTTGTAGTGGGTTTAGATGACCCATGTTTAGACACGACCAAAAGGTGAACTTCTCTCACCCGACCCGGTCCTCCCGAGGACCCCGGGTCGTATGGTAATGGGCACGAAGGGGTTGGGGTTTGTGGTCGGTTAGTCGGGTACCGGAAAAGAAGGTGAAATAAAGTATAAGGGTGGTGTTATTACTGAGGAAATTAAATTTGATTTTTGGTATCTCCCAAGGACTTTAACACCGTCGTTTCCTTACTTTCACAGTTTCTGGCTCCCTGTCCACCCCACCCCTTAGTCGCTTAGCAGAAGTGACCCGAGAACTTCAACGACCGCCGAACCTCGACGTCGACCATCCGGTAACCTACCTAGAACTTTGGCATTTCGGACCCAACCCCGTCTCCACTCTCTCCTTCGTGTCACTCGGGGTAGGACCGGATGGTCACCGGACGTAAGGGGGGATGGGGTCAAAGAAGTACCCGGACGAGTCATGAAGTTCCGTCACCAAGGGGTTGAAGAGGGAAATTCTTATAAACCTTTACATAAAATTTATAGATAATTTTGAGTTTAAGTTTCGATGTTTATACACAGACATGTATATATGTACTCATATATGTGCCGTCATGAATAAAATTATATTTTCGACTTGAAAGAAAAAGATGTGGTCTCGTTTTTACTATGACGTCCTTCTAGTGTGTGAAGTTGGCATCGATACTCTTAAAGGATCGCTTTCAACTCGTGTGTTTTACCGTTGTTCCGATCGATGACGGAGTAGGAGGGAAGAAAGACCCCCTAGGGTCCGTGAAGAAAACTGGGAACCACTGAGACAGGGACGAGGGGTGGACCCGTGTTTGACCAACCGCCCGGAGAACCCGGCCATGAGCCCCACGTGGTACTTCTCGTACACTCCCTTTGGCCACGGCTTCATCCGCGGTAGGCACACCACCACGGAGCTACTGAACCCACACATGTGCAGGTACGTGAACCCCGTCATCTCGAAGTGGTACCGGAGTGGACCCTACAGACTTTCCGGACCCTCTGTCGGTCTGAGTCGTCCGGTCCAATGGGTTCGGACGGGTTGGAGGGAGGACCTGAGTCCGGGGTTGGACGACTCGGGGTTGAGGTAGGGTCGGACGGTACCGGGAGGAAAGGGAAAGGGTTGTGAGTGGCTACCCTTCGTAACCGACCAAGAGTGTCATGTGTGCCCCTGTCATAGGTTTCAGAGGGACGACCATGAAAAGGTTGACTACACTTACTTTAACTTCCTCAACCACCCATCCATACTTCTTTTCTCCGTTGGGGGAGGAGTCCGGTTAGGTGACACAGGGGTTGAGGAAGACGGAGAATTACAGGTCTCCGGGGAAGAGACCGAGTCTACCCGGAAGTCTGAGGGGACGAAGGAAAATAGGTCAGTCCGTCAGACTTCTAGTAGTCTGTAAGTGACGAATAAGGGACTCCTTCTCCGTCAGATGTTGAAAGACGAGATCCAGTGTAGAGGGAGGGGGTTTTGTGAGGGAAGTGGAGTTGGGAGTTAGTCCAGAATTGGGCATCCGGGTCTAAGACCCCAAGAAAGGGGAGAAGAGTCGATCTAAGGCACTGTTCCGACTTTGCTCACTGAAGAACGACTTCCTTTGAGACGAAGGGACAACGGAGACTTCCTTGGCTCACCCTCATCTCTCCGGAGTGGTAGACCCGCTACGGTGCCAACCACTCCTATATCGCCCGCACCTAGTTAGGTATCTCGTAAAGCCGACGAACGAGTTAGTCCAGTGAGACCAACCCCAACAGAAGGTCGAGGAGTAGACTTTGTACCGTGGTCGGTTTACGTTGGTGAACGGAATGTTGAAAAATTCCACGGGACGGGTGAGGGCCCCCGACGACCGAGAAGTCGGGTCGTGGGTTGAACCTCGGAGTGGGGTGGGTGTCGGACCCGGAGACGGGGAAGGTGGTTGGGTTCCCAAAGAAAGGTAGGGAGAGTCGGAGACGAAGGAAGAGAAGAAATTATTTATTTACGTTTCTACAGTTGTGCCTTCTATCTTGAGATTGGACCTTCCCCGTTCCTTCTTCTATTGTGGGTACCTCTTTGATCGTAAAAGCTATTCACGATTCAATATCCTAGTCTCATACTCTTGTTCACATCTTCAGTGTTTTAATCCGTTCTCACTCCATGCCTTAGTTTTACTTCATTTCCTAAACCCCAATTTTCCCAATCTCTTGGTTTTCCTTTAAATCTTTAAGTACTTCGTCTATTTGTCCCACACTTGTCCTTTTTTTGTCGTGTGTGTGTTTTGGTGGGACTCCCACAGAGTGGTCCGAGGTCCAGGTTCTAGTACAGATTTCGAACAGCTATCACTCCGTGGACAAGTAACTCAGGTCACTCTAACTTAAACAGGACCTATATCAGAAGTAGGTGGACAGTCCTGCACTTCAGTTTTCCTTTGGGTTTCGTCTTAAGAGTCGAAACTGGACCCGTCCCACGAGATTGAGCACGGAATAGAAGTTGTGTTGACGAAGTAAGGGAAACAAGGCGTGAGGGTTGAGTCGTCTTCATGAACTTGGAGAGAGGGATCAAGCACATATGACGGGTGGGTCTTCTCCAGACCGAAAAAAGAGGATTTGTATTCGTTAGGGGAGGAATGTCTCCGTCAGGAAAGTTCTAGGGACAGGACTAAGGACAAGGATCGAGATCCTTAGTCAAAACCGGAGAGGACTCCCCGTCGACCGAGAGACTCCTTCCACCCCCGACTTGTCGAACCTAAGACTTCAGTCAATGTGAGGGAATACAATTGTGTGTCGGTACGATATTTTGTAAAATTGCACTTCACAAAATTAAGAGGATTATCGATGGTCTTTATGCATGATAGTCATGAAGGGACCAATTTTTTGTTTTTGTTTTTGTGTCCAACTGTGCAGGTCGCAATCCGACAACCTCCCACCGTCCCAACTGAACCCCAGAGTCAGAACTGGGAAGTGGTGTTCAATCTCTCGCGATGATTCCTCTGAGGAGGAACTGTTCTCAAAAATGACTTCATACATTCTCTTCACACACCTTCGAAATACACGTCCTCTAATACACCGGTCTAATGTACACCTCCACCTACCATCCCAACTCCTCTTGAGTGGAGTGTCTTCTTAAGTAACGGTGCCTCGGGTGTCTTGGTTCTTTAGGTCCTGTGGAGGAGACTCGACGAGTAGAAGTGCAGCCGATCTCTGTCTTCTCATATTCGGATTCGAGAGGGAGGGTTGGAGACCATAGGAGTGAGGAGGGTGTGAAACGGGAGTTTGGTACCTTCTTAAACCCCGATGGGAAAAGAATTTCTTGGGCTCTGACCTCGTGCAGAGAGATCGAGGAGAATAAATGTAAGGTCGGGGAAAAGTGACTCTAATGTATCTCTTTAAGAAGCCCCAGGTGGTCGACACTCTTTGGCTGTCCAGAACTGGGGTGATCAGGATGGAGGTAGGGACTGCGAGGACTTTCGGTCCGGGGAGAGAGGAGGCACAGTTGAGGCCATCCCGGCACCGAGTTCGAGGGATGGGGGCGTCCAGAGACCGGGGTAAGAGTTCCCAAGGCTTCAAATAGGAAAGGTTCGTTCTCGACCCGGGAGGAAAAGAGTACCGGATATCCACCACCAGTCCAGGCAAAGTACCCTTAGGGCTGTAGGGCGGAGGTGGGAAGCCCGGTGGAGAGGATGGGAGCCACGGCCTGGCCCAGTAAAGGAAAGGGTGGGGGTGTAGTTCTGCGCCTCTGGGGTACACGGCGCGGGTCCCTGTCCCCTGTACCGCGCCGCTGCTGGTAGTGTGAGTGGCTGACCTGCCCCTGACCCTGGCCCCCTGCCCCTCCCCTTCCCCTCAAAGACGAAGGTTTCTGGCGCTGCTGCCGATGTTGCGTCCGGCGCCTGGGCTGGCGCCGTCCGCTTCACCCCACCCCCCTCACCTTTGACCCCTCCCACCCCTTCTCCCGTTGCGCGTTCACGAATCTCAATCCTCGGCGCCACGTACGGCCCTTTACCTCAGGAACCTTTCTTCTTTGACTGCTTTGATCCCTTTTCGCTTGATGTTTAGGGTCCTACTGGGCGCGTGCTGGGACCACAGTGCTCCGGGGCCCCCTCCCCATGCGACCCCCGCCCCGCGTCGTCCCGTGACGCTCGGCGGTGGCCTTCGCCTTTGAGTCATGGCGCAAGACCCGGTCCATCGGACCCTTTATATCAGCACACTAAGGCCCCTGACGTCCCGGTACCTCCCCTCCCCTACCCGGCCCTCTCCTTGATCCGACCGACCAACGAAGAACGAAGAGGGTAGTTTGTCGCTCGGAGTCCGGAGCCGCTCTGAAACGACGGGCCCCGTAACTGGAGTAGGGGTCGGTCGGTCGGGAGGACCGGGAATAACGGAACGAGGAACCTCAGTCGGGCGGTTCCTCTGGGCGCTGCCCCGGGTACAAAGTAGGCCCCAAGCGCGTCGCCTCCGCCCTCCACTCCGGCCCAAGGTACGACTCCCAGGACCCATCCCACATGACCCTACTCGACTCGCCACACTCTTGGTCCTGCCGGGGCACCCGATTGGACTCCACCACGGTCGGTAAGACGACGAACAGGGGAACGTGAAGAGGTAAAGGAGAATCCCGAACTTGCCCCGACGACACCCGCGATTCACGCTGGAAGCTTGGGACCAGTCTCATTACCACTCCCCGACGCACTGCAATAAAGTAAAGTCCCAAAGACCCGTAAGAGGCGGAGTCTCGGAAAAAATTGGGAGTCTCACTAAAGGGTCCAGGTCTTTTACTCGAGCCTCGCCCCCGGTGCAACTCCCTCCTCCGCTTCCCGTAACACCCCCGCAATACATTTTTGTCTTGGGGTTGGCTGCCTAGAAAGAGTCAGGAGCGCGACGGGGCCGTGCACCACGCAACACGAAGACGATACCTTTGTAAGGTCCCGCCCTTTTTGGGCCGCGATCGCGCGCGGACGTGGGAGTCCACAAAACAAACAAAACAAAAGGGGTCGGTGCGTACGCAGAAATACGGGACACTAATAAACAGCTGAGGAAACGAATCTCATCGCGGTAAAACGTCATGCCTTCGATATTTCGCTGTGTCTGACCTTGGAGAAGGACTTTCGACGAAGGACGAAGGCCTCTGCACAGCGCAAACAAAAACAAACCCTTCTTGAATAGGACTTTATCCTTCTAAATTTCTCGGTTAAACTAACAAAAAGAATTACCATACAAAATGCGACACTATTTCAACAGAGTCTCTCCGACCATAACAACCACGCCTACCTCCATCCCCGCCTCGCGTGCCAGACCCGTTGACAGAATGCCTCTGAAGAAAGAATGGAAATGACTCCCCGTAACAGACAATGACTGGGATGTCCCAGGGTCCAACACCCCAGTGAAAACCCAACCCTCCCCTAAAAACTGCGATTCCTATGAAAAACAAATAGAGTAATCCACAGACCTTGACCGGGACCAGCGACGTCCTGGTGGTCCCCGAACCGAAGGATCAGAGTAAAAGGATCTAAAGGGTTTTCGGTACAGACCCAGAAGGGAGTAATTGAAATGGGGTCGGTGACTAGGGTCACTAGACACCTTTCTACCCGTCGACGTTAGTGTCGGACTTCTCGACCTCGGGTAGGACCTACCCCGACGTCGGGCCCGAAAGATGCTTCGGAACTAACTTCTACTCTCGTCGTGGGGACTTTGGGTCTCTCGAGTCGGACCCGGACGGTCCTTCTCCTTCTTTTCTTCTTACTGCTCCCTCTGACGTCGTCCTCGTCGTCCTCCTGTACCTGTTTCCTCTGGGGAACTGCGTTTCCTGTTCTGCTGGGTCGTCTATGACTCCCGTCGGGTCCTCCCCCTGGACCGTTTTGATTTTTCCGACAACCTAGGGGCACTCCGTCCCCCTCGACCTCCCTTATAGTTACGAGCCCTACGAAAGACCACCTGGGGAGACTACACACGACGGGCTCGTCCGGTCCCCCGTCGACACGCGATAGAGGACCCGGCACCCCGACGGACCCATCCCCAGACACTCGACCCCCCGTCTCTACGACGAGTCAACCGACTTCTTCGTCCAAAGGGACTCCACCGGGCGTACCAGTCTCTCTCGGGACCTCTCTGTTCCTCAGGTCTCTTGGCCACTCCCTTCGGAATAGAAAATTATAATAAATTTGAAAATTTAGATAAAAACAAAATAACTTCGTATCAAGTTCATATATTTAATGCATACATGTTATATCGTTAAGTCCTAAAAAATTTCACTATAAGACAAATATCAGTAACATTTTATAGACGATTTAAAGACACAACATGTGTGAGAGACCCAAATTTAGGACTAACATGAAGAACCCGTTCGTTGGATCGCAGGTACACCGAGTCAAAAGGATAGATTCTTTAATCTGATATGAAGAATATCCCAACAATCCCAATTAATTTACCCAATTATATGTATTTTATGATCTTGTCACGAACATAAATTATCGTATCATTCGTGACATGTTTACAATTGATATCATTAATAATAAAGGGTGGGTTCTTGGAACACTCCGGAATTGGTAAGGAAGTCCAGGTGACAACGATTGACCCCTCCTTTCTGTCAAACAAAGAACCGTCTCTATGACCTTCCTGGAACAGGGTGGGACGGTGGGTGGAGACTCCGGATTTGGGAACACGATGGGAATTGGAAAGAGAAAAAAAGAGAGGTCCAGGGCTAGGGGGAGGGGGGTCATGACACTCTGAACACTACGGGTGAAAGTTCTGAGATTGGTGACATGTAGGTGACGAGTAGACGACAGCGACAGGGCCCTAGAGGCCGGGGGGTAGGATGGTGAACCCCAGAGATGGAGGTCGGGTCCGAAGTTCGACGACGACTCCCCCCCGACCCTCGGACCTTACCCCGATCCTGGGGCCCCACTCCCGGCACGGTTGGGATAGGGGTGACAGGAGTTCTCCCTGGTCCTCCCCAATCCGATGTCTGGTCGTGGAGTCGGGGCTCAATGTGTAAAGGGTCGAGCCCTATATGCCCGTCACCGACCCTCCCTCTCTCGGGGATCCCACTGGTGTGACTTGGCGTCCCTCCTCTTTTCCGTCCTTCTCTTCCTGTTCCGGACCCTCGCCCTAGACGCCTGTATGTACTTGGAGCTCAAGACTGAACCCGTTCAAGACTCGAACCACACAACGACTTCAGACTTGAACCCGGGGCTTGAATCTGTGAACCCGAAGATGAAGGACTACAGACGGGTCCAAGGTGTGGAAGACCAAAACTAGTCACCTGAGACGGAAGTCATCTTTCTTCGGTTTTCAACTCTTTATTTTAGTTCGAAAAGAGGGAGAACCACAAAATAAGTGAAAAGACCTTCGACAACGTCCCTTCGGTTTGCTCTGCCCTGGTGTACTTTAAGATGGTCTTGGTCTTCTCCGCCGAGGAGATGCACCGGACTATCCCAACGGAGACGGTCACACCAAGTGAAGATCAGGGGTCGGTGACAGGAATCACGGGGTGGATAAAAAAGTTGGGCACTTGGTCCTTAATGGGTAGAGATACGTTCAGATACGTCTCGAAGGGACCACCGAGTCTACCATTTCTCAGACGGTCGTTAAGTCCTCTGGGTCCGAACTAGGGACCCAACCTTCTAGGGGAGTTCTTCCTATACCGTTGGGTCAGGTCACAAGATCGGACCTCTTGGGGTACCTGTCTCTTCGGACCACCCGATGCAAGTACCCCAGCGTTTCTCAGTCCGTACTAACTGGCTGATTGTGAAAGTACGTCCAAACTGGAGGGTGTCTTTCGTGGGAGACAGGTGAGATCGGTTAAGTTAGTGACTAAAGTGTTCAAACATATGATACACGATACTTACCCTTACTCTGTTCGGGTTAGAATTCCGACGAGCGTGGACATCCTCTGTGCTACACTATTTTTCTTACATACCACTACCCCTTCAGTCCTTTCCGAGTCTTTACTAGTGCCCACCGTAGAACGTCCTTCTCCCGTCACACTATGCTTGTGGTTTCTACATCGGACATCCGACAATCGACTCGACCTTGGTCTTGAGACCGGAGGGTTTAGATGTGAAATTCGGTTCCAAGAAGTAAAACTATGGGCTTTTGAGGATTCCCGTCCTTCGTGTAGGACAAACAGATGTGAACAGAAGGGGTATGAAGGAGAGGACGAGGAGGACGGAGTATGGTCCACGGTCCGTATACTTCACGGGTGACAACAGTTTAGGTTCTCCATTCGTAGACACGTACCTCCTCGTTCCTTCCCGATGAGTTCGGGGTTCGGAGGAGAGTCGAAAGAGAAGACCTTTTCGGAAAGTACTTTAGCACTTGATCTTCTCACCTCGCCCTACGTCCCTTCTTGAGTTCCCTTGATTTCCCCGGCCCGCTCGAATTCCCCTATGGTCGCCGGCCCCCAAAGATCCGCTGCTGTTACCTCGGACCCGAATATAAGTGCGAAAACCGAGGACACTGGAGCCGACATGCGGGGAGCCATGCCGGCCACGCGAGAGTACCGCGCGTGTCCGGGGAGCCCGGCCCCCGCCCCCAACCCCCCGCCAGCTAGCTGTCCCAGGCGGGGCGCTCGACCCCGAGGCGGAGGCGGACAGGAGATCAGGGCCACGCCGACGAAGGCCCGAGACGCGAGGCCCGCCGAAGCGCTCCGGCTCCGGGGCTGCGACCCGGGCCCTCCCCGACGTAGCGAACCTACGGACCTGCGGTCCGAGGGGTCCGTCCGCGCGCGAAACGGAGCGAGGGCCCTAGAGGGTTCTGTAGAGGCCGGACTGGAACGCTTCTGACTTAGAGTCGACGCCCGACCCCACGGTCACCCCGGTGCAATATCCTTAGTGTCGGGAGACTTAGTTTCGTCCTTGCAACGACCGACCTCAAACGGCCTATGGAGTGGGGGGTGAGTGAATTGTCCTCTGAAGAAAGACTCGACGGAATCCCGTCGTCAATCCTGAGAGGACCAGCCAGCCCTCGTGGATCCTTGGCTCCGGTGGAAGGAAGGAAGGAAGGAAAAACCTACCTCTTGGCGGAGGGGTCAAAGACCCCGTGGAACCCCGCACCGGAACCACTCACTTTGAACCCCACGACGGACGACCCTTCCTTTGGACCTTCTGTCCCTCCTGTGACACTGCCACAGGGTCCGAAACAGTCTAGGCATCTGAAAACCTTAGAACACACACACGTATCACCCCACCACCACTTACCTAAACTTACACGGAGAGAAATGGAATTTTGACTTTGCCTTTGTTCGGCGAAGTCCGACGTACTGGTAGGGCCCTTCTCCTCTCGGTGAAGACTCAAGTCTCATCCTGAGAGGTTCGTCTAAGGACAAGAAGACTCGGATTTGTGTGAGACCAAAGACTCCTTTAGGAGTCAGGAGGTAGGTTCTTGGATTCGGCACGGTCCTTCGTCGGG
The DNA here is from genome assembly GCA_006410555.1 of Capra ibex. NCBI lineage: Eukaryota > Metazoa > Chordata > Mammalia > Artiodactyla > Bovidae > Capra > Capra ibex. The sequence continues at coordinate 18,687,129 of SJYO01000647.1, read as the reverse complement.
GTCTTAACCTCCCGAGTAACGTGTGGGGTCGGTACAAGGAGGCTGCGGAACCACCGACCGAGGGAGCGGGGACCCCGGCGGCCTTCAGCTGTTCTGGACTGGACGGGTGGGGTCTTGGGTCTGCCTACCTGTCGAGGAGACTCTTAAGTCCCTCACTGACCCTGTCACGGGGTCTTTGGTACCCTCTAGACCCCAGAGGGTTCTGGGTCCTGAGTCCACGTGTCTCCTCGAGACCCCGACGAGGTCTTGGTTCGTCCCTCCGGGTTCAACTCGTTGACCCCATGTTTTCTTACCTAAGAGAGTTCACCCTCTTCTGACGAAGGTCGTGGGTTCTCAGACCCTCTGGTCCCCGACCCCTCTGGTAAGGGTTTGATCCTGTCCTAGGACACCTGAGTCTACCGTGGCCCTTTGCACCTCCCAGGGGACTTCTCCTTAACTTGGGGAGTCACCGACTTCGGGACCATCTCTTCGGACCGGCCGCAGTCTTCGACGACCCGACCAACGCCCCCCTATGTCCACCCCCTCGTCCCCGAGGGGTGGTCATAGACCCCCTGGGTCTCCTCACAGACGTCTAGAGGTGGTTGGACTGGGACGTGGACGACCTCGACGACCGGAGTCGGGACGACCCCGAGACGAGTTCCGGGAACGCCCGTCGGAACCTGCGCGACCCGGACGCACCTGGCGACCCGGAGACCGACGTACCCGACGACAGGAAAGACCGACGAGACGTACCTGAGGTACGACAGGACTCGGATGACTGGCGAGTGGGGGACGTGAAACGGACGGAGAAACCAGAAAATGTCCGGGACCACGACCGGCAGTCGGAGGCCCTCGGGTAACCCCTACTCCTCCGGTGCCTGAACCTCCCCCTCTTCAATCCCTCCCTCCCCCTCCTCGTCTCCCCTCTGGGTCCGTTCCCCGACACTGGTTCCCCATGCCACACTGGGTCCCAGGATGGGAGTCACCCCACCCTCGTTCCTACTTCTATCACACCCTCCATACTAGGTTTAACATTCGTGTCCCTGGAGTCCCTTCCCCGTCTTTGGGGTCTCATACTCCCGTGTCTCGGGGGAGGTGTGTGTCCTCTCGACAAGTCCCACAGACACAAATACTTGTCACCCCCGGAGCGGGAACTTAAGTGGTCGACAACAATTAAAAACGAAAATGTAAAAAGGGTGAAACAAAAAAAGAAGGTGGAGGTGAAAAATTTTCGTTTTTTTTTTTTTTTTCACACCACCACTCTTATTTCTGACTTCCCAGGAGAGTTGGAAAATTTTAAGAGGTCCCCACCTCTTTTGGTCAGTCCTGTCTGTCTGGAGACCCACCCCATTCTCCCACCAACTCTCTGAGCCCCCTAGGGAACCTAGGACCCTAGACGTGGTAGACCCCTTCTCGTCGTGAGGATCCACCCATGTAATCCCTCAGACCTACCCCAAGGGTGTCCACTACCCCTCGGACTTCCCTCCTGGACTCCTAAGGATCCTCGGTCCCCCTCACCCCGACCCACGTCCGTCACAACCGTCCTGTCGGTCGAGTATCCCCGACCGTCGAGCGTCCGTCGTACCCCTCGTGACCTCAAACGTCTGGGGTGATCCCCCAACCCAAACGAGTGAGTCGTTATTTATTGACACAGTGTGGTTTACGATTTATATGGTGATGTTTCGCTCTCAATGGTGGCGAGTCACAGGAAGGACTGCGGCAGGTTGACCCCCAACTCCACCCTCTTCCAGGTCCCCCTCCTGACTTTACTCCCGTCACCCTGACTACAACCCTCTGTTTGGGGGTTTACTCTACTCCTAACCTTTTAGTAGAAATAATGAAAACTTTCTCTCAACTCTCTGAGGTCGAAGAGGGGAGTGGTATGTTCAAGGTCGACATAGGTAGACCCCCCGTATCCACTTCGGTGTCCAGTCAATGACCTGTCGAGCGTCCGCAGACCACCCTCCTCTCTCTTTCCTCCCACCTGTCCTCCCTCTGGGTCCCTCTCTCCGTTCCGACTACCGTTGCCCTACTCCGTCTTACGTCAGAGAGTGTGGGGTACAGTCTGTCAGAGACTCCAGAAAAAAGGGGACGTCTGGAGACGGGGAGACGGGGACAGACTGGAAGACGGGGAAAATAGGTGACGTTATCGGGTCTCAGGTAGGACCGAGGGAGACCATGGTAGTCAGATACTGTGTTCACCTTCACAGTTGTATCGGTCACACTACTACAGTCGGAAGCCGGTACGGGGGACCACTGTAGTGAACTCAGGGAAAGTAGGTCGAGAGTGTCTTCTGAACTATTCAGGATCAATAGAAGGCATTCTAAAATGGGGGAGTGGAACTAAGGACCCTCAGTCATTCTTCCGGAATTTCAGGTCCGTCCTCCAGTCCCTGACCTTAAGGAGGTGTGTGAAGAGTCCTCCCACCCCACTCGCTAGACCTTTCCCTCCCGGTCCGAGTAGTTTCGGGGACGAAGAGTCGTGTCGGGGACCACTCCTGGAGTCCCTTCGTCGGCCGGGAAGGACCCTACTACAGTGTCCTGGGTCTATTTCCCTGAGATAACGGAGGAGGGTTGGGGGTAGGGAGGAGGAGAGAAAAAGGGGTCTAGAACGGACCGGAGGGGTGAGTGACATCTCCTCCTTCGCGACCATTGGGACCGGACAGAGAAAGTCGTACTAAGGTGGACCCGTACGTGACCTCTTCTCGAACCAGAAGTACAGTCCCGCCGGACAGTACCAACCCCCCGCCAATCACACTTCTGTTCGTTCGGACGGGTCCCCCGGATTCCTCTCACTCCCGACCTCTTTTGGTTGGAAGCCAAGACTCTAGACACGAGGGCAGTCTGTCCACCATCTAGGTAAAGGCCCCGTGTGTTTCGGGCAAAAAGGACGTCTTCACCACCACCGTTCCTCCTCTTTGTCACTGTGGAGTTGGTGAGTCACGGTCGGAGATAAGGTAGAATGAGAAAGACCTTGGGACCCAGGGGAACCCAAAGTTCAATACTTCCCTACCAATCCAGGTAGAGAGAGACCTCCCTTTGATTGTTTCGATAACTTGAGTTCACCCGGTTCTTATTACCATACGGTTTCTCGGGTCGAGAAACACCCGTCCACGAGTGTGAAATCCGTCTCTGGCGTGGATGACCACGGAGACGGAGGAGTGGTGAGTGCACGCCTACCAGCGAGCTTCGACATCGACGTACCCCCGTCTCGGGTGTCGGTACAACTTCTGTTACAACAGGTGTCCCAGTTTTCAGCGGTTGAGGAGGAACCACCCTCGACGGGGACGCTATTTCATGGTGACCGGGTCCACCCCCAGACCCTTGACCTCTCTGTTCCTTCCCTCGTCTTCTTCCACCCAGAGTGATGTCTTAGGTTGGAGAAGTAGTCAGTCTTACTGTCATGAATCCCTACTCCCACAACCGACGGAAAAAGGTCGATTTCTGACCTAGGCACTGTTCCTCAGTGATTTACTGAAAAGGAGAAACGAGGAGAAGTCATTTGGGGTGAGAGGTCAAGATGTACAGAGGTGTAACTACCGGTATCATGAATATATATAAAAATTGAATAACGAAAGTAGTAGTGTTGTGAGTGTGGGAAAGAAGGAAGGTCACACCGAAAGACCAGTACGACCCGGAGAATGGGATCAGGTAGTCTCGGGGGAGTCGGGGTTGAGTCGTCGAAGGTACGAGTCACGTATGGAGAAAGGGTAGGTGAGGAAGTCAACAGTCAACCGACACGAGTCCCGTGACCATCTACCTCAATTCCTCTTTCGGTATCTCCATCTCTTCTCGACGGGTTTACACCACCTTGTAGAAGTCCGTCCTCCCTCGACCACGAGACACACCTCACCGACCACGGAATTGACGAGAGGGGTTGAGCGACGAGTCATATCAGACGAAGGTCGGGGGAACGGAGCTGGGAACTGGGAAAGTGGGCGATTACTCATTGAAGTTAGAACAAAAGGTTGGGTTGGTACCTAATGAATGTCACAAGTCCTGAAGGAGGGGGAGAAGCGTTGCGTTGGTGAGGTGTCATGTATGACCGTGCAGGTCCCAGAGGGTCCTCACTTCTGTCGACTCTGGAGGTCCACCAGAAAGTTTGGGATAGACTCGACCCTATAGACGACACGACACGTCGTGACTTCTCTCTACCTAACTAAGATGGTCAGTGAGTAAGTGACTCTTTTGACAAAAACTCAAGGTCAACAAACAGTCCTTGACCGATTCGGGACCCTTGTATTTTCATTCTGTATCAGGGACCGGAACTTCTTCAGTCAGATTCCTCTTGATCGACACATTTGTTTAGTAACGTTATGGTGGACCATTCACGAAATGTTGTCCATACATGGTCCACGACTTCATACACCTACCCTCCGAAAGAGAGAGTTCAACAAGTAACCTCTTTGATACGTGTGGCAGGTCTTTTCAGACGACTGTGTGCTCAAGTAAGTGAATTACAAATAATGACGTTCTTCGATGTCTTAGATCACCAATCTCATGTCTGTCACCACAGTTCGTCCCACCCAGGTTTGGGAATGAAACCTGTCAAGATAATTAGAACGGACAAAAGAGTACATATTTTACTCGTTTAGTAGTTAGAGTATCCTAATTTTCTCGATTCCGTATACTTCGGGAATCGTTTCCGGACGTGTATTTAGGTTTCATTTATAAGGGATATTAATTATCATTACAAACATTTCGTGAATAATCAGAGAGCACCCATAATACGAGAGTTCATTATCCTTCATCCTTTCTTAACAGTTCTCCGTTAGTAACCCATGACGGTTCTTCTACCATGAAGGACCTAATAAATATTGGGTGTCCGACGGTATTTCTAAACAAGACTCTCCACTCCGAACGAGACCCGAACGCTAAATCGATTTCCTTATTTAAAACCCACTACTTATCGACTCCCAAGTAATATAAAAAATTGTTTTTTGATTTTACGTTCGATAACCCCGTCATTTTATCTTCACGAACTGGGTTCCCTCAGACCATCCGGACTAAACAGTCAAGACGGTGAATGTAAGTGGATATTTTCCCTACATTATCTACAACTTTCCGATAATTTACACTGTCATACACTTTGGGAGTCGTTTGGCCGACCGTGGTTGATCCCCGAGTGACATGTATACGGATAATTTTGAAAGTCATGGCCCTGAATTCATCTTCGATGTTTAGGGTCTTTCCTGTCCGTGGCCTCCGTCCATGTGGCCGTCGTTGCCGAAACCGACCTCCTCACCGTCGTGACTCCCCGGGTCCGGGAACGGGCTCCCCGCCCCCCTCTTCTCCCGTCTCCCTGCCATTGATATGGCCTGGAAGGTGGACATCTTCGGGAATCCGCCGGGAGAGTTAGGGGGTCCCAGTCTCAGAACACAAAGTGAGGTCAGACTGGGGTACAAAGGTTAAGGGTTTGAGCCTCAGCAGGAAAAATTCTATTTTCAGGACTTTCCAGGATTTAGGAACCAAAGAGGTTTTGTACCGCACACGGGAGCCGGCGTTGGCGGCCCCTTCTTGTACCGCGGTGTTTTGCGGGTGGCCCGTTTTGGCTCCAGTCCGGGTTGCTGCGGTGGCGTGCATTTAGTCGAGCTCTTGGTGGAGGTTGGCGGATACCTTTCCCACTGAAGGCCTCTGCGGCTTCCTCACCGAGTCGCTCCTGCTACCATTCTCTTCTGTCCTAAGATCCACCGGACCTGTCACGGCGGAGTTTAAGAGACGGCTGGTTCTGAAGTCGTATCTAAACGCTCCGTGTTAGGGGTCGGAGGTCTGAGGTTCTAGGTGTGTTGCCGAGTTTCGGAGAAAGCTCCGTCAGCTTCTCAGGGTAGAGCACAAAAAATAGTCCGTAAATATCGCCGGTGGTGTTGGGGGGATAACGAATTCGCGCGCGTCCCCTCTTGACTTGTCGCGGTCGACACCACCCCTCCACGGATTCACACGTGCGTACGCATCATCCTGCGTGCGTCCGCGTCATGCCAGGGGGCCCGCTGCCGCCACCGCCGCCGAGAAGCCCCACGAGCCGAGGGAGGGTAGATCCGGCCGGGGCCGGGCAGAGCCGGGGTCCTTGAGTGATAAACCCCGGCGCCTGAAAGACCTTTTCGGGGTGTTTTCATTTCGAACCCCTGGACCCCCCTCGGCCTTCATGGCGGAGCGCTAGGGGTTTATGATAGCCCCTTTGCCTTCACCGGCAGCCACCGTCCAACCCCCTCTGGCCTTCACTGCCATGGCACCCCTTCAGCCCCCGCCTCGACCCACCATCCCACACACACACACACATACACACACACACAAACCTCACACACATACACAAACCTCACACAACCAACACGGAAAGACTATCTTGTGGCTCCCATGCACCTTCTCCCTCTGTCGAGCGGCTAGATCAGGGGGCACTCACAAGCAGTAAAGCCCAGAGATCACTGAATTCGCCCAAGCTACCCGCACCGCACCGCGCGCACGCGCTTTGGTGAAAGAGGCGTCTCAGATCGCGCTGGGAGCGAGAGACCAACAGGGGACCCAAACGGCTGAAGAGCTCGGGAACAGGATGGCGCTGGCCACTACTGTGGCCAGAGCACAAAGGAAGGAAGGGCAGAAGGATCGAGAAGACCGGGAGGGAATGACACTAACCGCAGCAACTCGGGGAGGGTGGACGGCGGGAGGTCGAGGGGCACGGCAGCTAGAGAATGGGAAACACAAAGAGAGGGACACGGGGCCTTAGTCTTCCCCCTACCCCCGCCCGCACTCACACACACGAACACACCCTCTTTGAGAAATCCATACCCCGCCTCAGAGCCCGTCCCCTCCGAAGGCCCATATATTTTTAGACGAGATCCGCTGTCGCCCGGAGGAGGATTGTAAGAAGGAATCTCTCGACAGCCGGTACCTCGGGTCACTATCATGGTCATGGTGATACCTCCTAGGACTGTCGGACCTCCACGACCACTTCTGGGACCTGAGAGTCTGGGCCTGGAAATAACACCCCCGGGTCCACTCTGGGGTCATGAAGACCCTCTGTGAGTAATTGAGAAGGAGAATGTCCAAGAAACATGACTGACTTTCTTCTCGGACTATAATACCAAAAGTTTAAAAGAGAGTAACCAAGAAAACAAGTACAACATAGGTCTTGTAAAAGACTACAAAGGAGAAACCGAAAACAACCCACTCCATCTAAAAGAAACGGAAGGAGGTGGAGCTATTTTGAGTTACGTCTCCCTTTCTTTCTTCCTCCTTAGACATACGGTTGTACTATCTACTTGGGGTCGGGTTTCCCCGTCTACACCGAGGACGGAAACCCTTCCGTTTGTCTTGTGATCCTGGATTTCATCTTCTCACAGAATTTTTGACTACTCCAGATACGACACAAAAATTTCCTATCCTCAGCTAGGGTATTACGAGTATTACGTCCATCTAGGAATTATCTGTTTTGGCATTCCTCCAACTAGGTATCAAAATTTGTGTAACAAAGCACATAAATTACTCTGACACATCCGAAAACACTAATCCACAAACATTTGTCGACCTATGAAGAGTGTTCAGTCAACAGATCAATCCTTTTTATAAAAAGACTGAAACGGGGAAAAAGAAGAACGAACTCAGACGGAAGGAATTGGACTAAGAGATGGTGTAGAAGAAACAGTAACGAAAATAGAAATTCCAATGTCACAACATAGTAAAACACAAACACCTCCCCAGTGGCCATAGAGATCCGTGTGTGTAAGGAAAACCTCGGTCCGTCTCTCCCTCTCTTCTCTTACAGTCAACCACAAAGACCAGAAGTCGGGACATCAAAAGAGGACCCGGACATGGACTTCAAGCAATGCAAATAACATACATAAAACTGTTCACAACGGGATCAAGTCCCGAAACGAGTTATTAATGGAGTGTTAATTCTGTCCACCCATCATTAAAATCCTACCCTACCAAAAATGGGGAATGTTCAGTCGACAGGGGGAAGACAGGAAAAAGAAGGTGAGGGACTAAGGAGTAGTACGAAGAAGAAGGGATGTCTACTTGCATTTCCTCAAATTCCTTGTATAACGACGAAGACAATCGTAGGGCAGACTCTTTGTTGCTGAATAGATGGTCCCTGCTCAAGACGTCCTACTATTCTTCGAGGTTCTTATGTCATTCCCCCACCCCCTCCGTCTCGTCTCGAACTCCGACGACAGGTCTCGTCACTCGACTCCGGTTCCCAAAGGGACTAGTACATTACAAAACCACACATAGAAAAAAGACGTCTACAACCCCCTTTCCAATAAGTGGAACACCTTGCCCGAGGAGGAGTCTGAGTCGAGGGAAGACCTCGTAGAAGACCTTGTCCCAGCTGGAGTCGGTGGGTACCACCCCCTGGGTGCGGACCATGAGCCCCCGGACCCCGGAGACAAGTACTGGCCTTACGGTTGTCGATACAGTACCAACCTTGGAAGTTAGAAGGGCATTCGAACACAAGGAGTGCCCTCCCAAAAACACCCCAGTCAAAACCAACACCATCGTCGGTTCTCAAGTATTCTCTCCACACAGTCAGAAATCTTCCCGAAACCACCCGAGAGACCAGACCATTGTCGGAGACAGAAACTATTAGATCTCCCCAGCCCGTGGTCTCTTAGTCAACCTTCGCACCCCCGGAATCATAAACCGAAGAGGGTCTCGTTGAAGGGAATGGGAAAGGAGTCTCACTGCCGAGACGACACCTACAAGTGTAGTTGTACCTTGTCCGGGGCTAAGTCCATAGTGTCCCGGACCCTCCCAGTTCCTTCCCCTAGACCCTCTTCCTCCGGTGCTTCACCCCCTACCCAGACCGACTTCTCTACCCCGACCCAGGACCAAATCATCCATTACCTCGAACACCGAAAGAGAGGTTGGACAGGACTAAAAGAGAGAGTAACATCTCACTCGGGGCTCACGCCGACCACTACCGAGTCGTATACTAGTCCCTATATGTCTGGAATGAGAGGGCCTACCTCCACTCACCCGTTCCGACCGGTGACGGACAGAGTGAGGTAGGAGGGATGGGGAAAACAGAGTCGGATCCCTACTGACCAGTGTAGGTGACCCAAGAGGGGAGAATTAGATTAGAGCAAAAACGTCACACACGAGAAAACCCGTCTTTTTCATAGAAAGAAAACTCCGACAGGACAGGGACGACTAAGAGAAACGTTAATTTCTTCCTAAGGAACGGAAGGACAAGGAACTAACAATATAAACTACGACCCTACCGAATCGAAGTAATCAAACATAAACGTCGGTCACAGGAAAGGAAGAAAAGAGAACCTCCGATCCTTTGGTGTTAGGAATCAAAAACAATTATCAAATAAACATTCATAGTATCCACAAACAGTGTGCAGATTAAACACATGCAAAATCCCTCAGTCTCTAAGTCTACGTCTCGGGACGGAAACCCCGCGGATCAACCACGGGGAAGAGGTGAGTCAGACGAGACTGAACTCATTAGACGACGTCAAAGTGCAACGGAAACAACAGGACTGAGAAGAGGGCGAAGTCACGGCTCCCCCCCGGGTTCGGGTCGTGTCAGTCGGCGGTGGGGTCTGTGGTTGCCACCGGGGTCTCGGCCACCGGAACTGGAGGGTTTGCAGTCTTGGCCAACTTTCACTTCACGGAGGAGCCCTCGGGTACCTCCGCCTTCTTCACCTCCTCGCACGGGGACGGGTCTCGGGCCTCGAGTGGGGAAGACCGGGTCGGGGTCGCCCGGGTCGTAGACGGGGTCTCTGTTTACGTGGGTTCACTCTCTCCCTCTCGTGGAAAACCCCACCCTCACCCAACCCCTAAGATTCACTTCACATTCCTGGTCCTTTTCCAGACTGCTCTCTCTTTTGTAACAAGTCTCCACCATGAACATCTCAATCACAACTCCCCGCCACGCCCCCCGAGACCTCATCGATTTACTCTAACTCTGACCGGTGACTCGATCTCCGCGACGGGAAGAAACCCAATCCTTTAGGTGTACCACGAGGGCCTCCACCGTTCGTAGAGAGGGGACTCATGGGTCTCCGGGATAGACCAAAAATTCTCAACCACAAAACGGTAATATCCATGTCCTAACACAACACCCTTCCCACTTCCGTCAAACAGAAAAGGACAGGAAGGGGCGACCCACTCCAATTTCTTGTCTTCGAGACGATCAAGGTCCCCCACCCCACCCCCCAATCCGACCCCGAGACCCTCCGGTCCCTCTTCACCCCGTGCCCACCGTTCCCGTCCTCAGACTCCCTTCGGAGCCGAGTACCGGCGAAACCCAAAACGGGTGTCGGTGGGAAGCGGACGCCTCATGCAGCTCCACGAAGTCCTCGACGTCGCCGAACTCTCGGCGGAGGTCGGGAAGGACGTCGCGATGATACTCCAAAACCCACGACGACGGTGGTGCCTGATGTTGTTGTTACACTCGGGTGGGTGGGGGAGTGGAGGTCGTGGGGGTCTATCTCGTCCCACTTTGCATCTAGTGAAGGGGACGGGGCACGGGGTTTTCTACAGTAGAAGATGTCTCGTCCAAGAGAAATCTAATCCTTCCTTTACTAACAAAGGAGGAACTGTCCTTGTGTCCTAGAAAAGGAGCAACTGTAGAAATACCACAAGTGACAGAAGAGTGAAAGTACTAGGGGATTTAATCAATGAATCGTTCAAATATTACATTCCCTCTAATCGTCCACTATCGAATGACTAAGTGACATCCTAAATAATAGTTTCCTTCGATAAACACATATTTGACCTCGAATGAACGTTTCTAAACCACATATGTCTTCGAAGTCTCCTACATGGATTTCTGTATCACGAGCGAACGAGTCAACACAGATTGAGAAACACTGGGACACCGGACATCAAGCGGTCCGAGGAGACAGGTATCCCAGAAGGTCCGTTCTTATGACCTTACCCAAAGATAAAGGAAGAAGTTTTCTGTCTCTCCTACACTATTAGTTAGAGGTCTTCCGTAATGAAAAAATTGTTCCACCTAGGATCGGATTACGAAAGACGAAAAGACACAAACCGGGACCCCTCATGTCGTTCTCCCGGCACTCCTCCTAGTCGCGAACTAGTTGAACCACCCCCTCTCGGACGCCGACGACCCGTTGTGGAAGCACCGTGACAGACTGGACGCAACGTTAGACCGGACACGCGGGGGAGCAGTAGACGTGCACCAGGCCGGGTACAGAGTGATGTGGTGGGGGTACCACGAGGTCGTCCGCCGGTAGGGGTAGGTCCACCTAGTCCCCTCGGACCTACGCCCGTCTACCCCCCGACAACTACTTCACTAGGTAGCATCGACAACCCGAGGTTCCTCCAACCCTCCCCTCGTCTGAGCCGTTTGTACCACTGGTCCTACCTCCTCTGAAATCTTCACATAGTACCCCACGAGACCCAATCCGCGAACACAAAGTGAGTGCAGACGGGGCAACAGAGACAGCAGGTCTAGTTACACCCCTGGTGACACTGGTACTGCCCCTTGCCCTGTGCCGGGGGGGGCTGAGGTTCACGCCTCCGTGGAGGGCGACCACGACCCGTCCGGAGCAGGGACCGGGGAAGAAGATGGCGGCAACTCAGAAGCTTACTCCCCCGAAGGGGCGGTCCTGGTCGAGGGGGTGGCTGGTGGTCGGTGGGCTCCCAGTAGGCCTAAAGGGTGGTCTCACACCTTGGACACCAGTACTACGTGTACTTGTAGGTTCCACTCGACCCTTATCGACGACCGTCTCGTCTCGCCACGTTCCTCCCCAGAACCCAACCACGACTCTACACCCCCGCGGTCCCACCCTTTCCTCTCCGGTCCCGACCACCGCCACCGACTACCGCGTCTCGTGTCCGAGAAATTCAACCGCACACAGCCCTCCCCGTCCTTCTTGCCGAACAGGAGTCTCTCAACACACGCACCACTTCCCTCGTAGAGGAGGGGTAGATCTACCTCACTTTCCGGTAAAAAGACCAGCCCCCTCACCTCCGGACTTCGTGCGACTAGAACCCTCCTAGGTCAATCTGGAACCGGGGCGGACAGAGTCCGGTGAAAGAGACAGAGGAACGGGTCTAAGACCGTGTGTCGGACCACCTCAAGGCTCACGAGGGTGACCGGGGGATCCTGGGGGACCAGTACCGGTCTGGGACCCATTCTCACTCCCGTAGTCTCGTCCAACTCGAGACCCATCTCTTCCCCATCCCGACTCACCCACCCAACTTCCCCGAGGTCCCAGTTCCAATGTAGTCTGGGTGGGGGGTCCGAGGTGGGAGTAGGTCGACGGGAGGGACGGGGGACTCAAGTACGTGCGGCAGCGGGTGGTCTAGTGAGTACTCCGGTACCACCGTCGACAACGGAGGCGCCGGTGTCCATTGTTGGACTTTCCCCTTCGGACCCTCCACCCCGGGTCAGGTGCCACCACCCGCAGCAGACGACCGAACGAGCCTGACCCGGGAGTCGGCAAAAGCCAGAGAGGGGAGACGGCGGGTGTCCTGTCGTCCACGGTCCGAAGGGCTGTCGAGGGTGGGCCGACCACTAACGGGCCGGGTGCGGAGGTGTCCGAGCCGGAAGGGTAGGACCCCCCGGGGGCCAGAGCCCCCGAGACCACTCAATCCCCACCCCATCAGGGTAGTCCCTTCTCACACCTCTCTGAGGACACCGTCCCGTACCTCTCCGGTTCAGACTTTCGGACGGGAACAGAAGAAGGGAGTCGGCCCACGACCAAACCCATGGTTGCGGAGAAATCGGGTCTACCACTCGCCGGAGCACCCCGTCGAAGAATACGTCGGACAGGAACACCCACTCAGGCACAGGAAGGAGTGGAGTCTACCTTCGCCAAAGGGTCAAGAGAGGTGGTCTTACCTCTACGACACCCCAGAACAAAAGGAACTCGAAAGGCGACAGAAGAAAACGAGAGATCGAGTCCCCTGGGGTCCTTACCGAGGTAGAGGTCGGGGACGCTGACGCAGTCGATCAAGACCGTGGTGGTTGTGCCGATGGTGTCGACCGGGACGGGGTCCCCCCGGGCGGGTCGGAGTCGGAGGAGTTCGGAGGCGGAGACTAGAAGTCAAGAGAGTCGAGGACCCCTTGGACGACCCCGGACGACCCGGCCCTTGACCTCCCGGACCACACCGAAGAGGGTGGTAATGACACCGCTACGGACCACATGGGCGGAAAGAGGTCCCGTACTGCCTGAAGAACGTCCACTCACCGACCGACTGAGAGGCGAAGTCAGACGGAGAAGGACTCGGGTCGGTCCAGGACCCACAGAACAACGGTGATCCTTCCTTGGAACCCTTAACTAACAGAATCGTGGGAAGTAAACCATCTACTCCTTTTGCCCGACCCTCTCTCTTCGTATTATTAACACAGTGACGAAAGGACTCGGTTGGGCAAGTCTCCCATGGACGAGTTGGGCTGAGTCGAATACTTTTCGGCGGTACACATAAGACGATATTCCGTGTTTCTGACCTTGTCTCGCGGTATGGAAGGTCTGAGGACACCTAAACACGAAGGGGTTACGGCAAAAACCCCGAAGCGACCATCGAGTCGACCATTTCTTAGACGGACGTTACGTCCTCTGCGACCAAGCTAAGGACCCAGTCCTTCGAGGGGACTTCTTCCCTATCCGATGGGTGAGATCATAAGTACTCGAAGGGACCACCGAGTCGACCATTTCTTAGACGGACGTCACGCCCTCTGGACCCAACCCTTCTATGGGACCTCCTCCCGTACCGTTAGGTGAGATCATAAGAACGGACCTCTTAGGGAAACCTGTCTCCTCGGACCGTCCGATGTCAGGTACCCCAACGTCTCAGGCTGTGCTGACTAACTCGTCGATTCGTATTACGGCAAGATACAGGAATAAGATTAAAGTGAGAGACAAGAAATAAGGCAGAGAGAGCACGTCCGTTGTGTCTGTCGACGAGGGGGAGGAGGCGGCGGGGGTGGGGGTGGCGGGGGAGGTCGGGGTCTCGTCGTCTGTCGTGGGGGTGGCCCCAGGGGAAGACCACCGTCACCCTCAGGACCGTCGCACCCAGGACTCTCGGACGGTAACCTCAAGAAGTGGAGTCACCACGTCCCACACGACTCGAGCGACGACCCGAGGGACCCCCGGGCCCGACCGTCGTCACTCTCGTAGCGACGAAAGTATGTCGCGGAGTCACCCAGGTCGTTGTAGAAACTCGGACCCCGGCTACCCCGAGAGCCACTCGTCTATTCCCACGGGACGGAAGAGATCCCTAGTCCGTCGGTCCCCTCTCACCCACCGGAAACAACTACCACCCTACTCCGACTACCCGATCTCCCGTCCGGTCCACCATTTCCGGTGACGACTGGAGTCAGGGACAGGGATCCGAAGAAGCCCCGGGACGAGAGAGAAGATACGGTCTTGAAAAGGTACCACCTACACCACTACGACGAGGTACCCGTAAAGGTCGGGGACGTCGCCGAGGTCGGGGTCGACGCCAGAAAGAAGGTGGTCGTGATGGACCCACCGGTCCTCGGGTGTGGACCATTGTAGGCCCATTTACTTCTGGAACCCGGGTCTCAAGAGGTAGAGTGGAAAACAATGAATAAAGACTGAAGCAAATGCGGAACGGATTTCGACACTGACGGGGTCGGCTTTGACCCGAACGATCCCCTCCTCCCCCTGTACAGAACTCCCCACCCCAAACAAGATTGGACACGACAGAGGTGGACGGGTGTCTGCCGTTGGGTGCGCAACTAGTGCCCCGAACTTCTCATACACGCCCTCTCAAAACACTCATAGGGAAAAGGTCGGCGAGGAAAGGACTGACACCAGTCCCACCGACAACAAGGTCGACGACGAAGGGACTGAGGGTCAGACAGACCAAAGACTAAACCCCCAGAAACACACAGTAGAAAGAGTCAGAGACCACGTTCAAGTCGGTCCACACCTGTAGTAGGCTTGTTTGGACCTTAAAGAGGTTCTCGTTAAGTTATCGTAACGACGAGTACACTACGTGACGTGTCCAGTCCCCGACCGACTCGGTCCCGCTCCCCCGTGCAACCTACACGTCCCGACGGTCCATAGTCATTAGACAGGAAGAAACAACGGGTGTCTGTCACCTAAACCCCGGGCTAACGACCTCGACACATTGGTCCCGGACAAACTTACGAACCGAGACTTGGACGTGACGAACCCCCCTGTCGTCTACCTCGAACGACGACAGTAGTTACCGGCTTAACATTCGTAATGAGTCGGGGTCTAGGGATCGGAAAACGAAAAGGAGTCCAAAAGAAACCATAGGACGTCAAAAAAAAAGGAGGTTTGACGGTGGGAAATACGAAACCGTGGTAAGTTTTCGGTCGACTTCCAAAACATAGCTCAGACGTGAGAAGGGGTGTCGCAGCGTACAGAGCACCTCACTTAGGCAGGAACCACTCGACCGACTGGTGATACTACCCTGACTCCGACGTCCACCATGACCTTGTGTACGGACATCCGGGACTACGGTAAGAGTCTATGCAAGCGTCCCAACCCCTAGGGGGAGTCCATTCTCCCGGGAGAACCCGATACCCGAATCCCCTGAACCTTGGTCTCTCTAGACTCTCCCGGAAAGCACCACCAGAGGAAGAGACGGGGGAAAGTGTCTGTGAAGGACTCCTCGGTTACCTTCAAGTCCCTAGTCTCTCTAGAAGGGGACTCGGAGTCCATGGTCCCTCTCCAACTCCTCGGTCGATTGCACCTAACCTCCCGACCCGCCTTCCCGACCTCCGACTCTTTAGACTTCGGACCCAGAAGGATGACAGACTGAGGGTCGCCCTTTTACGAAGGGGCCGGGGACCTTGTTGTCGTCTTCTCCGGTACAGGGCTCCGGGTGGAGGACGAGGACTTCCCCCGAGGGCTCTGCTTGTCCTACCTCGAAGGCGACTCTGTCTTGGAACCCGTCGACGTCAGGGGGGTCACTCACAGTCCTCCCCCAACCACCCAATTCCGTCGATTTCCGACACCACTAACGATGAAAGAGTAGCAGGAAGGGAGGGGTCCTTACCCAGGGATAATAGGTCGTCCTGTAAGTCTCGGTCGCCTTTCACTTTGGCGTCGGAGGGGACTCGCTACGGATGGAGTCACCATACGGACGGTTCTCTGCGTTCCAACCAAACGGAGAAGGGACTCCTAGGGAGACATAGGCTAAAGGGGACAACACGAATCTTAGTTTGATCTCTGTAAAGACCAAAAATCAGGGAAGCAAATTAACTGTTTCTTCGGGAAGACCCTGGAAACGTAACGACAAACGTCGTCAGAATAGTGGGGTGTTAGGGTTTGGGGCAAACTGATCCCGGGTAGAAAGAATTCCGTCCGTAGGAGAACACCCGATCGACTCTTACGACCTACCGAACTGGGTAGGAGAGAGAGAACGAAACCTCTGGTTCAGGTCGTGTAAGTTTACGGTAAAAACCGGTCTCGGCCTGTTTTAATCCTTCCGCAAAGACGACAGTTTTGATGTGTACCTGACAGAGGCAAGAGAGGCGATCGTACCTCTGAGTCACCAACTGAGTACGTTTCCCACTCGACCCACCACCGTAACCTAGACTGGAACTAGGAGAAAAGGGAGAGTTGGGGGACAGGGGGTCTGCTACGTCCCACTCCCGGGGGTCGACGAAGAGAGTCTCCGGCACTCGGCCCGTCGATTCCGTCGGCCTCGAGCCGGGGACTGCTCGGGGCTCTCGGACTCGGCCCTGGACCT
Source organism: Capra ibex (assembly GCA_006410555.1). Taxonomy (NCBI): domain Eukaryota; kingdom Metazoa; phylum Chordata; class Mammalia; order Artiodactyla; family Bovidae; genus Capra; species Capra ibex. The sequence continues at coordinate 18,670,482 of SJYO01000647.1, read as the reverse complement.
CCGTGGTCTCCAAGTCCTCTCGATGTCCGTCGTCCACGGGGGTGGAACTTCGTCGTATCCCTACCAGATCACCCTCCCCGACCCGATCCCAGGGAGAAGGGACCTAGGGAAGTCTCCACTTGACCACTCAGACCCTGATGGTGAACCAAAATGTAGCAAAATGACCTCCGTAGACCCTGCCGAGTCACTACGATAATGACCCAAGGACCTGTCACATACCGGCCACCCCCTTTACCATGGAGGATTCCCTACCGAGTACACGAACGACCCCGGAATCCCAGACGCTACCGTGGTGAGGTTGGAGGAAACGAAAGAGATCGAGGCCCGACTGTATGTTTTCGCTGACGTCCTTCTGGGGTTGATGTCGGGGGTCGCGAAGGGCTTACGGGTGTCCCGGAAACGACTGCTAGGGATCGAGCTACCGGGAGGTAGTAGTCCCCTGGTAAAGGGGAGGAAGGAAATGTCATAAATTCTTTATTTTTCAGTCTAAAAGGACCGAGAAACAGACATTTAACAGAAGTAATTTATCAGAATTACGAGATTAGAAGATACTTCAACCAAAATATTAAAGGTCGTTGGTTCGATATGATCTGTCGAAAATTGTAAAATGGTACTTGTCTACTCGTCATAGGACAAAATCTCAACCGGTAAAAGTTCCTCATGAAGGTACGTTTTTGCTACTTTCTTTGGACGAGTCCACGTGTGATCCTATCCCAAGAGTTTTGTCATTTTTTGGTGAGTTAACGGTTCATCGACGTCTGGATACATTCAGAACGGCATTGATTGTCCGTCACCATGGTCCCATTGAGTCGGTTCAAACTAATACCACCTTGACCAGATGGGTCAAGTTCGTCGGGTGACAAGGACAAACTAGTCTCAGACTGATATTTCTGTGAAGACCAAACGTCTGTCCTGGTTTCACTGTACACCGATACCCGACAGGTGATAAAGAAAAATCTTCGTCAACAGTACGGGGAGGAAATCGCTCGAACCACGACCTGTTTGTTTTGGACCGTCTTTGAATCCCGGTTCAGTATTGGAAACGTCGCAGACGGTTCTGGAGACCTTACGACCGAGTCCCTGCACTTTCCGGACTACTGAGTCTTATAGAACGATCTCTTCGGTACATTTCTGTGACCAACTGTTAGATTACCGGAAGATGGTAGGTCTACAGGGTGGTACCGGGGTATGTACGTTCGTTTCGAGATATCCTGGCTGGGTCGACAGTCCATGTTTGGTTGGAGTGACCGTGTTTTTTTTGGTTTTAGATTAAGGACCGGGTGCTTTAAAGATTCTATTGTGGTTCTCGAACAAAACTCCATCAATCTTCACCAGTGGTTCCATTTCATTGTTTATAAACGGATTGACTTTGGTGAGATGTCTAGTGAACCGTAACTTATATGGTATTCTCTGACGTTGGTTGGTTGGGTAGGGGGTTTAGTAAACCCTTAAAAAAAATTAGGAAAATAAGAAAAAATTGTTTGCCGGGGTCCCTATCCCCTGCTCCCCTCCCCTCTCCTCCCCTTCGCTCCGTGGTCGGGGTGTTGGGAAGGGGTGGGTGGGGAAAGGGGGAATATATAAATATTAGATATATGTTCGGGGCCCCCCACCCCCCGTTTCCCTTGAGGGAGTCGCCCCACCCCCGTTAGGTCCGAGGAACAGGGGAGACCTGGGTCCGAGGAGACGGGAAGCCCTACCGGGGAGAGCTCTTCCACCGGGACAGGCGAGGGTTCCGAAGCCGTAGGTCGCGTCCCGTAGACCACCCCTCCGGACCCCCCGCCCGTGTACACCTTCTTAATTCAGTTTGTCCCTCCAGTCCCTACCTTCTCGCCCTTGAGCCCCTTTCAGGAGTTGAGCCTGAACACGGATGTTCCCAAAGAGGAAGTGGACGACCATCTCCAGCTACGCGACACACGCCTTCTGAGGCGATATCCACCTTCCACCCCGGAACTCTGCCCTTAACTCCGGTCTCTTTCTGGACCTCCTTTCCATAAACTCCGTTGGAAGTCTGGGTAGATACCAGGGGTTTCTTTCATTTAGGAACCCCTACCTACCCGTCAGACGTGGGGGTAAGGGAAGAGAACGGAAGGTCTACCCCCTCAGGCACTACTGGGTCCAGGGGGTTCCAACGATAAGTCAAAAGCTATTAGGACCTTGCCGAAGTCAAGATGACCCACGTTGACTTCCTTTTTTCTGAGTACTCGTAGGACGGAGAGGTGCAGAAGTAGGACTATGACTTAGGAATGGGGACTCAGAGTCCCAAGGGATCGTGAAGTCGAGGACATGGAATGGAGACGAGCGGGGTTCGATCCCGGCTTCCCGGACCGTCCACTTCCGTCGTGGGCTCATCGTCCTCGTCCACCCCCGGCGTGTCGGTCCGACCCGCCGACGTCTCCTCCCGGGTGTCCATTGTCTCTCTCCCCCCCACCCCGTCCTCCGCCGCGACCACCGTCCCTCGGTTTCAAGTGGTGTCCGTCGACACTCAGGTGGTACCCGTCTTCGTAGACATTACTCTTTGTACCCTTGTACCCTCACACACAACCCCCGTCCCTCCTTACAGTCTTTTGGTCGTTCTCAGGTTTGTTCGTTGTTTTTTGCGATATCTCAACCTTTCGTTTCACGTGTTTCCCCTGACCCTTCTATTTTCCATGGACGACCCGTCCCCGGGGACTCCCCTCCTTCGGCGAAACCGGTGGTCCGACGTCTCCTCGGCTTATTTTTAGACTCCCCCTACCGTCTAGGACAGCGTGGACAACCCCTTGTCCCTCCTGTTGCAGTTGAGGGGGGTTCGTGGGATGAGGATGGGGATTCGGGTCGTAGGCCGGCGGAGAGTGGACTTCGTTCCCACCCAGACCGTCTCCCGATCCCGTCTTCCGACCTCTCATCTCCTTCCTTCCACCTCCCATCTCTTGGGGAGGTCGGCCGTCGAAGGGGTCGAGACAACGAACGTCACGTCTCTTTAGGTCTTTGACCGGGAACTGTCGATAGGGGCTCTCGTCACGGCTCCCACCCCGACCCGGGCACCCCTCCATGTCCCCGACACTAGACCTCCCTTTAACCCAGTTCCGCCTCTTCATAGTCCTTGGTCAGTTGAGGAAATCAGACTTTACCTTCAGGTGGTGGGAGGTCCATGGGATCTTCACAGAAGGGGAAGAGAGAAAGGGACTTGTGTCAAGGTACAGGAAGACTTTATTCAGAATGGACATTCCCACGTCACTCCCACAGGGTCCTGCCTTCGGAGGTGACAACCCTACATTGACTCTCAGATACCGAGGAGGACTCTGGACGTCCTTTCGTTCTTACCTTGTCGAGGTCAAAAGGACCAGTTCTTTTTGAGTGGGTGGGGTGGGTGATGTCGTTTTCGTCCTTCTTTTTAAAATTTTTGACGTTTACCCTTCCCCTGTCGTCTGTCTCTCTCCAGGAACTTATCCTCCGTCCTGGGTGGACTCTTGACCCTCCGGGTCCCGACGGTATCTTCTAGAGGCCCATGTTCGCGACCGGACTCCTCGACCAGAGTCCCGGTGTCACGGGTCTTCGGTCCAAGAACCTAACACCGAGTCGACTCCGTCTTCGTGACCCCTCGTCGAGGGTCAGAGCCCGGTACCCTTACCGGACCCTTCCTCTTCAGAGCAGTTCTCCCGGTAGACACGTTGGACCTACGGGTCCAGTGAGGGTCTGTGAGAGGAGGTCCACAGGTTTCGGACAGTAGTTTTGGAGTAAGAGGGTGAATGGAGTCATTGACTACGACAATCGAGGAAGAGACGAAAATTTGACAGAGGGTGGTGGTCCGTGTTCAGACTCAGGACACTAGTACTCCGTCCCCTCTACCAGGTACTAAGTCTGTGCACAGGAGGGGGTGAAGGTCAGGAAGGGGAGAGAGGTGGGTTCGGTTCTGTGGGGCTAGGTCAGGTGTGTCTGGAATAGTGACCATGGTTTGACCTGACCTCCTGGTCCAGCTACCCTGCCGGCCTCCCTTGGTCCGAGACCTGGAGCCAGACATGCGACGTTAGCAAGACACGGTTACCCGGGTCCCCCGTCTCCGACGAGGGCCCCGTCGAGGACTCACCCCGTTGTGTCACTTCATCCCCGGCCCCCTCCTTTTCCTTCGAGTTTAGTCGTGTGTGTCCGTCTCCTTTCCCCTCTGTTTTCGTTCCGGTTTCAGGGTCTTTGTAAGAAGAATAGGAAAGAACCAGTAAATGGAAAGACAGGGGTAGTACCCCCCGTCCACCGGCAGAGGATCCTCCAAGTCTCCCAAGTCTCGGTCCACCTGGGAGTGGTCGTTGTCGTAAGTCCCCACTCCCCGGAGGTCCAGCGAACCCCCCGGGGAGACGACGGGGGAACTCAGGAGGTAGTCCCCTTGAAGCGACCGACGTCCCTGGACTACTGTGGACTCTTAGGGGTGAGTCCAGGTGGGGTGACAGTCTGACTGAGTAGACTCTCCTCACCTCTTCCTCAATTCAGTCTCGTCCTTCGTGGGGTTATGGACTTACTCCATGTGTGTATCTGTTTGATATCTTTCCTCTGCTGATACACTACCTTGTCGGGGTGCGAGTAGGGTCCTGTCAACCCGTTCATCCCGGCCATGAGTTGTAGGGTCGAGTCTGTGAGGGAGGGAGAGAGTGAGTGGAGACACGGTCGGTGTAGGAGTTTTCCTGAGTCCCCAAGGTAGGTTCCGAGGTACCTCGGTCCGACCATTGAGAAAGCCGATCACCGACCCTTTTCGTGGTTGTATGTCTTCACTCTTTTCTGTCAAGATGCCAGGTGGAACGAGAATTCAGGAGATTGTGTCAGGAAGGAAAAGTCGACTTGAGTGGTCATACATTTGCTAAGGTCTACACTCCCCAGTCCCGGAGACAAGGACGTAGAGACCTGAGGGGGACTCCCGGACTCGGGAGCCCAAACCCCGGGTTTTTAGGTCTCGATACTCCTCCACCGTCACTAAGGATTTTTACTCTCAGGTCTTTGTTCTGACCCGTTACGTTAGTTCCTGTATCTTGGTGTGTACACCCCGTTTTGTCCTCTATGCTCTTTATTCGTCACTAGTTGTGATTCTTAAACCCCACTTTTGTGTTACCGTCTTTATGCTTTCTCACCTCTTTTGTTTCAATCTCGAGAGTTTTCACTCTCGTCACTTTATGAAGTTGGGAATGGAGGACGTCGTCGAGGCCAAAAGATCCACCGGCGAGAGCGGCAAATCCCCCCTTCCCTAATTGAGGTCGTCTCAGGGCCCTGCAGGGCGGGTAGGGGGAGTGGTAGCCGGGACCGAGGAGCTTTACCCCCAGACCCCTCTTCCCCTTTAAGTAGTCGCAGACGGAACTGATAGTGGTTTGACTCGAAACGGGAGACATGAGGTGGAGGGTTAGGATGTGGGAGTCATGTCTGTGGGTCGTGGTAGTGAGGACCCGGTGTGTGAAGGAGGAAGTTGTGGGACCCTTGGGAATCGGGGAGGTCGAATGGACTTGAAAGCAGCAGTAACAACCGGGAGACTCCCAGTATTGCCCGCCCCCCGGCTCCTCTCCCCGGAACTCCCCGAACCCCTCCGGGTCCGAAGCCGGAACCCACGGGGTGACCGCGTCGACGTGAAGGGACCGCCGACGACTCGACTCGGTCTCGGACGACCTACGGTCGTCCCAACGACACCTATTGAACCAGGTTCGCCTTCTGGCGTCTTGACGACCCCCCTCCCCCTCCGTCTCCCTCGGGACCCCCTGCAAGGAGACCCCCTGCCGACTTCTCTTGTTTCTTAGTCGAGGTCATAAATGTTTTGACAATGGTAAAAGGGATGTTGAGAGAAGTTGGACAAGAGACACGATTTTAGGTCCACAAAGACCTCTTGAAAAAAAGACCGGCGTGGTGGGTTGAGGACCCTAGAACCAAGGGATTGGTCCCTAGTTTCGACTCGGGACTGTTACTTCCGCGTCTCAGGATTGGAACCCTGACGGTCCCTTAGGAACAAAAGGGTGTGAAGATTCCTTTAAAATGAGCATGTCCACGTGTTTCCTTTTGTTCCTTATGCCCACAAAGGCTACGACAGGTGACGAAAGGTCGGTGCAGTGGATTTGTGTCTAGGGACCACGGGATTGTCGAGTGAGGTACATAACTGGAGGTAAGGTGACGTAGGTTGGGCCGAAGAGATTGTCCAAAAGAGGGGAGGGGGTTGGGTTGTTGAGTTTCCTTATTTGAATTGGTGGACGGGCATGGGTGGAAGCCAAGAACCCTCTCCCGGTCGAGGAGAACAGGGGAGCGGGACCCGGCCGGGAGGGAGGTCCTGGGGGCGGTGGAGGAGGTGACGACGGTGGTGGTGGCGGTCTGAACAACGAACCCGGACCCGCGGCCAAGACGGAGAGGTACGGTCCAGCGACTGAGCTTTTCGAGGCGAACGAGTTTAGGAATCGAGAGACCGAGTCTAGAGGTGCCCTGTACCAACTCTACGGACCAGGTCGTGGTGGAGGTGAGGGAGGTACTTAGGGGTGTCGAAACCCCCAGTCGTCACGACCACCGCCTCGGAGGAACAGGGGGGCGGCGAGCGACCGTTTCAGCGACGAGAGTCTCCGGCAGAGGGTGAGGAGCAACCGAACCAGTCTCAAGACCAAACTGTCTAGTCCTCTGAACCGGCGACGGGCCGCTCCACCACCCCCGTGGCGATGACAGCACTCCCGGAGGAGACTGGGCCCACATCTCCAACCTTCTCGATCCCTCCCGAACGAGAGTCGAGGGGACCGTCGCAAGAGAGCAAGGACAAAGTCAGAGGCCTTTGCTCCACCAAACAGGACGACGACTCGGGAGGGCACAGCAGAGGAAGACCCGGCGAGGGGCAGAAGGTGTGGGTACGGAGGTAACAACGGAGGTGACGACGGAGGAGCCCGGTATCCCGTGTCTCCGGGGCCCCAGTCGAAGAGAAAGTTTCCGAGGAATGAACCACCGTATCCTGGACAACCTCCGAAGAAACCTCGGTCCCTGAACCAACCCCCCGAGGTCGGCCCCGTTTACCCCCCTCCCCCGGCGGGTGGGGGAGCTGGGGCTGCCCTACCGTGGGGAGACCCTCATTTCTGAGCGGGTGGAGCCCGTCATCTTTTCGCCCGACCCCGACCACTTCCCCCACGAGGACTACTACCCCCTTGTTCTCCCTGGACGCATCCATGAGGAAGGAACCCTCACCCCCGGAGGAACAGGCTCCCCCGGTCCAGTGAGAGCACCCAGAGTGACGGACAGAGACTCGGGGCGACGGCCGCGGCAAACCCCTAAAGAAGTATGAGGCTCGGGAGTGAGGCACAGAGTGACCGTCACGCCGGAGCCCCTCCTCCTACCAAACCAGGGGGACAGGGTGGAGGTGCAGGTAGTAGAGGAGCTTTGAGAGCCATTGACGCCTTGAGAGCCGAAGCCCGAGGGGCGGGGGCAGGGGGTATCCAGGGGGCTTTTGGGGAGGGAGACCGTTTTATGAGGGGAGCCGGGGCTGGGGCCGTTCTCCATCCTGGGTGAGAAAGTATCCTTATCAGGGAGGATTCGGAACCCCGTCCCCTTTCTAAGGGTGACCCACCCCAGAGGAACCCCGGTCGATAGAAGGGGAAGTGACAGAAGTTACCCAGACCGAAACCTCGGAACCCCCAAAGTAGGGGGACAAGCTCCCCGAACCCCAACCCCCCGTCGAGAAGTTGAAAGCGTCCGCCACCCCCAAAGAAATAGCCGGGCCGGGCCGCCCCTCCCCGGGGACTGAGGAGACCTCCCTAGGGTGCTGCTGACGACGGACCCGCACCCGGGGTCGCCCAGAGGCACGCCGAGAGAGACGCTCCACCGCCCCCCGGAACCGGAGGTTAAGGAGCCCTTCCAAAAGCTGGTCAAAGACCGGGGCAGTCGACACCTCGGAGGAGGAACCCCCAAAGGAAGAACCCACCACCTCGAACGTAGAACCGACGGAGGAGTAACGGACCCCCGGTCCCCTCACCTGCCCCGGGACCCCCTCGACCGAGGAGGTCTCCTTTCGCTCTCTAACCCCCGGGTCCCCGAGGTAAGAGTCCTTTCGGACCTATTGACCGGTCTATCCCACCACCTCCTCCATGACCTCCCCAGAGCGAGGACTTCTCCCTCTGTCTTTTCTACGTTCATTCATAGAGTTCTCTTCCTTTTGCTTGATCCACCCCTTTGTCTTGTGAAATAATAATACTGGGTTTGTGAGGAAAGTACAAATAAGGATAGCGAAGTGATTATTAGGTTTCATGGATAAGAAGATCTATACAAACGATCTTTGGGAAGGCAAAGAGATGAGTGTGAGTGGAGTAGGGGAAGAGTAGGAGTAGTCGTCGGACCGCGTCACCACTTCATTCACCCGCCCCCAGTCGTCCACACCACCACTTCTGTAGAGGATGGGTTCGGTTGAAACCTAGGTGACCACCCCACGGGGCTAGGGCATTCTCCCCCCCACGCACCGCGAGTTTACCGAGACTTGAACTCGGGGGTGACAGACTTGCGAGGGCCCCTTGATCCGGACTCTTTTGGTTTGTCATACTCTTTTTCATAGCAAAAATACAATGTCCGGGAGGTCGGGGGTTTCGTGGAGGGGTCAAGTTAGGGGGTGTAGTCAGGCCAGTTACAGTCACGGAGGTAGAGGACCCTCTGTCACGGACGAGAGGATTTTGTACCACTTGGTGAGTCGAAGGGATGTCTAGTCAGATAGTTAGGGAGGTGGGTCCCCTTAGAACCACATCCCCGTAGGGATGAAATGAGGACGTTGTTTTTCAATAGAGTCCTCACGATTCGAGTGGAGAACTAACCAACGGGAAGTAGGGGTATCGTTCTACTCCTATGGATGAAGGGTTCTGATTCCCCAGGGGCTGCGGGGTGGAGCAGATACCACGGAATGGTCTCCCTACGTGTGGTCCTCCCATCTTCAGGTCTCCCCCGGCCGGAACCTCCTCGGCTCCCAGGTGTATTCCTCCTTAGTAGTAGGTCGCCCCTAGTTTCAAGTATCCCCCGTACCCGCCCCCGGCCGGGTCTCGTGGACCCATATCCCGGAACCCCCCGCCCCCGCCTCGGACACCTCGACCGTGCCGGGGGTACCAGTGTCCGACGCCACCACTGCCCCCGTGACCCCATCCGACCCGTCTCGGGACGACTACGACGACGGTGACGACGACGACAACGACGAAGTTTTCGACGAGGACCCCTTCCTGTTTTCCCTCACTCTACGTAGTTTCCTGGTTGGTCTTGCGTCCTGATCGTTTTTGTTTTGGGTGTGACTACGCTGTGAACCTGGTCTGTCTTTGATCCCACTGAGTTGCCTCTGTTGACCGTCTCCCTGGGTCCTTCATTGAATACCCATCCGATTTATGACTTTGGTTCGTCTCTTCGTCGGGAATTCTCTTCATTAAATCAAAGTGGACGACGACGGCGACCTTTGCTCCTCCGTTACTAAAGACTATAAACCCTATCGGGTTCGGAACCGACCCCCCGACGGCCCACCCTGGTTGAGGTAGTGGGAACCCAAGGTGGAAACCCCGACCCCCACACCGTCCCCTTCCTTGGAGAAGACCACCAAGTCCTGGGAGAAAACTCCCATGAACTCCAAGGTGACGTAACTTTTTCTCTATTAGTCTCGCTAGATCAGGTGGTTGTCTATAAGGTACTTGTGGGGTATTAAAGTCATGAGTGAAGATCGTCGGGGAGATTGTTATTCTGGTAGGGTAAATTTTAGGTGCTTTTGTGAAGTTCCAGAGAGTTTTCGGTTGCCACCACCGTAATTAAAGGGTACTTTAGTAGTTTTCATTGTGAAGGAAGTGGGAACGAGGTGAGATCCGGATATCCCTTCACCAAAATCCAATGATGAATAAGTCCTCGAGTCCATTCTTTTGGAAAGGGGGAGTCTACAGGTGTCTTCGTTTTTCTAGGTAAAGTGGGTATGGTCACTGTCAGGTTACTTGGCTTTGACGGAAAATAAAGGAAATGAGTGTAGGAATGGTGGACGTGGGAGTTGGGGTTCGTCTGTCTTCCAGATGGGTAGTGGTAGAGGTAGTATGGACGTGACCGAAGCTTCGATGGTGACGACCCCGATGACCGCGACGGGGGTGGTGGGTGACACCACCCTCGGCCTCGGTGTGGACCTCACCCCCACCTGACCCGTCCTCTCCTGACACGGCCGAGAAGACCAAGAAAAAGTCCACAGCCTTGACCCCGGCCGCCTCCTCGACCTCCGCACCCCTCAAGAAACCCCTGACGTCCACCACCTCGCCCTCGTCCTCCCCCTCGTCCACCACGTCGTCCGAGACGAAACTCGGCGAACAGTCCACGGGGTTTGAAGAGTAGTTCAGCGAACTCGAAGAGCCGTGTCCGACGGGACGCGAGGAGGACGTACGCGGCAAGGAGGAGGAGAGCGGCCGCGGCTCGGGCGAGGTGTCGGTCCCTCTAAAGTCTGCTTCTGACGAAAGCGGCGACGGCGGTTCGGAGTAGGAGTAGAAGTCCACGACCCCCGAACGTCCCTCCGGGGGGCGCTAGGACAGTCACCCGTTTGGGTCGTCCCGGTCTCCACAGTCAATGATGCAAAGAATGCTAGAGAAAGTGTCTGATTAGTTGACAGAGATCGACACCCATGTTTCTGGTCCGGAACCCCAACTACCGGAGAGTACCATCCCTGTTTGAGTAGTAGGAGTAGAAAAAAAGAATAAAAAGTTCTGGGCTTCTGGTGTCCACAGGAACAAAAAGGATTGATCGTAAGGTTAAAGAGAGAAGTGGGATTGGGCGGATTGTGGTTGCTACAAGGTTTGGAAAAGTCTATACGAGGTGTCGAGATGTGAATGACGTCGGGTAAAAACCGGGAGGGAGGTCGAAGGAGAATAATGACGACGAAGTTAGTCAGTCGACTTTGATCAGAGGGGTTTTACTGGGAGAGTTGGGGAGTAACATCTGTGAGTGACCCATCAGGGGTCCCCCCGGGGTCAAGGGCCGCCCCGGAGCCACCCCACCCCCACCCCCTCCGAAACCCCGTCCTCCGGGGCCGAGACAGAGACCTCCGGCTCTCCAGAGACGGGTCCGGCAGAACCCTCCCCCGCCAAGCGACGGCCCCCTCAACGGGGAAAACGGTAGACGAAGTCCCCCGGCAAGGAGTGGTCGTCGACTGACCCTGAGGAACGACACTCATCTGGTTGTCATCTTAATTTTAGTCGACGTTGGGTCGAGGAAATTCTCAGATAATGGCACTCTGTTTGTCGGGGAGGTGGGGGGTCTCTCGGGATTTGAGTGACCGGGAGTCGAGGGAGGAGTAGCCTCAGAGCGGGCAGAAGGAGTAGCGACTTGAACTCGAAGAGTCACATCAGTTGGAGGAGTACCCGGGGATTCCCCTTTTCACTTCGTACCATTGGGTTCGTAAGACGAGAGGGTAGAGCTCATAGTGATGTGCTAACCTACATGATAGTTCCGGTTGACGGGAGAAGGGCGACCGTAGGTCTAGGTGGTGCTGACAGTTAAAGTGAGGAGACTGAGGAGGAGGTGGTCCTACGCCGAAAGGAGGTCCATAGACGGGATAGGGAGTTACAGATAAGGGTATTACTAGGTAACAAAAGAGTAGTCTAAAACGAAAAATTTTGACTTTGTGAACCCTTAAGGGACCGTCAGGTCACGAATCCTTAGGTGTGAAAGTAACGGTTCACGGACGCAAGTTAGGGACCAGTCCCTTGATTCTGGGGTGTTCGACATGTCACGCCGGGTTTGGTTTGGTTTGGGGGTTTTGTTTTGACTTTATGAACCAGGAATTGTAGGTGAATGGACGGGTTGGTAGTAGTAAGAGGACCAGGTTGACCAGTTTGAGAAACTCTAATAGAAGAAATTCTTACCTTCCGGCTGGGTGTCCGAGATGTTCTGCGTAACCGCCGGGACTGGGAGCCCCCGGACGGTGTGCCCCCTTTGCCGACACATACTTATCCTTTTCCTCTCTTCTATTTTCTTCTGACCTAACATATTAGTGTCTGGCTCGGAGGACCGATCTCTTGGTAGAGGAGGAGTCGTCCGAAGGGGACAGGGGTCCGTGTTTAGGTCTGGATCTAATGAGTGGACCCGGGTAGTCCCCACCCCATAGACATTCCGGGGACCCCAGGTATCCCGCCTCCCTTGCCCTCTATGCCCCCTATGTAGACGTTCTCGGGTTGTCATCGGCGAATCTCCTCGTTGGGTTGTCGGATGGTGTCGGGATTCGGAGAGTAGGAGGGTGGGAGGGTTTGGAGACGATAGGTCGACAGGGGCGGTTTCTGATTCAACATTGAGGATTGAGATCGAAGGTCGTGTTAATTAGGTTTTGTTCTATAGGTTTGAATGCTTCCCGCCGTAGTAAGGCGCCATCCCTCCCTTGACCCCACCCGGGCTTCCGACGTCAGGTGGGGCCCCTAGTACCGGCACTACTTCAAACCTCAGGCCCGGGAGGTCGAGTAGTCCCGGTGCGGGTGGAGGCAGGGAGGTTCAACATCTTAGACATAAAACCTTTTCTGTCTCACTTGTGTCGACTTTGGTTGCCCCTCTTTCTACTTATTCGGTCGTGAAGCGAGACTTTACCTTATTCCACTACAGGACCAGTTTTCCACCCAAGGATTAGGTAAGTGAGTGATTATCACCGGTGAGTGAAACTCCCGCCTCCGAACCAGGCCCGGGTCTGCTGACAAGCCGTCTGAGGGAAAGGAACCGTCGGAACAGGACCAGCGGTCGGCGGACGTCCCAGCCTTTAAGGAGAGCTCTCTTAGCACTGTCATCCGAACTACGGGAAGGTGGACAACCCCAACTCCGTGTTCTCCCTCTGTTTTCATAGAAATGACTCCTACGTGACACTTTCACCTTCCGAGACTGTCCATGGTCTAGGTCAAGACGGAGGTTTGAATGGGGATACATAATTCACAAGTAAGGAATTCTTTGTTTTAGTCAAACCCCTATGGGTGGAGAGTGAAAGTATATTTAGACGCTGTTTAGAACGAGTGCACAAAGGGTTCTTTGGTTTATACACTAGATTTTAAAACGCTTCTCATACCCCTGTGAAACGAGTTCCATATCACGTCCTGAGGACGGATGATACTACGGGTTTCTCTGGAGGAGTTTGTCGGAACGTGAGTGGTAGAGGTACACGAGGTACCCACTGCGACCGAACACGGGTCCTGAAATGGGGCGAACCTTGGCTTCCTCACAAGACCCCTTCGTCTCTCTATTACCACTGTACTCCTCCTCGATGGTCGGTAAGAACGGGGACGAGGGATTTTTTGTAGGTCAAAAAGTCTATGGAGCCCCCGACGACCGCCAGCAAAGCTAACCAACCTCCGTCCGCAGACACTTCGGCCGTCACCGACGCTAAGGCCGACGACTCGCCAACTCCGTAGCCTTGACTCCCCTACCATTCTACCCTTCCAATAAGTCTCAGACTCTGCTATGGCCGAGGAGACGAAGAGGTTGACCACCTCCTGTACTTGGCTTGGGTCCGGAAGAGTGATGAAAAATATTCAAAATTCTGTTTTATGGTGTTCGCGTAGTTCGAACGTATCTGACAGTAGACAAGAAGTTCGAAAGGAAAGCGGACTGTTTTTCGATTTCCATGGTAAGGAATCAGTAAATTGTCCTCAGGACGTTATCCGTCCTCTCCCAGAAAGATGAAACAGAGACTGAAAGTAGACCGGTGCAATCTGGTTCGGGGTTAAGTAGGACTTCAAGTTTCAATTTTATAAGGATTGAGATCTAGGGGATCCAAAGGTGGATGGAGAACCCCAGCCTGACGAGGACAAACGAACGGGTAGGACAAGGCAGAAAGCCGTGATCACTCTGTAACCCCAGTAACGGAAACAAGAGCCGAAAGTCCGAACCTTCCAACCGGCCCCCACCGTATGCGGCTCGTTACCGTTGAAAGGGTTCTGAGACATCCGGTACAGCTCCCCGTTGACCTCTTTTCTACCCCTCTCTTACCTTTTACGGAGATTACCCTTTAGACTGTCGTAGGATGGGCTCCGGGGCAAATGTCTGTAGGGGTTGGAGAAGAGAATCTTTCGAAGAGAGGGAAACGGGATCCGTTAGAGACTTTAAGATTGTTTCTTCCGACTTTCCGAAATGTGAGTCATTAAGAAACACCCTACCAACTAGAACTCGGACGTTCCTCGTTCGACCGGGATCTGAAGAGGTTCAGGTGTAAAGAAACGGAGGTTAAGAATGCACAGGTTTCTGTTCTTTGGTGTCTGTGCGGAAACATCCTCCTACGAACACAAGTGGTTTTCGTGTTGCAGGGGATGCCCTAGGTTCTATTTTGACCTTTCAGAGATCACAAGGAGATTGGAAGACTATATACATAATGTCCACAAGGGAAGTTTCTGGAGACTTTATGTACTGGGTAAGTATGAGTAGGAGGTTATTAATCCTTGTAGTCACGTCCTGGGAGTGGTCGCCCAAAGACCTAGAGATTCCTGAACGGGAATATACATAGTTTGTCCAACTCGCTCCTTATGAAGAAAGGTAGGAAGGGGAACCGTCAGCCGGGGCTCGCTAGCCTGTAACGCGACCTTCGAGTAACTCATGCAACCCAGGACGTCCGCGGAGGGGGTTTTGCACGGCCTCGGACACTGGTCTGTGGTTCACAAAGTGAGGGACGAGGTGGTTCCCGGAGGGTTATCTTCGGATCTACGAGGGAAAATAAGAATGACCCCGGGTCTATATACCGGGAGAATACGGAGAAGGAGGTCGGATAAGTTTGTGGGGTCAAGGAAATTCGTTGGTAGTATAGAAGAATCAAGGGGTGTTTCGGGTATACGGTATAAGGGAGAAAGGGGGTCTGTGGGGAATGGTTCCTTAGGGTTTATTTTTAGGTCACAGAAGGATCATATTTGTGAGAGGGGAAACACGGTCGGATATTTCCCATCGTTGGAGTAACACGGGTGTTCATTATTAGAGAGAGGTAGTTTGAGTAAAGTCCATGGATGTTATTTTTGTCGTTCAGGTTCGGGATCTCGTTTGGTCTCTCTCCGTATGTCGAGGTAGTACATTCCTTCTCTCCAAATCGAGAGGGAGTAATCTGTGGTCGAAGGATTCAAACGGGACCCAAGATCAAGGACGTCAGAGGGAGGGTAGGCCCCTCCAAAACGTCCTTCCATACGTCCTCAAATTCCTAAAATACTCGAACGAGTCGGTCTGACCCCCAACCACGGTCTCTTAAGGAGTCCCTTGTTGACCCCGTGATGTATGAGGGTTCGATGTCTTAGTTCATAAAAGTTATAAGGTAGAAAAGGATGTGAACGGGGGTAGGGTCGAGGACCTTTTTTCAAACAGAGGTCTACCTTATGACCACCCGAGACCAAATGGGATGTATGTGCACCCATTTTGTTTCGTAATACCTAGGTGCAGTTCTTGTGGTTCATTGGTACCCCGGTTCCGATCTTAGTTGAAGTAAAAGGATGGGGGATGGGGTAGTCGTCAGTAAAGAAAGGGACTAAGAGGAACGAGGGGTTCGGCTGGTATGAGAGGTTGTAGCCAATCACAAGGACTCACTGGTCCGTAAACAAACATCTATTGTCACATTTCCTTTCTCTATCCCTCAACCACTCTATAGGTTTGTTCTGGCCCTATTGATTTTAGTTCTTGAAATTCCTCTACCTCCAACGAAACCTCCACAAATTCCGGTCAGAAACTTTTAAATACTTCCCTTGCCCCTATCTTATTACTTTTTTTGATTTAATTATTCTCTTAATACTTTCGGCCACCTTTTATTATGTGCATTCGCCCTTACCGTCCTTTTCCTACGTCTGGTTTCCCTCGTTACAGTCCTCTGAGTCCTCTTTCCTCGTCAACCCTATTTTTCCACTATTCCTTCTACTCTACTTTTTTCGTCTCTTCTATAACTCCTTGCATCTTTCGTGTCTACACCCTATTTTCGTCCCAAGGTCTCACCCTCACTGACCTGCGCTTCACCCCTCAGTTTTTTCCCCCTGGAATCGCGACCCACTACCCTCCCCAGGTGATACCTCCTTTCTTCTGAGAACCCTCTCATCCTGTCAGTCCGCGCCGGGTGGGGTCTCGCCGTAATTCCTTCCCCTGGGTATTTATCCCCACTATCAGGTCCTCGCGTTCCGCCCACCCCTCAATGCCGGGTCCTCGGCCCCCCTCCCGAGGGGTACTTCGGTCTTCCACTCACCCATGCCCCTCCAATATCTGAGTCTCTACCCGATCTCTACGCCCAGGGTCCCACCCTCATAGCCTCCCCCTCCCCGTCCGTCCCGGGCCGTCGTCCTCCTGTTTTACCGCCGCCGATTACCGTCGAAGAGGAGGGGGGCCGGGCGGCGGCGGCGGCGGCGGCGACGGTGGTGGCGAGGGCGCGGCCTTTTCCCGCAATCGTAAGCCGAGCGGGTCTGAGTGGACCGGCCCACGCGCCCCCAGGCCCTGGCCCCGGATCCCCGGAGGGGCCCCACCCTACCGCCACCCCGCCCCCGCCTACCGCCGCCTACCGCGGCCCAAGCCGAGGAGGGCAGAGGGAGCGAGTGAGGCGCCGACCCGAGGCTGATTGCCGGGTAGGCCCGTTGGCGGCGGGGGCCCTCGCGGGGGGGAGGGCGGAGGGAGGCGCTGATCTGTGCGGGGAAATAAACGTATTTCCCGCCCCGCGAAAGATGGGATAGGGAGAAATGAAGGTCCCGGCAGGAAAAAAATTTTTTTTTCGTCTCGCACGCTTCGACTGTATTCAATAAACGTATTCCTCCTCCCTGAATATCCGCGATCCTTCGGCCAACCGACTTCTCCGTCCGAGGGCCGCAGCCGGCAACTCTGCACATCTCCCCCGCCCTTACGCCACGGCCAGCCGGTCCGACAACCCTGCGTCTTAAACGTGCTGCTGATCCCCCTCTTTCTCCTCCGCCTCGCACGCATCACGCAAGCACCTTTCTACCCTTGCCTGTCTGCATCTCTGCGGTTCTCACCTTCCTTTGCTACGATTCGGATATCATGATAGGCGCTTCCTCTTCTCGATCTTCTGACCCGCCTTCCCTAATCGACGGCCTCCCGCCTCGACTGCATTGGTCCCTTCTCGAGGTTGAGTGCGAATAGAAGCGCTCTCCACTTTCGTACTCCCCCGCCCCGGAAATAAATAATTTAGTGCAGTACGTTTATTCCATCTAACTGTCCGGTTAGGTTCTCAGGTCCCCTTACGTAGTGCCTTGTATCCGTCAGACACTCATCAAGATGAATAAACGTATTATATACGTTTAGCAAACCTATTTCTATCCCATGTTTATTGGATAAGGAGTTTTATAACCGTTGATTACTGATTCTGTTCGTAAATTGAAATATTAGATATTAAAAGTACTTATATAAATATATAGACTATAATAACTGTCAAAGGCAAATGAAGTATTGCCCAAATTAAGACGCCTTACGTCATGGTAAGGGGAGGAAACAGAGGATAATGCACACACACACACACACACATCAGCGAGGCACACACACACACACACATCAGCGAGTCAGCACAGACTGAGAAACCCTGGCGTACCTGACCCTGATGTACCTGACATCGGAAGGTCCGAGGAGACAGGCTACCTTAAAAGGTCCGCTAGAACTTGACCCAACGGTAAAGGATGAGGTCCACTAGAAGGGTTAGGTCCATAGCTTGGGTACAGAGAACGTAGAGGGTGTGACCGTCTCTCGGTGGACCCTTCGAGACAATGAGCACACACACACACACACACACACACAAAGACCGTCTCTCGGTGGACCCTTCGAGACAATGCACACACACACACTCTCTCTCTCTCTCTCTCTCTCTCGTGCGCACGCACGACTCACACACACACACACACACACACACACACACACTCTCTCTCTCTCTCTCTCTCTCTCTCTCTCTCGAAAGCGGGCGCACGACTCAGGAGGCTGAGACGTTTGGGTACCTAAATAAGACGAGATTAGTATGGGGGATGAACAAGTCGTTTAGTAAGTTGTCGATAAAAAATGGGTAACTCATATATAATTTTTTTATCCCCAAAGGGACCATTTCTTAGGCGCACGTTGCGTCCTTTGGGTCCAACCTAGCGACCCACCCCTTCTAGAGGACCTCTTCCTTTACCGTTGGTGAGGTAAAGAAGTCATAAGAACGGACCTCTTAATGTACCTGTCTCCTAAGACCGTCCGATGTCAGGTACCCCAATGTTTTCAGCCTGTGCTGACTCGCTAATTGTGTGTGCATTTTATCTAAAAATAATTTCGCCAAAATTCAAATGTCTTATTAACTCGTCTTTCATGTCTCTTACGATCATATAAGGAAGGGGATGGAGTCAAAAGGGATAATAATTGTAACACGTAATCACACCGTGCAAACAATGTTAACTACGTGGTTACCACTATGTAATAAAAAAGAAGGTCAAAATGACTCTGTCTTAACTGTGTGTCATGATGTATTTAAATTCCACATAAGTGAGTCAGGACAGGCTGAGAATCGCTGGGGTCCCTGACGTCGGGTGGTTCCGAGGAGACAGGTATCCTAAAAGGTCCGTTCTCTTGACCTCACCCCACGGTAACGGAAGAGGTTGATGCATTTAAATTCCACATATCGTATTACTAACCTGAATGTTTGTAGTACTTCACTAATGGTATAAATCACTTGTAGGTAGTAGAGTATGTCAATGTTCGAACTTGTCTTTTTTTACATAAAAAAAGGAACACTACTCTTGAGACTGTTAAATGAGAATTGTTGAAAGTAGTCAAAGTTAACATAAATAGTACGACATATAATGTACAGATCATAAATGAATATTGACCTTTAACTATAAAGAACTGACGGAAGTAAGTAAAGGGAGAGAGAGGTGGTGTTCAGACTAAAGAAAGAGATACTCAAACAAACAAAAACTTCATATCAATCGGATGTTATGATACAATCAAGAACCATATGTTGTGACTAAATTTATAGTTATAAAGTTTTACTAATAGTATTCAGATCAATAGTAGACAGTGGTACTTATTAATAACTGATATAAGGGATGTTGACATGTAAAGTATAGATCCTGAGTCAATAAAACATTGGCCTTCAAAGACAACCGATTAGATATGGATAAAGAGAGGAATGGGAAGGGGGTTGATGGACAAACAAGAGACATAGACACAGATAAAGACGAAACAATGTCAACAAAATATCTAATATGTATTCACTTTAGTATGTTATAAACAGAAGAAACAGACTGAATCGTACTATGAGAAATCCAGGTGGTACAACTGTGTTTACCGTTCCAACGAAAGAAAAAGGACCGACTCATTATAAGGTAGTGTGAGTGTGTGTATGTGTGTATGTGTGTGTGGTAGAAGAAATAGGTAAGTGGATAACCACCCGTGAATCCAACGAAGGTATAGAACCGATAATATTTATTACGAAGTCACTTGTACCCCATTTATATAGAAAACTTAATTACAGAAGTAAAGGTAGTCTATTTCTGTGTCCTGATCTTAATGAGATAACATAACATCAAGATAAAAACTTCTTAGAGACACAACAAGAGGTACAGATCAGTCCAGGAGACGGGTAAAAAATTAGAACAAGAAAGAGTCACAACACTGAAAAGTAAAACACACACAAACACAAAGATGTGTTTACAAACCTAATAAACAAGATCAAGAAACTTTTTACGGTAACCATAAAACTGTCCCTAACGTAACTTAGACGTCTAACGGAACTCATCGTATTAGTAAAATTGTTAAAATTAAGAAGGTTAGGGACTCGTACCACGGAAGGGTAAACAAACACAACAGAAGTCAAAGAGAGTAGTCACAGGATGTCTAAAGACTCATGTCCACAAAACGGAAGAATCAAACTAAACAGGGGTCCATAAAATAAGAAAAACTACATTAATATTTGCCATGACAAAAGAATGAAAAAGAAAGACTATCAAGTAACCATCATACATCTTTACGTTATCTATAGACACATAATTAAAATATAGGACGTTAAAATGGTCTAAGTAACCATTTCAACGTTTAAAAATTTGAATGGTTTAAGTAAATCTTAAAAGATACACATAGTAAAAGTTTGACTGTCAAAATGAAGAAGGAAAGATTAAACTTAAAAAATAAAGAAAAAGAACAGACTGAAGGATATCGACCCTGAAGGTTATAATACAACTTATTTTCACCACTCTAGAATTTCCTTTACAAAGTCGAAGAGTGGCAACTCATACTACAATCGACACCCTAACGGTATATACCGGAAATAATACAACTCCACATAGGGGAGAGACGGGTGAAAGGTCTCTCAAAATTAGTATTTACTTACAATTTAAACAGTGTTCGAAAAAGGATATAGATGACTCTACTGGTATACTAAAAAGGAGGAGTCAAATAATTACACCACATAGCTTAACTAACTAAACACCTGTAACTTGGTAGGTACGTAGGAACCCTATTTAGGGTGAACTAGTCCCATATGTACACATTACATAACAACTTAAGGTAAACGACTAAAAAAAACTCCTAAAAACATAGAGACAAGTAGTCACTATAACCGGATATTAAAAATATAAAAGTACTATAGAAATAGACCAAAACTATAGTCCCACTATGGCCGGAGTAACTCACTCAAGTCTCCACAAAGAAGGAGAAGTCAAAAACCCTTATCAAACTCTTTCTACCTACAATTTAGAAGAAATTTACAAACCATCTTAAGTAAAAACCATCTTTGTAAGACCAAGACTTGAAAACGAACAACCTTCCACAAAAAAAAAAATTAATGACTCAGTTAAAGTCATTGACCAGATAAGTATAAAAGACAAAGAAGGACTAAGTGAGAATCCTCTAACTTGTAAAGATCCTTAAACAGGTAAAGAAGATCCAATAGGTAAAATAACCGTATATTGAAAAACATCGTTAGAGAATACTAGGAATCATCCAGTCGACCATTTCTTTAGGAGGACGTTACGTACTCTGGGGCCAAACTAAGGACCCAGCCCTTCTAGACGACTTCTTCCCTATCCAATGGGTGAGGTCATAAGAACCCGAAGGGACCACCGAGTCGACCATTTCTTGGGAGGTCGTTACACCCTCTGGACCCAAACTAGAGACCCAACCCTTCTAGGTCACTTCTTCCTTTGCCGATGGGTGACGTCATAAGACCGGACCTCTTAAGGTACCTGACATATCAGGAACCCCAGTGTTTATCAGCCTGTGTTGAATCGCCGAAAGTAAAGGTGAATGCTAAGAAAGATAAAGACACCACAGTCAAACTGAAGAAAAAGTAAAGACTAAAATAACTAAACCTGAGAAAAAGAACTACTCAGACCGATGTCCAAATAACTAAAATAGAAAAGTTTCTTATTGAGAATCAAAGTAATCATAAAAAAAAGAAATAAAGTAAATAAAGACAAGAATAGAAATAATAAAGAAGAGAAGATGATTAAAATCCAAAATAAACAAGAAGAACGAGATCAAGGAAATCCACATTTCAATCTAACAAATGAACTCCAAAAAGGACCAAGCACTTCATCCAAACATAGTAATATTTGAAGGAAGAATCTTTATAAAAACGACGTAGGGTACCTCAAATCTAGTAACACAAAAGTAAAAGTAAACGGAGGTAGACACAAAATTAAAGGAGACTAAAGAAGTCACTGGGTAATTGTTGTTGATACAAGACTTCCGTGGTCTCTATACGTGTCTTTTAAAATCTTCAACAACAGGTCAGTCGACGAGTCAGGACAGGTCGAAAAAGCTGAGATACCTGGCTTCGTACGGTCCGAGGAGACAGAAATTGAGAGAGGGACTCCAATGAGTTTGAGTACAGGTAACTCAGTGACTACGGTAGGTTGGTAGAGTAGGAAATAGAAGGGGAAAAGAGGACGGGAGTCAGAAAGGGTCGTAGTCCCAGAAAAGGTAACTTAGTCGAAAAACGTAGTCCACCGGTTTCATAACCTCGAAGTCGAAATCGTAGTCAGGACGGTTATTCATAAGTCCCAACTAAAGGAAATCCTAACTGACCAAACTAGAGGAAAGACAGATTCCCTGCGAGTTCTCAAAAGAGGTCGTGGTGTTAAGTTTTCGTAGTCAAGAAGTCACGAGTCAGAAGAAATAGTAGGTTGAAAGTGTAGACATGTACTGATGACCTTCTTGGTATCGAAACAGATATGTGAAACAGTCGTTTCCCTACAGAGACGAAAAATTATGCGACAGGTCCAAACAGTATCGAAAAGAAGGTTTCTCGTTCGCAGAAAATTAAAGTACTGACATCAGTAGTTGGTGTCACTAAAACCTCGGACTCTCTTATTTTAGACGGTGACAAAGGGGTAGATAAACGGTACTTCACTACCCTGGTCTACTGCACTAGAATCAATAAAATTACAACTTAAAATTCGGTGGTAAAAGTGACAGGAGAAAGTGGAAGTAGTTCTCCGAGACATCAAGGAGAAGAGAAAGACGGTAATTTCACCATAGTAGACGTATAGACTCTAACAACTATAAAGAGGGTCGTTAAAACTAAGGTGGAACACGAAGTAGGTCGGACCATAAATCGTACTTCATGAGTCGTATATTCAATTTATTCGTCCCACTGTTATATGTCGGAACTACATGAGGAAAGGGTCAAAACTTGGCCAGGTAACAAGGTACAGGCCAAGATTGACAATGAAGAACTGGACGTATGTCCGAAAAGTCTTCCGTCCATTCCACCAGACCATAAGGGTAGAGAATTTCTTAAAAGGTATCAAACCACACTAGGTGTATCATTTTCTGAAAACATATCAGTCACTTTGTCTACAAAAAGACCTTAAGAGAACGAAAAAGATACTAGGTCACCTACAACCGTAAAACTAGAGACCAATGAGACGGAAAAGACTTAGATCGAACATGTGGACCTTCAAGAGTCAAGTGTATAACAACTTCGGACCGAAGTTCCTTAAAACTCGTAATGGAACTTTCACTTTCACTTCAGTGAGTCAGCACAGGCTGAGAAACGCTGAGTATCTAACTGGCATCGGATGGTCCGAGGAGACAGGTACCCTAAAAGGTCCGTTATAATAACCTCACCTAACGGTAAATGGAACGATCGTACATTTTACTCATGTCAACATACCATCAAACTTGTAAGATCGGAACTGAAAGAAACCCTAACCTTACTTTTGACTGGAAAAGGTCAGAACACCGGTAACGACTCAAAAGGTTTAAACGAACGTATAACTCACACCGTAAAATTGTTGTAACAGAAAATCCTAAATTTTATCGAGTCGACCTTAAGGTAGTAGAGGTGATCGAAACGAGTATTATTACGAAGGACTCCGGGTGAACTGAAGTGTAAGATGCTACAGACCAAGATCCACTCACTGGTGAGACAATACCAATAGATCCAATAATTCTGGAAAAAACATAACAAGAAGACACAGAATGGTGGAGAAGAATTATCGAAGTCGAAGACAATCCAGGAACGACAAAGACAGGAAATCACACGGGTAGAAACGTACTTTACAAGGGACCCATAGAGGTCAAAAGAACTTCTCTAGAGATCAGAAAGGGTAAGATGACAAAAGGAGATAAAGAAACGTAACAAGTGAATTCTTCCGTAAGAATAGAGAGGAACGATAAGAGACCTTGAGACTTAAGTCAACCCACATAGAAAGGGAAAGACGAAACGGAAAACGAAGAGAAGGAAAGAGTCGATAACATTCCGGAAGAGCCTGTTAGTAGTACGGAAGAACGTAAAGAAAAAGAAATCTTACCAAAACCAGTGACGGAGGACATGTCACAGTACTTGGAGACAGGTATCAAGAAGTCCGAGAGACAGATGGTCTAGATTAGGGAACTTAGATAAGTAGTGGAGGTGACATATTAGTATTCCCTAAACTAAATCCAGTATGACTCGTCAGATCATAAAAAGGGACGAAAGAAATTAAATTCGAACTTAAAACGTTATTCCTCGAGTACTAGACTCGGTATCAGTCGAGACATAGAACAAAAACGACTGACATATCTCGAAGAGGTAGAATCCAACGTTTCTTATATTAGTTAGACTAAAACCATAACTGGTAGACCATTATAGGTGCACATCTCAGTAGAGAACCCAACAACCGTTTCCCACAAAAGATACTGGTCACACAAGAGAACTGTCTTGAGACAATCGGAAAAGGAACGAAGTAAAACATGAGGTTCGGGTTTGAACGGACAATAAGACCCATAAGACAATAAGACTGAAGGATGAAAACGTAAGGTCAAGGGATACTACTTTTCCTGTAGAAAAAAACCAGAATCAAGATCTTCCAGAACTTGACAAGTTGAAGTCGAAGGAGTCGTAATCACCAACCCCGTATCCGAACCTAATGAAACTACAACTTACCAGACGGAACCTTTACTTGATTCTAGTAAGACAGTAAAAACTCTAACGAGTCCATGACGTAAAACCTGAGAAAACAACTAATACTTCCGACGAGGTAAAGAAAATTCTCTACAAACGGGTGTCTCATCTATGTCACCAGTAGACTTAATTTAAGTGGGTAAGAGTAGGTAAAATCAATGATTAAATATAATATCTTCATCTCCTTATTCTTAGTCTGACACGGACCCATCCAAGTCTTTACAAAGACCCTTTCAGACTTTCACTAATCCCTTTCAATAATTGACTATACTTCTTGAACAATTCTAAATCGGTCAAAACTCCTCGCTCACGTGTAGAGCCCGGGACACTTGACTATTCGTCTCCGTACCTAAACCTTGGATGCGGACGGACAGGTAATACCTTTTACTCTCACCTTTTAAATCATTCTTAGACCATTCTTGAAATAGGACTCCGAGTAATTCTACCAACTCTACTGAAGTCAAGAGTTTGAAAGTTTACTAAGAGAACAGGGGAAGGGGACCTGTCAATGGTGTCGTTTTAAAGAACCTTCGAGAGAGACATGAGTGATAGAGGTCAAAGAGAGGAGAGAAAGAAACAATTTCGGTGAGGTCAGTTCAGAAGTAGGGGTGGAAGATGAGTTTGACGTTCACAGTTCCCATAGTCGAAGTACCGAACTTTATTACAAATATACGATTATTGAAGGGTCACACATAGAAGCAGTCTCTGGAGTGAAGGTTGTGGCCTGAACATACGTGTCGACACATGAACGGTAGTGGAGAATCTACAGACTGTCTACCGAAGTTTAAGTCATACAGGTTTTCGTTTGTAAAACTGGAGACGACGACGACGACGATTCAGCGTAGTCAGCACAGGTTGGGACACGCTGGGGTATCTGTCGTCGGGTGGTCAGAGGAGACAGGGACCTTAAGAGGTCCGGTCTTGTGACCTTATCCAACGGTAAAGGAAGAGATTACGTACTTTCACTTTTCACTTTCACTTCAGCGAGACAGGACAGGCTGAGAAGTGCTGGGGTACCTGACGTCGGATGGTCCGAGGAGGCAGGTACCCTAAAAGGTCCGTTCTCATGACTTCACCCCACGGTAAAGGAAGAGTTAAAATAGAGATCAGAAAGTTATTGAAGAGACAGGTGTTGGAAGTGGTAGAGTCGACTACTGTCAAATTTTTAAGGTCCCTGAAGGGACCACCAGGTCACCGATTGTGAAGTATGAGGATTACGTCCCCCAGACTCAAGCTAGGGACTAACCCCGTGATATAGGGTGTAAGGTGTTGATTTGTAGGACGTACAGTGTTGCTTCTAGTTTCTAGGACACACGATGTTAATTCTGGGTCGTGTCGGTTTATTTATTTATATTTAGTCATTTACAAAATATTTTTACTTTTAAGGTCAATTCAGTTTTTGGGACCTTTGGAGTAGTTAAGGAAATCAACACTGTGCGACGTGAAAGTTAGTCTGTCCTTTAGGATCGAACTCTTTTGTAGGTCTTAGGGTGGAGAAGTGAAGGTGACGAAGACGGAACTAGACTCGGTAGGAATAGAGAGTGGTCCAAATGTCCTTGTCGGAGGATTGACCAGTAGAACGCGAATGGAGACGAGGATGTCACAAGAGATGTGACTTCAGTCTCACCCGGAAAAGAGTTTCCTCCAACGTCTCGTAAGGAAATGAGTCTCAGGACATTACGGTGAGGTAAAGAGAGTCTTATTTTCGACTTCAGGAATGACGTCAGATGTTCTGGGATCTACTCAACCGGGGGATAAGTCAAGTCAAGTCAAGTCAACGAGTCAGTACAGACTGAGAAACGTTGGGGTACCCGACGTCGTACGGTCCGGAGGGACAAGTAGTGGTTGAGGGCTTCAAACGAGTTTGAGTACAGGTAGTTCAACCACTACGGTGGGTTGGTAGAGTAGGAAATAGAAGGGGAAGAGGAGGACGGAAGTTAGAAAGGGTCGTAGTCCCATAAAAGATCACTCAGTCAAGAAGCGTAGTCCACCGGTTTCATAACCTCAAAGTCGAAGTCGTAGTCAGGAAGGTCACTTATAAGTCAAGACTAAAGGAAGTCCTAACTGACTAAACTAGTCGGGGGATAATCAAAAAAAAAAAAAAAGGAATAATGAGAGAAATAGAATAATGACAGAGATAGCCTCTTCCGTTACCGTGGGGTGAGGTCATGAGAACGGACCTTTTAGGGTACCTGCCTCCTCGGACCATCCGACGTCAGGTACGCTAACACTTCTCAGCCTGTGCTGCCTCACTGAAGTGAAAGTGAAAAGTGAAAGTACGTAACCTCTTCCTTTACCGTCGGGTGAGGTCACAAGAACGCACCTCTTAGGACCCTTGTCCCCTCGGACCACCCGAGGACAGATACCCTAGCGTGTCTCAGTCTGTGGTGACTTCACTGAATCGTCGTCGTGAGAGAAATAGACGTGTCCGGAAAGAGTGAGATCCCGGGAGAGACGAGGAAAGGAACACGTGTTCACCGAGAAGCGGGTCTTTGGGCACACCGAGCGACGACATAAAAGAACTTCAAAAACAAGTCACAACCAGTGGAGGAGTGGTTTAGGAGAGGACTAATGGGAAAGTCGTAAAATTAGAAGGGACTGGTAGAACCGTGGGGACTAAGGGAAATTGAACGAGAAAAAAAAAAAAAGTATTATGACAGTAAAAATTTATCTCGTATCTTTAATTTTTACTATAAATGAGAAGTAATAGACAGGAGGAGGGTATGGTCAATGACGTCATCTTCTATTTGAAGTATTTCCGTCCCTAGAAACAAAACAATGAAAATATAGGGTCCGCGGACCTTATCCCCTACCTTGTGTCAATTACGGGTTATTTACTAAAAATTTTAGAATAGTTTCATACACACACACACACGTAATATGTATATATGTATGTACGTACGGTTCAGTTAAGTCAGGACAGGTTGAGAAACACTGGGGTACCTGGCATCGGATGGTCCGAGGAGACAGGTACCCTAAAAGGTCCGTTCTTATGACGTTACCCAACGGTACGGAAAGAGTATATATATATATATATATATATATACTTTAAAAGTATTGAAAAGTACTTGACTCGTCTCGTACATTGGTTTTTGACTCGGAATTGATCGTGTCTTCGACGACTCCCGAGAAAATCAGTCACAGGAGGAGGTTCCGATAATAGGACTAAAGATTATTATATATAATCAAAACGAACGAAACATGAAATAAGTTTACCTTAACAGGTCACTCCCAAGAAAAGACAGACGAAAAATAGTTGTAACATAATAACTTTAATTGGATGTAACAACGTACACCATCAAACACGTAAGAATAACAATATATTATTCTCAGGTAACATACTTATATTGGGTCAAATAGGACTTACTTGTTTCAATTCGGGGTCTAGGAAAGACAGGAAACACAGTGGTCTCAACAACCCTTCTTAATTATGTGTCTTTCGTAGATGGGTCATATATCATCCACGAGTTAATTCCAATCGACAATTAAAACAATATACGTCTATAAAATAACTTGGGTGTACCTAGAGAAGGAGTAGACTTCAGGACATGTCAATGACATCGTGAGAATTCTACGGTTGGACCGAAATGGTGACCTTTCCCGGTTATGTACACTGGACTGCCCGGACCAGAGAGGAGCCCTGAACTTTGTTCGACCCGGTTAAACTAAAAACGAAAGGTCCCTCATCCCTTTAGACTTTGTCACCGGTCGTTGAGCCTCAACGACCTCAACTGACCTGGGAAACCCCCTTTTCAAGTCCTTATTGGAGTGGTTTCCGGACCCTTGGGAGTCCGAAGAACGGAAGGGACTTCAACCGATAAATTAGGATAGACGGTAAGGTCCCTAGGACATAAGGACCTTAGACGGGAGTTATGAGAGGATCATGTTCGGGGAAAAGGAAAATAATCCGAGTCAAAAACATCGAACGGAGGCTTTCCTGGAGTTCTGAGTAAAAGCGAATCTAATAGTCGGTAATATCACAACACTTAGGAATTGACTCATTGTGGTCAAGAAAGGAGATAGGTAGGTAGGTAAGTTCAAAATTTGTAATAACTCCCGAATACTATACAGTCCGTGAGGTCCCATCTAGGAGAATAAGAGTAAAAGTTTACTTTCTGAGTCTCTCCGACTTCCTAAAAGACTCCAATGTTTCGAAAATCATTATCTCCTACAACCAAGTTTCATTAGAAACGAGAAGTAGTACTCGAACTCACTAGAAAAAAAAAAAAACCAGATATGTACAGAAAAGTAGGGTGAATTTAAGGAACTCCAGTCCGATAGAAT
This sequence comes from Capra ibex, assembly GCA_006410555.1. Taxonomy (NCBI): domain Eukaryota; kingdom Metazoa; phylum Chordata; class Mammalia; order Artiodactyla; family Bovidae; genus Capra; species Capra ibex. The sequence goes on along the minus strand of SJYO01000647.1, from coordinate 18,641,897 downwards.
ATGTAGGGGCGACTACCTGTTTTAGTAGACGATACACCATTTATATGATGTCTTAACAACTATCTGACGAGTATACCCGTTTAGGAACGATGGAAAGAGAGTTTCTACGAAGTGGGGAAGGGTTTGGGTCCCCCTTTTTTAGTTTGTCACTGGTTCGACTTAAGTAGACTTCCTCCCATTAAATAAATTCAATCAGACCCAGACCAAGTGTTAAAACAGAAGAAAAAGACACAACCTCAGTAATCTTCGGGGAAGTTAGGGTGGTGTAGAGGGAGTGGTGTTTAGTCCCGTTGAGTCTCTATCGAAAGAACCGACCTTCTGGACAACCGAAGAGGACAAGAAAACGAAAGAGAAGTATGTAGTCCTAGGACCAACTCTACCCTTCTCTGTGCCCCTAATCTCCTGTTAGAAGAGTTCTCTCATTCAAAATCACACGACACTTTCAGGTCTTTTCCTACTCCCAACACTCCCACCCTCTTCTTCCTCTTTCCCGTCCTCACTCTCAGGACACCCGACACCCCTGGTTTTAGTACCTATTCTTATCCTGGACCCTTCCCAGAGAGTTTTCTGTCTTCTCTTTACGTGAGACCCGATACACATCTTCCACTCGGACCCCTACCTCCGTCCCCCTTCTCTTTTGTCTATTCACATCCTCTCCGACCTTGACCTGAGAGTGTAAAAATCTTACCGTCTAGAGAACGGGTTGTAGTAGAACTCTTTCAGTCTCATCGACTTTCAGAGGGGTCCCGGTGACCTATGGAGGTACTAATTAAAGAAATCGAGGTCCACCCAGAACCCCTGGGGTTCAAAGAGGTAGTAAGCGAAGTCCCTGTACTATAGACCTTCGTGTCTTCTACCCCCACTCTTCTCCCTTCGGAAAGACAGAGAGAGACAATGGAGGTGGAGGAGTAATGGTAAGGGGTAGAATGAGACCACCTCTTCCTTTGCCGTTGGATGAGGTCATAAGACCGGACCTCTTAAGGTACCTGTCGTCTCGGACCGTCCGATGTCAGGTGCCCTAGCGTTTCTCAGTCTGTGTCGAATCGTTGATTGTGTGTGTGTGCGCGTGTGTGTGTGTGTGTGGGATGAGACCAGTGACAGTAGAGAGGGTTTGATGACCTTTACTTCGTGACATCCTTTCTGGAGGGAGAAGGATCTAGACGTGTGAAGGGGGTTTAGTGGGAAAAGAGTGGCTATGGAGGTAGAAGTAAGTCCAGTTTGAGGTACATGAAGAGACCTACTCCCCTCTTTCGTCTCTCCCAGTCGTGACCGACCTCCCAGTGTCCGTCTCCGCCCCGTCCCTAATTCTTTCCCCAACGTCTACCCTCTTCTCCTCCTCCCCTACCCCGTCCATCTCCTTCATGTCCAACCCCTCGATTCCCCGGGACAATTCCACATCCCTTGATCTCTCCCATGACTCTCTCCCCATCCGGTCCCTTTCCCCGACAATGATCCCGCCGTTGTCTCCGTTGGAAGGAAAAAGGGTGGAGTTTTCATCTGAAACACACGAAGGGATCACCGAATCACCATCGCTTGGCCGGACGGTTACGTCCTCTGTGCCCAAGCTAGGGACCGGGTCCTTCTAGGGTATATACGGTGTTTCGTTTATTCGGGTTCACGGTCTTGATGACTCTGACAAGACATCTCGGGTCCCTTGGCGTTGATGACTTCGGGAGAACGGGGGTTTTACTCTTCAGGTACGTCGTGTTGATCTCTCATTGGGGACGAGGGGCTTCGACCCCTTTTCGGACAACTCGTTACTTCTGGGTCGAGTCGGTTTTATGTATTTTTATTTATGATTATCTATTTTAATAAAAAAAAATTTATCTGAAACAAAGAAGACAGGAGAGAGAAGGACCCCTTTAGGATGGGAGGAGTGGGGGAAGAGGTGGGGATGTCGACAGGGGAGTGAGAACTTCCGAAGGTCAAACCTCCCGTCCAGGAGTAGTGACGACATAAACCCTAGTAGGTCCTTAACGACATTCCCCTTTCGTTCTTGGACCCATCCCTGGGGTGGGGCCAGGTCGTTGTGAGGGGGGTAGGTGGGGTGGGTGGCGGGACCGGTTCCGGGAAGGAAAATGGACCAACTAAAGTAACTAAGAGAGAAGGACGACCCGGAAGTCGTCGGGTTTCCGAAAAGGAGGACTTCCTCGCGTTTCCAATTACATCGGAGTGGGGGTGAAAGGAGAGGAGTGAGGGTCGAGTCGGAACTTCGGTAATGTCAAGACGAAAGTATCCGGTCGAAGGGTCGGGGGCTCGGGCCATGACAGGTTGAGGAAAAAGGGTAAAATCTTAGGACGGATAAGGTGGAAGGGATGGGACATTTAGGGATCAAAGCGAGTATCGAGTCGTCCACGACCAACTCTACAACCTCCTTTGTTGGGTCTGACCCACGGAAGAGACAGACGGTCGAGAGGAGAGGGTAGTCGAAGGACCTCCGGACGGAGGATTTGAAGGGGAAAGGGGAGTAAGGGAGGAGGAGATTCAGGGTCCGGAGTGAAGGAGTAGTCGAAGACGACTGTCATCGCGGGTTCTTCTTCCCCCTCACCCCAGATCTTTCCTCTGCTCTTTTGTTGTAAGAATTAAGGAGATTTCCTCTCGGGTCCCACATGTACATTCTTTACAAGACTATTTGGTACCTCCTTCCAGACATTCTGGGGTCCCCGTAACTAAGAGTCCTTCTCTCCTAGAGACTTGTCAAGACCTTAAAGTCCACTGACTCCGGGTCCAGAGTGTTCAGACCTGTGTGTCCAAACCTATCCTTCGACTCCCTTCCGTCTGATTTAAAAAGACATGAGACCTGGCCTCTTCTTGGACTTCAACGACCGTCTAGGTCCTCCCACCGTTCTACTCACGTCCCAGACCTTTCCCTCTCTATGAAGTGAAGGCCGGACCACCGAGGTCCCTCCGTGAACCTTTATGCCTTCACAGACTGTTCCCTCAGAATCAAACAAACGAAATCCTATCCGTTACATTAGGGAAGTAGAATAGAGGAAACTTTAAAAGTCACTTCAGATGTCTAGAGACTTTAAACTCTTAAATTCATCTAAGAATTCACCCTCTTAAGGGACCACTAAGTCATCAATCCTGAGGAGAGTGACGGAGTCCGGGTCCAAGTCAGGGACCAGCCCCTCGATTTTAGGGTGTTCGACGTACGGTGTCAGTCTTTTTCTGTCACCTAAGAAACCTCCGGTCACCACGACTTTTTCTGTCACAATCACCTATTTTCTCGGTTTGCACTCCGATTGGAATTCCCACACTTCCTACGACCTGTGACACCCAAGCCGTCTCACCCTCATCGAGGGGTGAGGAATGAGTTGTCTCACCCGTCGTCGGGGACTATTTACGGGAGGATCCGTGTGAGGAAACCCGATCACCGAAATCCCCTCTGCTCCTGACACGTAGGGGGAGTGACTCTGTGAAGACAGATTTGAGGGACGCGACTCGAGGTCGGTGTTAGAATCGTGACTACCCGTGTGGAAAGGAAAAGAGACTAGGGGTGGGGGTGGGGTTGGATAAAGGGGAAGACGTCTTCCCTCAAAAGTGAAGAGTGACGGGAACGGGACTGGGTATGCCCAACCCCTCTACGACCTCCCCTGAGATCGGAGAACTCAAGGGAAATAACGATAGAGAAGGAGACGTCCCTTCTGACGTTTGGACGGGAGGGCTTCCAGAGTCACGGATCACCCCCTTTAGGTAAAAATTTAAGTATGTGAGTAAGTTGTTTACAAATAACTCATGAATGATATACGGTCCGCGGAACGAACCGGGTTACTTCAGGAGTACCTGTTAGATTAATTCCTTCTGTCTATTCTTTTTGTTCATATAATTTCTACCATCCACGGATACCTCTTCTCGTTTCATCCCTCCCTCTATCTTTCCCGACGTACCTGACGTCTAAATTTATCCCACGAGTCCCCCTGAAGGGGCCACCAGGTCACCGATTCCGAGACACGAGGGTTACGGTCCCCGGGTCCAAACTAGGGACCAGTCCCTTGATCTAGGGTGTACGGTGTTGATTCTCAAGAGTCCCGAGTCACTTCTAGCTTCTAGGACACACGGTGTTGATTGTAGGCCACACCGCTTTATTTATTTATAATGAATTTTTATTTATTTATTCCACGAGTCCCTCCGAAGGGATTCTTTCCCTATAAAGTCGTTTCTAAAGTTCGTCCACTTCCTATACGTCCTCTCCTCGTGAAGTTTGTGTCCCTTGTTTTTTACGTTTCCAGGATCTCACTCCTGTACAGACCTACAGACTCATAAGCACTTCGTCGTCCTCCGGTCGCATCGACCTCGACCCACACACTCCCCTTTGTCTCCGTCCTCTACTCCGGTCTAACGGATGCCGGAACATCCGACAACCCCTCTTAGAACATCCGACAACCCCTCTTAGACCGAAAATAAACCTGACTCTAACGGAGGGGTGCGTCGGAAAGGGATTTCCACTGAACCGTCTACTGGTCCCATTCCGTCTCGACTCTACGAGTCCTCCTGAGGGACCCTTTCTCTTTCACTATCGATGAGACTAGTACCCTGTTTTCACTTCTCGTTTCTCGTTGTTCTACCCGTTTATTCACTTTGAGTCGTATTTGTGTCTGTACCCTTTCGGACACTCCTCGTCACTACGTTCTTCTGCGGAGGGTGGGTTTGGGTCCTCGGAGACGGGTGGGGTGGGGTGGGATAGGAGGTGTCTGGTGTCTCTCAGACGTCAGTCTCGATTTCCCCTCCGCCCCGGAGACCCGTGTCTCGACGGTCCCTCGGTCCTTAGGTGGTACTTGGACCTTTATTCCCTTCACCCATTGAAAGACTGTCACTCCGACGTTTGAGATCTAGAGTCGTCTCTGTTCGTCAGAGGAATTTAGTCACCGAGAGTTACTCACTAGGAAGGTGGTCGTATACAGTCTTTACCTAGGTAGGGTCTGGATGGCTTAGTCTTTGAGATCCCCACCGTAGGTCGTTATCGAAAAGTTGTTTACGGAGCCTACTAAGACTGTGTGTGAGTTCCAACTCTCGGTGTCCGGGACTTCACTAACCTGAGGGGTCGGACGTCCTGAACGATATGAGTGGTTTCCATATTGGCACCGACTTCATACACTGTAACCCGTCACCCCGACACCCAGAACCTCCGTCTTTTTTCCTTCACAGAGGTTCTGGTCCCAACAATCAGAGGTTCGGTTCGTCAGTCCCTCTCTTACGACTCGACCGAGTCCCCTACCGGGAGATCTTGGGACACTCCAATCGTAGGAAATACTCGGACCACGGGACAACGATTCCCCATCCCCCCGGAACTATATCAAGATGTGAGACGTCCCCTTGGGGACAATCTTAATCCGGGGGACCCATGGAGGTGTTTCTTTTATGTGACCGGTGTTTCGAACAGACACACACACATACCTCCCCACCGTACTACAGAAGACGAACGGGGGAGGTAAAAGGGAGAGTGTGAGACAAGAGACAGGGTTCTCTGATTGGACATGTCTGGTACGGTTCCCGTGGAGACTGAAGACCGACAAAGCCGACTACCCCTCGGACCGTCCCTTTCTCGTCCCGCCCTCTTGTAATTCAATTCCCATAAGTAGGGAGACCGAGGAAAGGATGTTCCGGTGGAGCCCGACCGAGTGTGGAGGTAGATACCCGTTCCGAGGGGAGGTCCGTTGGACGAGATGTACTGACAGGAAAAGGTCCAAAGTCTTCAGGTCCCTTATTCAGAGTCCTCCAGACACTTAAACCTTTTCTATTCTTTCATGTAGGAGAAAAGTTTAGGTCGTAATGTACACAGTGGAACAGTTTCTGGTGTCAAATTTTAATAAAAAATTTAATTAATTAATATAAATAAACCGACGGGATCAGAAAATCAACGTCGTACACCCTAGATCAAAGGACTGGTCCCCAGCTTGGACGTGGGGGACGTAACCCTTGTGTCTCAGTGTCGGTGACCTGGTAGTCCCTTTAGGGATTTCAAGAATGAGTTCGGTCGTTGTTACAGAAAATATTTCTATATGGAATTAATTTTAGATTGAAGTTGAACGGACGTAAAATTTAGAGAACAGAATAGTACACCATCATTCATGTACCAAATAAGATAGGGTTGTAAATAACTATAAAACTATTGACTTTGAATCACATTACCAAAATGAAACAATACAGAAAAAATTAAACTACATGGTCTTACGGTTTCTCTAAACACCGTGTTTTACTCAAGCTCGGAGACGACATTAGAGAAGAGACGAGTAGGGAAACCCGGCCCCAACGTTATAGGGCACACTAAGGGATTTGGGGAGACACGACACGACACGTACCAGTGAGGCAACGTCTGCTGAGAAACACTGGGGCACCTGACATCGGGTGGTCCGAGGAGACAGGTACCCCTAAGAGGTCCGTTCTTGTGACCTCACCCAATGGTACGGGAGGAGGTCCCCTAGAAGGGATGAGTCCCTAGTTTGGACCCAGGGGGAGTAGTGTCCGTCTAAGAAATGGTAGACTCGGTGGTCCCTTCGGGGATTTAGGGTGATGTGGAAACATTTATGTGATAGAGGAGTTTGGGGTGACGACGATTCAGTGAAGTCAGTACAGGCTGAGACACGCTAGGGTATCTGTCGTCGAGTAGTCCGAGGCGGCAGGGACCCTAAGAGGTCCGTTCTTGTGACCTCACCCACCGGTAAAGGAAGAGGTTACGTACTTTCACTTTTCACTTTCACTTCAGTGACTCAGCACAAGTTGAGAGTCGCTGGGGTACCTGACGTCGAGTGGTCCGAGGAGGTAGGTACCCTAAAAGGTCCGTTCTCATGATCTCACCCCACGGTAACGGAAGAGGTGTTTAGGGTGATGTGGGAACATTTATTTAATAGAGGAGTTTAATTAGTTTAAACTCCTACACTAAAGGTCGGCCCGGGGACTTACTACACACACACACACACACACACACACACACACACACACACTCACACACTCTCTCTCTCTCTTCTCTCTCTCTCTCAACACCCCTGACCCTTCATTGTCCAGAGACCAGAGATGTCCGAAGAAAGAAAAAAAAAAAATTAAAAAAATCAAAAAATAAAAAAATTAAAATTTTAGAAATTAAGAATGTACGCAAGGGTTTGTACTTGGGGGGAGGGTGGAGGGAGGGGTATTGTAGAGACACCCAGTAGGGGTACGTGGTTGGGGTTCGTACGACATAGGACGCAGTCTGTATCTGACCGCATGTCCGAATAAAGAATAACATTTACTTGTTTTCCCGTAGGACCACAAACGTGGTCTGTCCTTAGCCAATTGTTTTCCGAGAGGGACTCCGACCTCTTGTTCACTCCTAAGACTCGACTGTTCCCTGTCGAGGTATCTTGGTATTGGTTGAGTGGTTCCAACGATGACGGTTTCTGAAAAGAAAAGATTTTTCGGAGGAACACCTCGAAACTCCCCTTGTACCGTCGTCAAATAAAGATTTAAAGAGAAGAACTGTGGACATTTCTCTAACCTTTATGTGTGTGTATGATGTAAAAGTCACTGCGATCCTCTATGTCACGGAGGTTCGAGGTTGAATACGTAGACACACTGGTTTAAGGGGTGACTCGTCCGTCAGGGTACGTAGGAAGGTCTTTTGGTCCGCTTATCCCTCCCAGGGTCACTGACGAATTTTTTTTTCGTTTATAAGGAAGGACCCTCCTTTCCGGATTGTGGGCCTCTCTTTTAGACTCTCGTCACGACTGACTCGTCTAAGTTTATGGTTATTTCCACCTCTGTCTTACGAAGACAAAAATTTTTTTATAAAGAAATAAACAGACACGACCCCGAATCAACTCCGTGTGCCCTAGAAGTTAAAAGTGACACCGTACACCCTGGATCAAGGGACTGGTCCCTGACTTGGACCCGGGGGACGTGACCCTCGCACCTTAGCATCGGGGACCAAGTCAAGTCAGCGAGTCAGTGCAGGCTGAGAAACGCTGGGGTACCTGACGTCGTGCAGTCCGGAGGGACAGGTAGTGGTTGAGGGCCTCATACGAGTTTGAGTACAGGTAGTTCAGCCATTACGGTAGGTCGGTAGAGTAGGAGACAGTAGGGGCAGAGGAGGACGGAAGTTAGAAAGGGTCGTAGTCAGAAAAGGTTACTCAGTCAAGAAGCGTACTCCACCGGTTTCATAACCTCAAAGTCGAAGTTGTAGTCAGGAAGGTTACTTATGAGTCCTGACTAAAGGAAATCCTAACATACCAACCTAGAGGAACGTCAGGTTTCCTGAGAGTTCTCAGAAGAAGTTGTGGTAACCTGGTGGTCCCTTTAGACTCTCTTACAAAATTTCGTGGGTCTCCCTGGGTCTCCGTCGTCTAGAGTCTTTCACGGTCGTTTTAAGAGGAAAATTATAATTCAAGTAGTGGAATCCACTTGAACCCTCTACCGTCGGACACTCCAGAAGACACTTTATTCTTCGGATCCCAACCCCCACCCACCATTTACGAACGAATTGACCCTCTCCAAGAGTCTCCAACACCGATATGTCTCCATGGTTTAAAATTCCTTTATTAGGTAAGAATACCGTTTTCTCCCCGAAGGGACCACCGAGTCTACATTTCTTAGACGGACGTTACGACCTCTGGATCCAAGTTAGGGCCTCAACCCTTCTAGGGGACCTCCTCCCGTACCATTGGGTGAGGTCATAAGAACGGACGCCTTAGGGGCACCTGTCCCCTCGGACCGCCCGACGTCAGGTACTCCAGCGTTTCTCAACCTGTGCTGACTCGCTGAGTCGTGTCGTGTACCGTTTCTCTTCCTCAGGAACTTGAACATTTAGACCTTTCGGTAGGACGGAGGACGGGGTTTCCGGGAGGACGATTATCAAATCTTCTTAGATCGAGAAAAAAAAAAAAATTGAATTTTCAAGGAGAAAGACCAAAAATTTTCTGTAAATAAAGACCGAATAACCCAGGAATAACGTCACACTCCCGAAGAGAACAACTCGTGTCGTGTCTGACATCTCCCGCTAGAGTCATCGACACCATGGACCCGAATCAAAGAAGGTGTACACCTTGGAAAGACCTTGTCCTTGGTACAGGGGACGTAACCGTCCGTCTAAGAATTGGTGATCTGGTGATCCCTTCGGGAGACCGAATAAACCTACTCATTGTTTTTCTTTACTGGTTTCGAAGACAAGTTAATTGATACCCCCTTTTTTTTTTTCCATTTCTTCTCCTTGCGTTAAAAGGTTTTCTACTGTTGTGTGGTCTTTACATAACGATTTTCGTCCATCTTTAACAATGGGTTTTAAGTAGTACTTAACTTTTTGTTGTTTTGAATTACAGTTGAAGATAGGCACTTCCTTCCTGTGTACAGTCTTTACGTTCATACGGGTCTTTTCTACTACCCATTGTACCCCCATAATTGTCTTTGTCCTCCTCTCCACATCTTCCCTTTTTTTCTGTCAGTAAAGTCTTTATATGTGATTTAAATTACTGTCTTCCTTCGTAAAATATATGTCAGGATTAAAAAAGTTAGTATTTATTTACAACACTTTATAAGAGATAAAATTTTTAGATTCAGCAACAAATAGTACTTGTCAAAAACATTATACGAGATTAACAGGGGTACGGGGAACGTCACCTTCGTTCTTCAGAATTGGTGGTCCGGTGGTTCCTTAAGGACCAATTCAAAATATAATAAATCATTTAAGACCAAAATCCAAAAAATCCAGACAAAAGACTGGTGAGTCAAGTCAAGTCAAGTAAGTGAGTCAGCACAGGTCGAGAAACGCTGAGGTACTTAGTGTCGTGTGGTCCGTAGGAACAGGTAGTGGTTGAGGGCCTCAGGTGAGTTTGAGTACAGGTAACTCAGCCACTACGGTAGATCGGTAGAATAGGAGACAACAGGGGAAGAGGGCGACGGGGGTTAGGGAGGGTCGTAGTCCCAGAAAAGGTTACTCAGTTGAGAAGCGTACTCCACCGGTCTCATAATCTCAAAGTCGAAGTCGTAGTCAGGAAGGTTATTTGTGGGTCCTGGTTAGAGGGGATCCTACCTGACCAACCTAGAGGAACGTCAGGTTCCCTGAGAGTTCTCAGAAGAGGTTGTGGTGTCAAGTTTTCGTAGCCTTCTGTCTTTTTCAAAACACCACCAGTCTTTTGTCTTTTTCAAAGAGTTGAATGAAGTGTTCTAATTATATTGGAACGAGGTTTTCGATCCGTTCCGAAAACTCTTTCTTTTTAATAATTTGTTAAAGGAAGTACTTGCATCTACGTTCTTTTTTTATAATTATTTCGACCATTTCTTAGGTGGACGTTACACCCTCTGGACACAAGTTAGGGACTCAACCTTTCTAGTGGACCTCTTCCCTTTCCGATGGGTGAGGTCATAAGACCGGACCTCTTAAGGTACCTGACATATATCAGGTAACCCAGAGTTTCTCAGCCTGTACTGACTCGTTGAAAGTGAAAGTCCTATTAAAAATATACTAACCTCACTGGAGACAAAACTACTAAAATATCGATAGACCCGAACCACTAGAAAAACCACCAATTTAAAACTTACAGACTAAGTTGAAGAAATTACCAGAATCCATATAGTCCGAAGATTAAAAAAAAACTCAGTCAAAACCAATATATAAAAAGATCTTTCAATAAAACAGAATAGTTTTAAACATTATATTTATAGATTACATAGTCTATAACGTAAGGGATATTTAATGAAAAGACACATACGGAAAAGAGAAGTACGAAATGGTTAAACTACCCTCTAAAAAATCATATTCATCAGAGACATTTATACATAAAAAGACGAGATAACAAACAAACAAAAGATCAAGTAATTAAAGAAATAATAAAGGTAGGATTTAAAACCCAGCAATAAGACACATGAAAAAGATTAAAGAACTTTATAGACAAGTCAAGTAACTAAAAGTTTGAAAGAAAGGATTCAAAGTGTAAATGAAAGAAGGTACTTAACAAAATCGATGTAGAGTGTCCTCAAATCTATCCGTCACAAAAGTCGGTAAGTTAACTTTTATTTAAAAAAAAAAAACCGGTACGGAACACCGAACACACTAGAATCAAGGACCTACTAGGTCTGGGACCGTTACTTTCGTGACCTAAGGTTGGTAACCTGGTGGTCATTTGAGGGTAAGTTTTATAAAATTTAAGGTAATATAAAAGAAAATTGTAAAGTTAACAAACCTTCATACAAAAATTTCGAATATTTATATTATTTTTACGTAAAAATTTTTCTTTCAAACGGAAGAAAAAATTTTAGAAATAACTTAAACAATGTCAAAATGAAGACGAAATAACCCAAAAACCGGTGCTCCGTGCACCCCAGATTCGAGGGACCGGTCTCTGACCAGGGTGTGGGGGACGTGACCTTCCACTTCAGAATTGGGGACCTGGTGGTCGCTTCAGGGTCTTTACGTCAACATTTAAAAGGTTCGGGTACTATTTATAAGAAACAATAATAAAATACAACAACACCTACAACCAGTCCTTAACACAAGATTTACTAAAACTAAGAAAAAAAATTGTAGATAGACACATGGACTTTTATTACCTATAAAAGATTAATAAGATTATAAGATACGTCAGGGTAAGCTAGTTCGAACAATTAACAGACAAAAGTGAGAAAGTACAGAAATCATTAATACACGAATAAATAGTCAAAGACTGTCTACATCCAATTTCGGAAGGAGATTATAAGTAATTTTTTTTTTTTTTCTTAGGAACGTGTTCTCAGAAGCCCGTGGGTCTTCACCAGGGTCGGTCGATTCACCGTCTCAATCCTTTCCGAAGAGTCACCCCCACCATCCCCGCCCCACTAGTCGGGGTCTTCCTTTCCACTCGTGAAACGGTAGGAATTGAGTAAGAGGGTGAGTTTCCCTTTAGTCCCTCTTTCTCCCACTCTCTGCCTCATCCCCTTTCTCCACAAGACTACCTCTCCCTGTTACACCTCTTTCTGCCCTTTCGTCTTCCTCTACGTCGTACATCCATCCCTCTATCCCTTCTGTGATCACTATAATTATTTCTACCACTCTGTCTTTTCTGAACACCTGTCTCTGCATACTCTCTGTTCCTATCTCCACTCTCGTTCTAGCCCCTCCTATTTCTATCCCACGGATCGTGTACCTTCCGTGAATCATTTCCGTATCAACTTATCTACCTACTCGGAACTATGAGTCCCTCCGTACCTTACCTATAACTCTTCTTTGGGTGACTGGTAGTCTCTTCGTTACAGGATCAAAGTAGAACTCTACTACTCCCGGAATCAATCTTCACTCTTGGTTCTCTGTCTCTTTCTGGGAATCTATAGGGTCTCCGTCTCACCAATCGTGAACCCACAACAAACCTACCTTATTGCCTTCCTCTTCCGTCGTATCCTGTTCAGGGTCCTAAAACGAAACTTACAGACCCATCTAACACAAAGGTAAGTGACTCCACCCCTTACATCTTCCGACTGGGTCAAACCCACCTGTAACTACTAAAACTTTACGGACACCTTGTAAGACCCCCTCTACGGATCTCCCGTCAACCTATAAGACCTGAGTCTAAAGTCTTTTTCCGGACTCCGTTTCCAACGTCTAACTCTACCTCTATGTCCAACTCTTATCGTAATCAATTTTGACACCGACACGGTAAGGAAAGAGGTTCCCTAAAAGGATTTGGTCCCTAGTTTGGGACCAGAGCGTTTAACGTCCGTCTAAGAAATGGTAGACTCGGTGGTCCCTTCGTAGAACTCTCTTGACGGACCCATTCGGGTACCATCTACGAGTCAATCAACTTACTTTCATCCTCTTTGTTGGGTTTTCAGATGGTTTTCCTCTTACCACACTTTCGTGCACACCGCCCAAGTCCTCGACCCTCCCTGAGTCCAGACCAACGAAAACACAGGAACTCTTTCTTCTCCATTCTACCTCTTTTCTAGGCTCCATATCCAGTGTGTCTCAGTTCCACCATCGACCTCATCTGTTCCGTTTCGTGGACACTTTAACCACATAACTTTTTATTAACCGTTCAATACACGTTCTTACAAGTGTCCTCTATATACGTATTATAGGTTGTCTATCTTTATTGGCTTATGTAGTAGTTCACTTACCTATTCGTTCGACACTATGTAGGTCTTTACTTTATGGTGAGTCGTTGTTTTTCCTTGTTTGGTGACCACATGGACCTAGTTTTGTCTACTTAGAGTGTCCGTAATACGTCTTACCTTCTTGGGCCTATGTACTCACATGCGATATACCAAGGTAAACATACTTCAAGTTCTTGTCTAATTTGACCCTGAGGGGACCATCGGGTCACCAATTCTTAAACGGAGCTTTACGTCCCCTGAGTCCTAGCTAGGGACCAGCCCCTTGATTCTGGGGTGTACGGAACCTCGTGGATTCGGACATACGACGTTGATGACTTCGGGTACACGAGACCTCGGGAGGTAGTCGTTGATGACTCGCCCACGTGGTGTTGATCTCTCAGACACACGACGGCGTCTTTCTAGGCCGTACTGTGCCGCTTCTCAACTGCGTCGGATTAGTCGTTTATAACAACAAAACAAAACAAAACAAAAATTTTTTCTTGTCTGATTTGATTAGATATCCCCATATTTAGCCATCAACGAAGACCCTCTCCTTTTCTTAACTGCTTTCTCCCCGTATCCTCTTAAAAGACCCCACTACCTTTACTAGACATATGGTCAACGTCACGAGACATGTACCCGCGCACAGAAACGGTCTCCAGTAGATAGAGATGTGAATTCTAGATACATGAAATGACACAAACGCCGAGTGCCCACCACCTCAAACCCCGAGTCACCAACACCACGTACCCGAATCAACGAGGTGTCGTACACCCTAGAAGGGTCTGGTCCCTAGCTTGGGTACAGAAGAGGTAACGTTTCGTCTAAGAATAGGTGGTCTCTTCAGGAACCTACCTTAAAAAAGTTTTCTTTGGAAATGGTCGATGAGTTCTTCTTTCCGTTCTTCATCCTTATTTTTTCAACACCTTACCTACATGTCTATAGAGACCAAACTATTTAGACTGTCACCAGACAGAACTCCCACCAGTCCCGGTTATTTGAGGGTTGAATCTTGTCCTTTTCTCCACTTTTTTGTTCGACATCCACAACCACCTGAGACCCTCAACTACTATCTGTCCCTCCGGACCGCACGACGCTAAGTACCCCAGCGTTTCTCAGCCTGTGCTGACTCGCTGACTTGACTTGACTTGACTCCTCAACCACCACCTGTCCCTTCGGACCACACGACGTCATGTACCCCAACGTCTCTCATCCTGTTCTGACTCGCCGACTTGAGTTGAAATATATAAATATAGACATATATTTTTATAGTATATGTACCGGTAATTCAGAAGATCTCTCTACCGTCTCCAACTTTATCTTTCGACCTCTCGGTCCCCGGACGAGAACCACTTAGACTCCCTCAACCTGGTACTGTCGCTCTTCTTCTCCGTTCTCTGAAGGGACCACCAGGTCACCGATTCTGAGATATGAGGGTTACGTCCCCGAGTTCATCCTAGGGACCAGTACCTTGATCTAGGGTGTGTGGAGTTGATTTCTAGGATACTCGGTGTTGACTTTCTACGGTGTTGATTCTGGACCATGTCGGTTCATTTAAAAAAAAAAAAAAATTTCCGGTTTCCACCCCACCTGGAGACTCTTCAGTAGCAGTCTCTAACTCTCATATTGGACCCTCGGTAATTAATCATTTTTTATAAATATTCCTAAACTGACCTCTTCAACTTTGTCGTACCTTGTTGTCTGACCAAGGTTTATCCTTTTCCTCATGCAATTCCGACATCTAACGATTAAATTGAATATACGTCTCATGTCGTACTCTTTGCGACCCGATCTTCTTCGTGTTCGACCTTAGTTCTAACGGCCCTCTTTATAGTTATTGGAGTCTGTACGTCTACTATGGTGTGAATACCGTCTTTCACTTCTTGATTTCTCGGAGAACTACTTTCACTTTCTCCTCTCACTTTTTCAACCGAATTTCGAGTCGTAAGTCTTTTGATTCTATACCGTAGTCAGGGTAGTGAAGTACCCTTTATCTACCCCTTTGTCACCTTTGTCACCGTCTGAAATAAGAAAACCCGAGATTTTAGTGACGTCTACCACTAGTGTCGGTACTTTAATTTTAACGAATGAGGAACCTTCTTTTCAATACTGGTTGGATCTGTCGTATAATTTTTCGTCTCTGTAATAAAACGGTTGTTTCCAGGTAGATCAGTTCCGATACCAAAAAGGTCACCAGCACATACCTACACTCTCAACCTGATATTTCTTTCGACTCACGATTTCTTAACTACGAAAACTTGATACCACAACCTCTTCTGAGAACTCTCAGGGAACCTGACGTTCCTCTAAGTTGGTCAGGTAGGATTTCCTTTAGTCAGAACTTATAAGTAATCTTCCTGACTACAACTTCGACTTTGAGGTTATGAAACCGGTGAACTACGCTTGTTGACTGAGTAAACTTTTCTGGGACTACGATCCTTTCTAACTTCCGTCCTCCTCTTCCCCTGTTGTCTCTTACTCCACCAACCTATCATAATGGCTGAGTTACCTGTACTCAAACTCATTTAGGACCCTCAACCACTACCTGTCCCTCCGGACCGTACGACGTCAGGTACCCCAACGTTTCTCAGTCTGTGTTGACTCACTGACTTGACTTGACTTGACTGACTGACCTCTTCAATGGGTATAGAGTGGGAACGGTTGTGAATCTCCTCCTTTGTGATCCACTCTACCCCAGTGAACACGATACTAAGGTCTTCGAGAAGACCAAAAAGTGGAGAAAAGGACAAGATTCAACCCTCAAATAACCGGGACTGGTGGGAGTTCCGTCTCGTGAGAGTCTAAATAGTTTGTTCTCTACACATATGTAGGTAAAGTGTTGAAAAAAATAAGTATGAAGAATGGAAAGAAGAGCTCATCGACCATTTTCAAAGAAAACTTTTTAACGAAAGTTTCTGAGGGAATCACCTATTCTTAGACGAAACGTTACCTCCTCTGTGTCCACGCTAGGAACCAGACCCTTCTAGGGTGTACGACACTCGTTGATTCGGGTACGGGGTGTTGATGACTCGGCGCTTGAGATCCCGGGTGCTCGGTGTTGATGACTTCGGGTACGAGGATCTTAGACACGAGACTTTGTTCTTTTCGGTGGCGTTACTCTTCGGACGTGTGACGTTGTATCACATTGGTGACGAACGACGTTGGTCTCTTTCGGACGTCTTTCGTTGCTTCTGGGTCGTGTCGGTTTTCATTTTAATAATTTCTTTCTTTTTAAGGTAGGAACTCAAACGAATAGATTAATCGTTTCCAATTTCAAGAAATCTCCGAGAGTCTAAATAACTTTTCCCAGGAACTTAGGTGTGTATGTAGTCCTAAATAAGATCTACCAGAAATTTTGTTCGGTTCAGGACAGAAGTCTTAGGTGTTGTAAAACCCCATAACCTTTAGAATCCATCGTTTTTCTCCACCTTTCTTGTTTTGTGGAAACTCAAGTCCGGGTCGTCATGGTGACCAGTAAGAGAGGGTCCTGACCCTCCCTCTATTTCCGATCGTATTGTATGTGACTGGGAGGCGATGTCACCCCAGACCTTTGGCTGTTTTCGATGAGGATAAAATGTCTACACATTCATCACCTTGGTACTAAGGGCAAATACAACGGAACTGAAGATTCGGAGTAACGGGACTCTGTACCTCATCACGGTACACTAGCTCAGACACTTAATACCTCAAAATAGAAGTCCGGTCAAGGGTAAGGTCGGGGAGTGGGGGTGAGGCGACCCCACTTGAAGGGAAGAAAGGGTTTGGTACCCTAAGAGTGTCAACTCACCTTCTCTGACAAACGAGGTGTAAGTGGGAAACCCACACTCCTACCCAATAACTGTCCTGTTCCGTTCCATACCTTGTCTCCCTTTCGTTGTTAATTCCGGGTCGACACTTCTCGGCACATCACCCCGGAGTCCGGCGGGGTACGAGACACCGGTGGTCCCCCGCCAGGAACGGAACGATACAGAGGTGTGGGTGACCAATCTACCGGGACTTCTCCGACGGTGAGGTGAGTGACTTACCGACTCAGTCAGGAAGGGTCTCACACTCCATGGACACCAACAGTCCACCAAGTCTCTCCAAGTTATTAAACAGGTGTTAATCCATTGATCAAACATCCCCTCGACCGTAAAACTGGTGTCGGACTGAGGTTCAGTCGTAAGAATTGATATTTTAATGTTGAATAGTTTTTTTTTTTTTTTTTTTCGAGGTCTAGTGACGACACCTTCTACCTCTTGCCGTACTAGGCACTCACACGACGCTTTGTCGTTCTTTGAACCAGTCTTTCTTTCTTATACCTGGCGATATTTTCCTCAGTGTCTCTTTTATACGTCACTCCCGACCCGTCTAAAGTGGGGCGTAAACATATACAGTAGAAAGAAAGGATACACAACACAATAGAGTACATCCACCGAATATGTACATGTTTTCACACACCGTGTGAACATGATTAGGGACACATTGAAACCTGGACACACATTGTGTTTGACAGAAAAATTTTTTATTAATTCATTAGAACCGACACACCCAGAAACAACGACACGCTCCCAAGAGAGATAAACACCTCTCGTTTCCGATCAGACCAACGCCACACGTCTGAAGAGTAACTTCACCGAAGAGAGTAACATTTCGTGTCCCAGGTCCGTACACCGGAAGTCAACGACGTCGTGGACCCAAGTCATCAACGTCACTCCTCCGAGATCTCATCAACGAGACGTCGTCCACGTTGGAAGGGCCTGGTCCCTAACTTGGGAACAGGAGACGTAGCTGTCCGTCTAAGGATGGGTGACATGGTGGTCCCTTCAGGGTGTCACACAGAGGAAAGGAAACACAGACATTTTTGACGTAAAGGGTATCACCCCCGTGGAACATTAAAGAGTTCTTTACAATCGATTGCTTAGTTATTTTATTATTTCTACTCACTGAAATGGATTTAGACACATCTTGTGTGAACCAGTTCACCTGGAGAAACTCTTCATATAAGGAAATTACCTCTAAACTTAGACTTACTTAGGTTTGAAGAGGTAGTCGAGATGGGTTCAGTTGTGTCGGATTCACTTTGTCACACACACAATCAGCGAGTCAACACAGGCTGAGAGACACTGGGGTACCTCACAACGGGTGGTCCGAGGAGGCAGGTACAGTAAAAGGGCCGTTCTTATGACCTTACCCAACGGTAAAGGAAGAGGTCCCCTAGAAGGACTGGGTCTCTAGTTTGGGTCCAGAGGACGTAACGTCCGTCTGAGAAATGGTAGACTCGATGGTCGTTTTGTCCCACTAACGACACGTTTATGTCGAAGATCTGTTTCGGGGACCGTTGAGTGACGGCGGCGGCGGTGGTCAGTCGACTGAAGACGATTAGGAGAGTAAATGTCTTAAAGAACTCGTCGGGACCGTCTCCCGGGATTGAACTCCCCTCCCTTACTTACCCCCACCTGGACCCACGACAACTCGGTTCCCCTCCCCTTCACCCAATCGAGACCCGAGTCTTTTCGAGAACTTCCGAATAAGAACCATTTCCCAATCAGAAGAACTTGGAATCTTCTACCCCCTTGGTGTAGGACTAGAGTGGGCAGGTGGGTGGATGGATTCGTAATGGTCGGTAGATTCGGTGTGGGAAGGGGAGTTGGTGAATACGTTGACGGGGGTGAGACGGGGGAGGAGGATCGTTACGTCTATAGTGGCAGTCGTCGTAGGAGAAAGGAGTCCCTCCCTACGCAAGCTACGGACTCCAGGGTCCCTCAATTCCAGGAACCATTCACTACACACTCAGGACACACAGTATCCTTCGAGGGGTGGGGGGAGGTTACTGGTTTCCGGACCAGTGTTCATCACCCAGTAAAAGGAAGTGGGTCTGGAGTGACGAGCACAGGGAGTAGTTGTCCTTGTGGGAGGCTGTACCGGGCCTACGACAACAAGTAGAAATAGTGGTAAGTAGGTCCACTGTCCCGAAAGAGGGTCCTTGGACTCCCCACACCCGGACCCTCCTCCTTCCTACCCCCTCCGACCTGTATCCCCCTCGTCTGACCCACCCCCGACTTTCGTCCCCCAGGGAGACATTTCGACTTTGGGTCACGTGAGGAGGTCAAACGTCAAGGGAGGTATAGTGGACGACCCTCTCAGTAAGGGGTCGAAGGTGTGGTCTTGAGAAAAGAAGGGTCACTTTCAATCAACGAGTCAACACAAGATGAGAAACGCACTGAGGTACCTGACGTCGGGCGGTCCGAGTAGACAGGTACCCTAAGAGGTCCGTTCTTACGACCTCTCCCAACGGTAAGGGAAGAAGTCCCCTAGAAGGGCTGGACTCCTAACTTGTACTCAGAAGGTGTAACGTCCGTCTAAAAATTGGTAGACTCGGTGGTCCCTTCGGAAAAAGAAGGGTCGGTGGAAGGATTGTTCTATTTCAGATTTCTTGGTCATTTTTCCCGAACTTCCTTCCCCAGTCTAAAAAAATTCCCCAGTCAAAATTAAGCTACTCAAATTATTCGAATAATTTGATCCGAATAATAGATCCCAAATCTATATTAATCCTCAAATCCCTAAATTAATTGAGATTCAATTCAAAGAATTACTTTGACTAAAATTAATAGACTAGATGAGTAATTGATTTACGTCACACCTGAGGTCTGGATGTCGAAGTCGTAGTCGTCCCTGGATCCCGTTTAAGTTTATAAAATAAGTTTTGGTGTCTTATTTTATAAGGTCCTCACCCCGGACCCTTGGACCAAATTGTTTGTGAGGTCTACAAAGGTTACTTGAGAGTTCGAACTCTTAGTGACTTTGTTTTCTTACTCACCATTTAAAGTAATTGATCTCTTAAATTAGTTCTTAAAGTTATCAACTATATTAAGTAGCTAAATCTACTTAAGTTATCCCTAGGGACAGTTAATATCGGTGTCGAAGTGGACCTCTAAACGAATTACTAGAAATTGTTGTTGTTGTTGTTTTTTTTTTTGTCATCATTACCACGCCTTACGATAATCATGATTTTATTATGGACCGTATTATATTAATTACTATAATCATTTGATCCGTCGGTGTAAGTAATTACTCGAAGTGAAATTGAGACTGTTCAATTTAAAGTCGTTTTACAATGATCACCTGCCTCGATCTCTTACTACCCTCTCCCACTCTCAACCATACTCTTTATTAAACTTTTTGATAAATTATTCGTTAATCAAACCATTTATCCCAAATTACCCTGTAGATTTCACGAACAGGGACCCTTGGGAGACCCCCACCCCCAGGTCACCCCTGTAAGATGGTGTTCGACAGTCCAGAAAGAGAGACCTCATTGACGCTTCCGTGAGGAGACCCAGAAGAGAGACGGGGTTCCTAGAACACAAGAGACCCACAGGGTCGAGGGACTTCAGGCATGGGTTCTCCCCAGGGGACGGAAGGACGGGACAAGGAAGTTACGGTCGGTTCCCTCAAACCGGTAACCAAGACAGTGTACCATGGCCCTGTCTCACCGGGGTCCTTACCTCCACTCCTTACTCTGGCGGCTCAAGGTCCCGGCGGACCGGGGAGAGGGGAGAAGGGCGAAGGAGACACTGGTGGTCCGACTCGACGTGTAGACCCTGTGGGCTCCGGCACTGTGGCCTCAGATGCACACGTCCCACCTCCACGACCCGGACCCACAGCCTTGTCCCTTACCCTGGGACGACCACCACCTCCTTCCACTCCACGGTCTTTCGGTACAAGGGAACTGACCTCCGGGGTGGGAGGGACTATGACCTCTCAGGGAGGGGCTCCCGACGACGGGAGGGACTCGGTGACGTGGGAAGATGGGTCCCGGAGGAGAGGACTCGGGAAGAGGGGGAAAAGGGGGGTAGCGTTGTACGTCCTAGACGAGTCGATCGCCGACCGTGTCACGAGGAGGAAGCCCGACCTAACATACGGAAGTCGAAAGAGAGCCACAAATACCCGTCGTCGTACATAATGGTCCCGTTTACACTCACAACCTCGACCCTGTGTACCCACACCTCTACCCTCCCGTTCACTTTTCGGACCTCGGCCGTCTGTATCTCTGGTTGTTTCTCCTCCTCCCGACGTCGTGACTCGTTAAGGACACCGGAGAGGAGGTCCGGTGACAGTGTTCCCTTGTGGGACAGTGAGGAACCTACCGGAGACTACTCACTAAGGTCTGGGGTCACTAGGGTTCAAGAAGTTCTCTGGGATTATTTAAGGAGAGATGGGGTGGTAGTAGGAAGAATACTCAGAACACATAAAGGACGAGATAGAGGTTTACGAGGTCACACAGAGTAAGACCTAAGAGGGTTGAGAATGGAGGACGATGATTTAGACCGGACCTTCCCGGGTTCCTCCCTCGAAAGATCATTAGGACGGGGGAGGGTGGTGGTAGGACCCTGAGTCGTGTGGAGAGGAAGGACGGGTCCTCCGATTCCGGAAAACAGGACTCTTCTCGTCTCATAGACTGTACTGACCAGGGTGAACCAGTTACCGGGTGTCCGTTTATGAGAAGAGACTCGAAGTCCCCTCGAACCCAGGGGTTTGTGGGAAGGAGTGGGCCACTTAAGGGGATGGACTAGGGTCTTACTCACCCTCCCATTTAGCGAATCCTAAGACAAAACAAAAATTCTTTCCGGTGAAATAATAATAAAAACCGGCGAGCCGTCCACCCTAGAATCAAGGGACTGGTCCCTAGCTTGGACGCGAGGGACGTCACCTTCACAGGTCTCGGAATTCGTGACCTGTCGGTCCCTTCAGGGTGATTAAAGCCAAAACTGGAACCGGGACACCTCGACCCCGAACTTTATCTACTTCTTCGGACTCTGTGTCTCCCACCGTTCTGGTACCAGAAATGACCCACTTGGTGTCCTACCGACACCCAACCCCCTCCCCGTAGACGTCTATAAGTCCACCCAAACAAGAACCGTTACGTCCGTATCAGGGGCGACCCCAGGAGGAACAACGGAAGGGAAAGAGCCTGCAGTCCAGGGAGGGCAAGTCCGTCGGAGTCGTTCCTGCGCATCACCTCGAGGACAAAACTCCGGACCTGGACCCCGGGCCCGTCTCCCGTGACTGTCCCGGGGGTCCTCGGAGGGACGGGACAGGTGGGGGAGGGATTCAAGACGGTGAGGGACGAGGGTGACGGTGAAGAAAAGAAGAATGGAGTAACGGAGAGAAACACGAGTAGGTATCGAGAGAGAAGTAGAGAGAAAGTCAGAAGAAGTCAGTAGAGAGAAGAACAGGAAAGGAGAAGTGCAGAGAGAGTGAGAGAGTAAAAGAGGGTGAAGTAGGGCGAATTAGAGGAAGAGAAGGAAAAAGAGAACCAAAGAGAGTAAAAGGGACACAGAGAGTAAGAGGGAGACTGAAGAGACGGAGTGAGCAGAGGTTAGAGGGAGTAAAGAAGGGGGGAGAGAGGAAACAGAATAAGGGAGAAAGGTAGAGGTGTGGAAAGGAAAGGAGAGAAAAAGAGTAGGGAATAAAGGGAGAAAGACAAAGAGAATAAAGGACAGAGGGAGTACGAGGACAAAGACAGAAAACGAGGGGGTTGAGGTGGGGCAGAACAACGGGGTAGTGGGAGAGGGGACGGGGGTCTGAGTGGGTCGAAGAGAGGTCGGAGGAGTGACCTTCCTTTCTTCTTCGAGTCGAACCGGCACGGGGGCGGGGGGACCACGGTGGAGGGTCGGGACGAGTGAGTGAGAGGGGTGGGGGTGGTCCACAAAGGAGTGAACGGTTGGAGGGACCCCAAGGGTGCCGGTTTCGGTGCCGGAGAGAGAGACCTGAGAGAGGCGGGACGAGGTAGACTGAAGACGGAGGAAGGAGTGTCTCCCCCGTACTCCCTCCACGCCCACCCCGAGTGGAGAGGACACCTCGGCTGTGTCCGTCTACCGGTCTTGCTGGTGTTCGTCTTCCTCGTGGGGGTCGGGATGCGGGGGTTTATCCATTGTTAAGAAGTATAGAAGGGTGTCGTAAGGACGTCCCTTTTCCCCATTTATAATCTCCCTGGAAAAAAGCGAAGTGAAGTGAGGTAGGGGGAGTAGACAACACTTAGAGTCGAAGAGGGAGATTATCAAAATCTCTGTTTTTTTTAAGAGGGTCTCTAAGAAGTGGGGTCTGACACAACTGAGTGAAGAATGGTATCCACCGGTAGGGAGTGGTCAATGGAGTGAGCGAGGGTTCTGGTAAGTGGGAGGTCTTCGAATGGTGGCGGTGGGGACGGTAGAGACCCGGAGGGGTACTCCAGACAACGGGGGGTCGTGACCAACCAGGGTTCTCCGGGACCGGTGGATGGGTGCTTGGCGTGTCCGGTGAAAAGTGGGTGACGAGGAACACGTGGGGTGGGGGGCGGGGTGGGGAACGTCTCCCAATGGAACGGTAAAGGGGGTACGAAAGTCGTGACTTCTGATCGGACATCCAACCCTTTGGAGTGTGTCGAGAAGGTCCGATTTACCGGACCCCACTTAGTACACGGGGTTCAAGGAGTAGGCATTTGAGACCACAGAGACAATGTTATCAAAGGGTTCGGCTCCTCGGAATCGAGACATAATTGGGACTTGTCCCGTGAAAGACAAACAGTGACGATTAGGCGTATTGTTATATCCCATGATACCACGGGTAAGGGCCCACTTCCTGGACTCTGAGCTCCGACCTAGAACTGTTCCTGTAGGTCGGGTCTTCTCCGTCTCAACCCCAAGTTCCGGTCGAGACAGGTCGAGGTCTCGGATGGTGGAAAGGGGATGGGATTCGACTACTCGACCGAGTATCTTCTGAAAGGTCGTAGTCCATCGAGATCCAAGACTACTCCCCCGACTCCCTCCTCGGCTCCGGACCGTCTTTTTATCCCTCCCGCCACAGATCGTGGTGGACCGTCTCATTGAGTCCTTTTCCCCCGGGGTCGAACCGACCACACCTCTCGGCGAGGGGAACTCGTCTATAACGACCCCGATTTCACCCCGTACCTCTTCACAGACCCCGGGTATTGAAGGGGATTCCGTGAAGGACAGAATGTTGGTGACCAAGGACAAACTCCCGTTTCGCCCCCGACGACTAAAGTGGGTCTCGGTCTACGTGACTGGTCACACACCTTTGACTCTGGCTGGACCAAAGTTCTCCTAAGGACCCTACACATCCCCACCGCCCACCCCTCGTCTTTGTGTCCACCTCTCCTCCCGGACTCCTCCGGTACGACCCTTCGCCCCCGTCTTCTCCTACCAAATGTGAAGAAACTCCTCGTTTCTGTCTCCGACCTGTCTCCTCAGGAGGTCCCGGGTCCCTTGGAGTTTTGACATAAAAGGGAAGGGAATAGAATCTGAGTGGAGTGAGACCCCATACTGACAGGAGAGGGACTCAAAGGGGGACCTCCCAGGGTCGAATGGGTCTCGGACACCGGACGTCTACTTGCCTGACGTCTGACCGACCTCGACGGGACCTCACCACAACGGCGGGACCTCACCACAACGGCGGAGTCTGTAAGGACGGGGAGGGGACCAAATTGAAGAGGGGGTCGGACCCAAGGAGGGGTCGTACTGACCCTCTCCTTCAATCCGAGACTCCCAACCCCAATGTAGCAGAAAAGGAAAGTCTGAGGGTCCTGACATTGAGTCGGACAGTAGGGGAAGGTGGGGTCGGGAGGATAACTAGGACGATCAACAGTCACTAGTACATGGAAGATCTACGGACAGGACTAAGTGAAAAGGGTCAATATGACCCAGGGACTCTCGGTACTAGGACCATACACACCTGTATGTGGGGGTCGAGGGTTCTGTTTGACCCTCACGACCACCTAAACCCATTGAGAGGACCATAAGACCTCGACTTAGATTGTCCCGTGAACTAACTGTCTACTTGTTGTCCTCTCAGTCTCTGCCGGTCTGATCTAGGTGTACTCGTGACGACCATCTGGATTCTGTCTTTCAACTGTTGTTCGACCACGACCCTTTCCTCCACATCCGTTGGGTCCACCTAAAGGACGTCCCTCGTCGCAAGACTACAACTCGCGTTTTCATTCATTCCTTTCATCAGCTTCCGGAAGACCTGTCTCTGGACCTACTTCCTCTCCCTCTACCTACGACCTCCTACCGTGTGGAGCAGGAACTCCTTCCACTTCTGCCCCCTCGAGTGCACCATGGACCCGGGTATTCGTAAACGTAAAGGAAGAGGTTTAAGTCTTCGAAAGACGATGAAGAAAGGGAGGGGGGTAGGTGTCACAAGGGGTACGTCCTGTCATCCGGTTATAAAAAAAAATTACAAAATAATAATTTTACAAGTTTATCTTTTTTATACTTCCTTGATACGTTACTTGGACAAGGATGGTAGATCTAAGATGTTAATTATAAGAAGGTATATAAACGAGATAGTGTATAGAATAGTTAGGTAGAGTAAAAAACTACAAAAAGTTTCAACGTCTGTAGTCATGTAAAATGGAGATTTGGGAAATGATACGAATAGTAACTGAGCTCAAGTCATAAACAAAGGGGTAAAGAAAAAATCTCCCAACCACTCCTTCCGTTCTAAATGTATGGGACTTTACCTGTTTAGACTTCAGTCGTGAGTCAAAAATTTGACAGAACACCAATTGCCATATCTCGGTCTGATGGACCCAAGTTTAGGACTGAGACGGTGAGGACACACTGGAATATCTTCAATAAATTGGAGAGACACGGAGTCAAAGGAGAATCTCACAAATAGTCCTAATTTTCGTAATAATATATCCTGAAGGGATCGTCAGGTCACCAATTCTTCAGCACGAAGGTAACGTCCCACGTGCCCAAGGTAGAGACCAACCCCTTGATCCTAGGACATACAACACGTAGCACAAAGGGGGGCTTTTTCGTAAGAACATATATTTCACACATCTAGTCACTGTCCGTGTATGGTTTACTATGTATATATATATTTTCGATACAATAATAATAATAATAGACTTGTGTGTCTCCTGAAAACGACTGTTTCCAGTCAGATCAGTTTCGATACCAAAAAGGTCATCAGTACATACCTACACTCTCAACCTGGTATTTCTTTCGGTTCACGGTTTCTTAACTACGAAAACTTGACACCACAACCTCTTCTTAGAACTCGCAGGGAACCTGACGTTCCTCTAGGTTGGTCAGGTAGGATTCCTTTAGTCAGGACTTATAAGTAACCTTCCTGACTACGACTTCGACTACACTTCTTGACTGAGGAACCTTTTCTGGGACTACGACCCTTTCTAACTTCCGTCTTCTTCCTCTACTGTCTCTTGCTCTACCAACCTACCGTAGTGGCTGAGCAACCTGTACTCAAACTCGTTCGAGGTCTTCAACCACTACCTGTCCCTTCGGACCGTACGACGTCAGGTGTCCCAGCGTTTCTCAACCTGTACTGACTCACTGACTTGACTTGACTTGCCTTGGGTGTCTCTGTAGTTCTTTCCCTTTACTAGACCCTGGTGAAGGTTGAGGGAACTGGACCAGAAAGAAGGGAAGTAGAGGACGACGAGACAGAGGATGTGGTAAGTAAAACAGGAATGACGAAAGAAAACGAATGAGTAAGTAAGAAGACAGGAAAGAAGTGAATTGTGAATCAGTCGTACGTCGAGTAGGATCTGACGTTTCGAGAAACACCCACCCACGAGTAGCGTGAGGACAGATGTGACTCATTGTTCCTTTCACTACGAGATAAAGGTAGGGAGTAGTCACTCAATTCTCAGACACCACTCCGACTCCTGGAGAAGTCGACGGTAATGATACCTGACCGAATTGAGACAGAAAGAGTGGGTCCAGACCCCACAACCTCCCTCGTTCCCTTACCCTTCTCCTGTTCGTACCCCTGTTCAAGAAGAATCCCTGGGTCTGTGGGTAGGGACTTCTGAGGTCAAGAACGGGAACCAGAGTCCCCACACCTATGTGGAAAGGGGAATCGTGGGTGGGGACCCCATGTCTTCTAACGTCTGGGGTGACCGTTAGACCTCGTTAGACACACAAGAGTGACATCGACGGGCTGAATGTCGTTCGGTCGAAGGGAGGGTCCCGGAGTCAGTCAAAAGGAAGGGTGACTCAGTCTTCTAGAGAGTCAGGGGGAGGTCGAGATGGGACTTTCGGACAGAGAAGTGGAGACTGAGGAAGGGGTCAAGTCTCTTGGGTCCGTAGGTCGACGGAGTCGGGTCGAGACCCATTTGTCCTTCGTCCCACTCCCCACACACCTTTCAGGGTCGGTCCACATACCCAGAAACCCCTCTCCCACCGGGGTGGGGACTCCATACTTTCGGGGGGACGGGCCCGGGATCGAGTCAGAGGTACCCCCTTGCCCCCGACCTCCCGGCCCCATCCTCCGGGGTCTCCTTTCCTACGGACGACGACCGACACCGTCCTCAGTGAAGGGACCACTGGGAGGACGACCGGCACGGGTAGTGACAACACCGACACGACCGGAACCACGGGGTCCTCGTCCCTCCTAACCACTCACCGATGTCATTTGGGAGGTGCCCGGCCGATAACGGTTACGAGTGAGTGGAGACCGATACGGGGAACGGAATAGGACGAGTCGACCGAACCGACAGGGGGCACACCCCTACAGAACAGACAGAGAAACGACCAGGAGAAAAGTACAAGTACACTACGATAACACAGGGCCACAGTGGTTCGGGGGAGGACCAGTAGACATACAGAGAAGAGGAGGAGGGTTCTGTATGATCCCGGAGACAGAGAGACGAGTTCATGTCGGTGGAGCGAACGAGAGGTAAGGTCCCTCCACACACACCTCCGACCCCGAGTACCCTCTTTGGGGTTCAGACCTCGAACCTAGATACGACCCTTACCCTCCCGACCACCAACCGTAGTCAATTCTCCCTTTAGACCCGCGACACTGGGGTGGGAGAGTCCATTGTCCCTGACGACTGGGTCCGCGGGTCCGTGGACGGGTAGTCGCTAAACCATTCTCGGGTGGTAAAATGGAAGGGAGGGGACCGAGACGGGGAGTCCCTGAGGGTCGAGGGTTGGTAGACGTAGGGGTCTATGAGAGAAGGAGGTCCTTAGGTCTACGGGGTAGGGACCCGGGACCGTGGAACAGGAGACCCCCACTGGTACGCACCCACCGGCGGGACGGGGGTTGACACCTGAGAAGGATGGGCAAGGTCTCAGGCCTCTCGACGGGCTCCTCCTGAGTCTTTGACTAGAGTCGGGATCCGAGGGTCGACGGGTAGAGTAACCATTCCTAGGGTAGAGTGACTATTCCTGGGGTAGAGTAACCATTCCTGGAGTGGCAGGACTTCACAGGTCCCCACGGTCAAGACGAGTGGGTGCCAATCTCAGGGAAACGAGACAGTGACGCCACGAGGGAACGGGTGGGTGAACTGACGTCGATAGAGCGGGTGGGAAGGCGAGGTGGTCGTAGGATCGGACAACGAAGGGGCGGGCTGAGGTCCCTCCTCCCTTTTGGGCCGGACCTAGCGGGGTGGAGTCGTAAGCCGTGGCGTGTGGGTCCACGGGAGTTCGGGTTGAGCATGAGTAACGTCCTCTCGCGGTAGTCGGGCGAGGGGATGGGTCGACCCGAGGACGTCCCCCAATTTTCGGGGGTCACAGGGGGTATGGGTGGGAGGGTCTTCGGGGGCCGGACCTAGTGAGGAAAGTCCTAGACTAAAGGCTCTCTCGGCTGCCCGGGCAAAGAGACGTCCGCGAACCTGGTGCCCCGTCCCCGATCCGACCCTCCGCTTCTTTCTTCTCCGCAAAGACTCGTCGCCCTGCGACAAGAGCCCACGCCTTCCCGACCGGGAGGGCGTCCTGCCGGAGATAATGGAGATGACAGTGCAGCCGATGGCCCCGGCCCGCGGGGGAGGGCGGCACCTCGGGGGCCTGGCGAGCCAGTGCGACGAGTCGGCCGACATGGCCCGCCCCCCGCGGATACCTAGCCCCTGGGGGCTCGACGACGACCTCCCGCGCCTCTGGCACTGTGGACAGAGCCTGGGGCGGTCCTCCGTGCTGATACCCGGGGAGACCATGTGCTCGCACCCCAAGCCACCGGACCACGTCGAGGCCTCCCCGCTCTCCCACATGCAGTTATAGTCAGTGGGGCTGTACCACCTGATGTCCTCCCCTTTCTGGAAGAAGCCCCGCCACTACCACCCCACTCCCGATCGACGTAGGGATTCTTGTCGATGACGGACTACTCTCATACACTTACTGCGTCGGGTCAATGACCCCTGGGTCTGTGGCCCCTGGGGTACCGACACCCCTTTTACATCTACTGACAAACCTTTGACTAAAAACTCGGTCTACTTTTATTTCTTACATTTGAAGTTACAACGGTTATGTTTGCGTCTCTACGATTCCACAGAAGTAAGTCCCATCCATGTGTTCACACCCAATTTAAAAGAGGAATAAAAAGACCAACGAACTTTGTTAAGTATCATGAACCGTACCGGAGACAAGGGACCCCACCCCCTAGACACCCAGGGTGGGTGGGAACGGAGACTTACTGAAAAGGGGCTATAATCGGGTAAACCTCCTTTCCCGGGAGGTGTTTACGGTTTCGTAGAGGGTCGTGGGACTAAGAGTTCCGGTGTACCAGGGGGGTCTGAGTCGTGACGTGAGAAAAGAGAACCCAGGTAGGGTCATCACCACCCCAGTAACGTCCCCTTCCGTTCGTGGTAAGTCTTACCGGGTCAGCCGTCTCATTTGGACTTATCCCGACTATCACTTCGTGACTCCTCCAGTCGTGAAGAGACGATCGACGGGTCAATCGGCGTCAGTTCTCGGTGTCGACCCCCTCGTCCTCACCCACCCACCCACCACCTCTTCCTATTCCATTTCCCTCCTCCGGCTTCCTCCCTCAACCCTCCCACTACCTCTTTCCCTCTACGCCCCGGACGCCCCCGCCCCCCACCCCGNTCCATTTCCCTCCTCCGGCTTCCTCCCTCAACCCTCCCACTACCTCTTTCCCTCTACGCCCCGGACGCCCCCGCCCCCCACCCCGTACCACGGACTCCTGTGGTCCCTCTTGGACCTCTCCTCCCTCTCCTTCTTTTTGACTACGGTGGACCGGGACAGGTCCCTCTTTACCGTGTAGGAGTGGTGAGTAAGTGTGAAGTCCAAGGAAAAGGTACTCACCCGTTCACACCCCCGGAGTCCCACTCGTTGTGGTCCGGGGAGCGAGGTACTGACTGAAAGTCGGACCCCGACCTCCTCTACCTCCTCCTCGGTTCCGAGATAGATCCAATGGGGTCACCCAGTGGGGTGGAGACGCCGTGTGGCGCACCAAAAAGGGGAACGGACCGTTGGGATCGTTCTTCCTTTCGGGTCGTTCCCCAGGGTGAGAGACTCAGAAATAAAGACTGAGGTATAAACAGAAACTGAGACACAGGCCTTCTCCGAAGGACCTCCCAGTCTTACGTAAAGAGAAAGGTGAAGTGGGTAGAGTACAGGAAGAGTAGTAAGTGGTTTTTAGTCCCTCTGGTTCGACCGTACCCCCCTCGTCCCACAAGGAAGTGGATGTAGAATAAGAAACAAAAACAAAGAAAGAAACACAAAATTAGAAGGAGGAGAAGTGAAGGTAGGTGACTCTCTACCTTCGCCCATCTTCTGACCCCGGGCCTGTTTCCCTCTTTCGGTCTTACGTGTCTCGGGAGGTACTCCGCGAGGCCACAGCAAAGCCAGAAAACAAGTACAAGGAGCACACCGGGGTGCACACCACCCCCAGGGATGAAGAGAAACTATCTACTCCAAGCCACTGACTATGACTTGGAAACCATCTGGCTCCAGGTCAAGTCAACGTGTCAATTCTGACCTAACCGTCTCCCTCCCGGCCCTCGTCCTCGAAGTTCTCGGGTCAACGGGTTGACAGACTTTCAGGGAACCGACACTAAGTCCATGGACTCTTAAACCGGCGAGGGGCCGAGAAAGAGAGTCCGGTGTTGTCGGCCTTTAGAGTGGACTCGTCCTAAACGGGGCGGACCTATCCTTAAGGGTCTCAACCTTTAAGGGTACAGGATTCCCTCTCCATTAATTCAAGTTCAAGGAAAGAACCCCATCCCCATATAAGTCGACCCGAAACAGAATCCATCCTAGAGAACTCGGGGTCTTCAGGTTCCTCATTCCAGGTCCCTAGAATTCGGGACACCTCTTCTTAAAGCGAATCGTCGGAGAGTGGGGGTTCTCCTGAAGGGACCACCGAGTCTACCATTTCGCAGACAGATGTTACGCCCTCGGGACCCAAGTTAGGGACCCAGTCCTTCTAAGGGACCTCTTCCTTTGTCGTTCGGTGAGGTCATGAGAACGGATCTTTTAGGGTACCCACCTCCTCGAACCACGTCCGATGACAGGTACCCCAGCGTTTCTCAGTCCGTGCTGACTCGCTGAAGTGAAGTGAAGTGGGGGTTCTTGTCCGGGTACTTCTTAATTAAAGGTCTATCTCCGTACAAAGAAAAGAGTCCTGTGAAATAAAGAGCGGTGACTGGTCATCCCGCCAATGTCCGTACTGAGGGGACCCCTCGCCTCCAAGTCACTACATCGCTGCTTAGTCAGTGGTTTAGTCGTAGTAAATCTGTTGAACTAGTGTATTTATAAAAAATTTTTTGTATTCGTTTTCCTCCGTGTTTCCGGTCCTCCGTACCACCCTCGTTGGACGTCAAGTCGAGGCAAAAGTGTCTTTTGTGTAGACTCGGTTCCGTCGGGAATCAAACACAGAGGGTCCTGTGGAACTGGAGGACTTATTTATGTAAGTAATCATTTATTTATTTATTATTTATTTATTATTTATTAGTATTCACGTTTGTATTTGTCTCCCTCAACCGGGTCACCCCGACCTCGACCCGAAGGGTGGAGTCCCCTTAGACCTTTGTAACCGTCCTTCCCTCTCAACTTCGGGTGGGCACAGTTCAAGATCCACTCTAGAAGAGTTCCTTGCAACACTTCACAAGGCCATTCTTGGGACCGGGAGTGTAAGACCCACAGGGTCCAACGTAGGCCCTTGGGTTTGAACACCTGGGCTCCCTCAAGACCTTCGAGGTCAAGGTCAGGAACTACCACCAACCACCGGGCAACAGGTCCGGAGTGAAGGGATGTAGGGATTAAAGATTCACGTCGACAACAAATTTCAACCTTCGAACCTCGGGTCGGGACTCGGGGATTAAGGGAAAGATTTGGTCTTCCCCTACTCCTCCCAGACTTCCTCATTTATTATTCCATTTATTATTCCACCCTCTCCTACGTACAGGACGCGGGAGTGTCCCGCTACTAGGGTTTCATCTGGACGGGTCTGAGTCGTATCAGGTCCATAAGGCCGTCCAACTAGAGTCGTGACTCCGCTAGAGGGAAGAGGTCGACCTTCTGGGGAGGGACCATCTACCCAAGCATGGTCCCGAACCGGAGTCGGGGGAGACCCCAGAGGGACACCGTTCCCGAGAACTACCGTCTCTCCTACAACTGGAACCAGACCATCCTCTGACGTTACGCCGACTACCACACCCACTCCTTGTTCCCCCACCTTCCCGTCGGCACCGGGGACTTCTCCTGGACGCTCATCTACTCCATTTCGGGCAGTCACCCGTGGTGGTCGACCAACAGAAAGTCGAGGTGCGGCAACCGGAACTCCCGTAACCGTATGCTCAGGGGGGTGGCCTCGACGGGGCCTCGCGACTACAACCGACCTCCCTCCCCCTTCTTTTCCCTCCCCACTCAGTCACGCTGGGACAGTCAAGATGAGAGGTGTAGGACCGGGAGCTCAAGACGGGTGGGGGGTGTAGGCCAAGGACAGGGGAGTCAGACACAAGGGTGTAGGGTAGACCGGTACTCCAAGACTCATCGGGGGAGTTCAAGATTCATAGGAGGCGGGAGGGGAACTCGAGCACTTAGGAAGAGTGTGACAGAGTCAGACCTAAGTCGGGGGGTTAGGATGGGGCGGGACAGAGAGACGAAGAAGTACGGGGTCTATGTAGGAGTCTTGAGAATGGATGTTGCACCCGATGGCCGAACAATGAACTCCGAACTCTTCTACTGGGACTCCTCCTTTCTCCTTTCCTTTTCCATTCGAAGGGTCTCTTATAGGGTATGAAATTGGAGGTAAGGAAGAGGGGCGGGGGGCGAGTCTAGGGTTTGGGAATTAAAGGGGATGACGAAGGTAGGGACCTGACTTGGGGTGGGTGTGGTTGGGGGGGTTCAGGTCTTAATCTTTTCTCCAACACCTCTGTGAATGACTCACAGACTTGGTCTCCGGACAACTTCCTCCCCGGTCGACCCCTGACGACCCCTCTTTTTCCTCCTACTCACAATCTCGTTCAGTGGGGACTTCCTCTTTGACGACCGACGAAGAGATCGAACATGAGAGACGGGCCTACCCAGAACAGAAGAGAGAGGTAAGTAGGTAAAAAAAGTAAGTAAGTAGGTAAATTGTCGAGAAAGTAACTCAAGGAAGGTGCACGGTCTGTGCGAATCGAAGTAGAAAGGAATAGAGAGAAAGTATAACAGACATAGAGAAAGACAGAGTAGTAGAAGTAGGTCTAGTGAACAAAACTTAGAGATAGAAAGGTGAGTGTGGAGAATAGACAGATGTGTAGAGAGAAATACAGACATACAGACGAATGAGTAAGCAGGTTGTTTATAAATCTCCCGTAAGGGGTGCACGGTTCCCAGAATAAAGAGACAGAAAGAGGGAAAGAGGGAGGTGAGAGAGGTACAGAGGAGGACGGAGGGGTAGAAAGAGGTGATGAAAGGAGGGGTAAGAAGGGGTAGTCGTATGGAGAAAGGGGTGGGGTAGAGAGTGGGAGAAAGAGAGAGTAAAGAGAGACCCACCCTCTTACTCGGTTCCGACCGGTCTCTGAGTGGAGAAGGGAGACCCCCGGCTAATGGGGCTTCACGTCGTCCGTCTTCTCGCACCACCGAGGACGTTGGTCCTCCTTCCTCTTCTCCGACTCCGTGGTCGTTGAAGACCTCGGGACCCCCGGGGGACGAAAGAACCTCTCGTGGAGGAGACGGTCGAGGTGTAGGGCCTAGTACGAAAACCACGAGTACGACAGAAAAAGTCTTCCTAGGTTCAGGTCTGCCCTCTGTCCTCTCGGAACACCGTCCCACATACTCTCTCGTTCAACGGACCGACAGAGAGCCCCCACACAACAGACCCTCCAATAGAGGTCCCCCAAGACGTCGACGAACAGAGAGAGAACCGACCAGGGGACCACAGGGGCGAGACCCTCGAAGACAACCGACCCACACGTTTGTCGACGTAAATATGCGACAGCCCACTCTTCTCCCGCCCCTTTCCGAGAGTAAGTTGGTCGCCTTTTGAAGGAACCACCTCTTTGGGTACTCGAGTAGACCTCCTTCGCCATCGCCCGGGACGTGGAAGACAGAGCCAAAGAAGAGGTATCGCCTCCGCCCCCCAAACCTTTCAACCCCTGTGGGTCCGTAGTTCCTATGAAGGATGTGAGGGGGTGAGCCTAAGACTCACCCGAAGCGATCCGGTCAATGACGACATTTGTACCCTGAGACTCCCGACCTGGGTAAAGGGGAGACGGGGGGTCGAGGGTGACAAAGGTAAAGAAACCCCCACCCTCACTCAAGACACCAGACAAGGAAGACTAAAGGTCTGTCCTGAGTACATCCCCGTCTTAATCTTTACCCTCCCCGAAATATTTCGACTCAGGAAGTACCTCTCTTTTGAGTCTCCTTCGACACGACCCAGGACTCTACACACAAACCCCGGGACCCCCCACTCTCCTCGACCTCTTTCCCTTCGAACTCCGAGACGTTCTTGACCCCCGCCTACCGTCCAGGTTCGGACCCTGTCGGGGTCCCCGACTTTCATTGCGACCCTTAAGTACTTGAGGTCGTGCCGACCCGAAGAGGAAAGTGAGACTGGTCCCTGAGTGACTTGGAGACTCCGACCAAAGTCAGAACCAAAGGTTCCCTTACACTGAGGGGTTGAAAACGTGTCTCGGGAGGGGGAAGTCTCAGGGACACACACCGGTACATAGGGGTTTTTTGGGGACGAGGGAGGTAAAAGGACCTCTGTCGTGACGGGAACTCTCGGGGGCACACACACCGGTCCAGAGGACTTTACGAGGACCACAAGAGGTCGGGGGTCGGAACCTCCAACAGGGTAAAGAGCCCCGGGACCGTACCGGTACAGAAGGTCCCCCCGGGGTACGAGGGGGGTAGTAGGACTTGAGAGAAATCACAACAGTCACGAGGAATCCTCGGAGGACATTGGGGGTAGGGAGTCCCCCTGGGGCTGGGGGCGAAGAGGTCTGGAACCTGGATGGAGACAGAAGAGTCGAATAGGAGACCAAGGAGACGTCGCTCGACCGACGGGGTGGGGCACTCGGGTGTCGCAAAGGGGTCTCGGGGAGTCCGGCGAGACTAAGGACAGGAGGGAGGTAAGGAGTCTTTGTAGACCCCTTAAGAGGGGAGGGGTCATCTGTATGTCCGTCTGTCGTAAAGTCTTTTTTCAAATAAACCGAAGTAACTCCCAGTCTGTAGAGGGAAACCCCACAGGTCATTCGTCGTCGACCGAGAATTCTCGAAAAGTGAAGGAAGGTCTTGGGGAACAAGGGAGTCTCGGTACGAAAGAGAGAGGGTGACCCAGTAGGAACACGGGTGCGGGAGAGTGAACAGTAGAGAACCCACATAATCGAGAAAGAAGACTACAGAGCGATAATAAGGGAAGAGAGGTACGAGGTATTTATTTATTAAATTAACAAAAGGGAAGTATTTATTCGGGGGGGGGGGACGGAAATCAGTAGATGGGTTCGAGGGAGTACACAGTCGAGGGGAGAGGTACAGGTCCTGCTCCGGGGGATCTACCCGTCCCGGTTCCTTCCCTAGACCCACCCGTAAAGCTCCGTCCGAACTTCAGGAGCCGACTCGTAGACCCCACCAGGTCCCTCCAGACCAGGGGACCACACGGATCTTAAGGAAGAAACCTTCGAGGTCCACGACTCTAGGCCCGCCCCTCTTCTGAGTTCTGACAACCTTACCAGTTTCCTCTCCACGCCACTGGGGACTTCACCAGTCTTACCTCCGTTTTACCCCTCTTCCGGAACTTCGGATAAACAAAGAAAGACCTACAAAGATGTCTCGCTTCCGAGGTTTCTTCTGTGATGACCCCGACTCCTCGTCCACCCTCTACGGCAGACACACTCACCTATCGACCAGAGGGGCCCACTCGTCCTTATGTCGGGGGACCATGTGGCTCGCGTGGGTGCCGGGGACACCGGGACCCGTGTGCCTGAAGACTCGCGACTCCTCTCCGTGTACCTTCCCTATGACCCCCCTCTTCTCGACCTGGAGTACCCGGTCCATCTCTCCTCACCCCCACCGGGACCCCTTCGTCGGAAAGGGTCTCTTCTGGTGAACCCTCATCTGCTTCATGTCCGGTGACCACCCCTGGTCCTCCCTCAACAACGACTCGCTCTTCGGCACCGCCTCCTTCCGCGCCAGGCACAAACGGGAGGTCGCGTCGCTCAGGACCCACGACCCCAGAGGACCCTTCTCGGTCTCCCCTACTACGAGTTCCTGAACCCCCAGTCACCAGAGTCAGGGACTCCGTTGTCCACGACCTGACTCAAGGGCCCCTACCGACCCTCCTGTCTCCCTCACCCTCTCCCCACTCGACCACCCCCACCTATAACCCAGAGACTTTCCCCGTCCTCCTCCCGACCCCCGATGAACAGCCCTCCCGCCCACCTACAAATGGTTGTTCCACTCGCCGCCCAAACTCCCACGGTGCCCACTTCCCGAAGCCCTCAACGACTACCCGTCCGAGACGTCGACTCCCACACTCCGGTTGCGGTGCCTCGGGGATCCCCTCCTCTCTCAGTCTGTCCGAAATTCCGGGTCCCAACCCGACCCGACGGGGGTTGCCACGGGGGACCAGGACGACGGAGTGGACCCGGAGGTCGCCGTCCCGGTCGTCGTCGGGGTCCTCCTCCTCCTCCCTACCCCACGACGTGTGGGAGTCCTCCGTCTCTGCAGGTCCACCACAGTACCCCTCTTGGACGTCCCTCTCTCTGTCACTCGCCCCGCCCCGCGCTACTCCTTCTGCCCGGAGGACGGCCACCTCTGTCGGTGGGACTCTCTGGGTGCCGCGCTGTCTGTCTCTTCCCCTGCTCTACGTTAGTCCCTTTGGGGCTCCACTCGTCCCCCTCTGTCTCTCTGTCTATCCTCCCCTTGTCTTTCCCGAGTCCTGGACTCTGTGTCTGTCTCTCTTTCTCTGACTGTCTACCTCAGTCTCTCTCCCTTTTTTTGGTTTTGGTCGGGGTGGTTCCGGGACCGGGATCGACGTCCACGTCCTCCCCGACCCCACACTCTCCTCCCTGACTTGCGGGGGCCCCTTCCTCAGGTGGCGGGGTCGTCGGACTCCTCTACCCGACCCTCTCAGAGTGGACGACACGCCCCCGGGGAACCGGGCCTGCGGACCCAGGGAAATATCTCCTTCGCCGTCACCGTCGCACCGTCCGCCGCCCGCCCAAGATCCGGCCCCGACCCCGGACCCCTTCGGGGGTCCCGAATCTTCTA
Organism: Capra ibex; assembly: GCA_006410555.1. Taxonomy (NCBI): domain Eukaryota; kingdom Metazoa; phylum Chordata; class Mammalia; order Artiodactyla; family Bovidae; genus Capra; species Capra ibex. The sequence goes on along the minus strand of SJYO01000647.1, from coordinate 18,604,410 downwards.
CGACGACAAAGTCAGCTTCCGTCCTTTCCGACTCCGGATCCTGTCTTGGCGTCCGACCCCCGAGTCTGCTGACTCAAGACCCTTTCCCTCACCCCAGTCCCCTTAGCACCCGACCCTCCCGGTCCCTCGCCCCAGTCCGAATCCTCAAGATCTCTTCCCTGTCATTTAAGTCTCCTCTTCCCCTCGACGATCCCGCACCCGACCTCCGGGCCAAGGGACTTCTCACTAAAACACATTGTGGAGACGTGGGAACTGACTAACGTCGGAAGAGACACACGTACAAAGGAGGAGAGCATGGGGTGCAGAAACAGGGTTTTCTGAGTTCAGTTGAACAGGGTCAGACACATAAAAGGTCCAGTAGACCACCCAAAGTATAGTTCTTCAAGGTCATATATGGGAGGGTGGACCCTGTAGGACTAAATACGGACAACAGGACCACCTTTGTAGGCACCTCGAGGCAAGACGAGAGTCTTCACAGAACCAAACCTTTTAGGGTGAGTCCCTACTCCGATACTTGAGTGCATACTACTCCAGAGTAGAATGACGTCCTGAGAGAGGTGGAGTAGGGTTGGAATCCACCCGAGCCTTCTAGTCTAAATATATTGGGGTTTGTTTGTGTAAGGTCGTAGTTGACGAGTTCACGAGATGTGACGTCCGAAGTCTTAAGGTGTGTCCACCTCCAGTTCCCACCACAAGATCCTACCCCACCCCCTATCGTTTTACCGGACAGAACTTCGACGTAAACATTTCGGTTATGTAACACAACAAAAGTATTAAAAGAAGGAAGGAAGGTAATACCGACGTGACTCAGAAACAACGAGATACCTGAAAAGAGATCAACACCACTTGCCCTCGATAGGAGATCGACGTCCCACGTCCGAAGAGACAACGCTGCGTGGCCGATATCCCGCGCACCCGAGGTCGTCAGTACCGAGGGTCCGAGATCTCGTGCCCGAGTCGTCGACATCACGTGCCCGGGTCAACGAGGTACCGTCGACCCTAAGAGGACCTGGGCCTTAGGACACAACCGTCCACCTAAGAGACAGTGACTCGGTACTCCCTTAGGGGTCATGTGGCGACATTTTAGTAATTCCTAAAGGGTAAAGACAGCTAGACCTTGAGTCCATGTCACTCCACGTGAAGATTCATCTGTCGGACTACTTCAAAAGGTAGACAAATATCGGTACGTCGGTGGTAGGTCAAGTTGTATAAAAATCTTGGAAGAGGTCTGCCAAGAGAGTACGGGAGAGAGTCAAGTTTGGAGGGTTTCTATTGGTTGGTTGAAAAACTGGAGATGTTGATGTCTAATCAAGAAGGATAAATTTTTTTAAAAAATAGATAAATCGACACTACCCAGGATCAGTGTCGTGTACCTTGGAAGTCAACACCGTACACCCTAGGTCGACGGACTGGTCCTTAACTTCAGTGAGTGGCACTTGACCCTAGAACCTCAGGGTCGGTGACCTGGTGGTCCTTTTAGGGTCAAGAAGGATGAAGGCCTGAAGTATATTTATTTGGTGTGTCTGTAGAGTGGACACAAACCGAGAAAAGAGAACACAATACAAACACTCTAAGTAGACGTGTCAACACACAGTCATCGTTAATAAAGTAACACTACACTACGACACACTTATATGAGGTAAATAGGTAAAAAGACAACCACCCGTAAGTCAAACAAAGATCGAACCCCGATCATACTTTTTACTACTATACTTATAAGAACTTGTGCTCACTCAAAAGCGAATCGAACATCCAACGTCCAGTTTTTTTTGGTCGTTGCAAAGATTTCTACTAAAATTAGTGTAAAGTATTCTGACTCTTTTGTTAACCGGGGGAGTTTATAATAATAATGAGAATACTGAACAATACGAAAGTACACCTTCCAAAACCTCCCCGACCCCGGCTCCTGCCACCACTACCTTTAAGTTCGGGAGGGAGACAACGTGGCCGTCTTTCAGGGACTCCCCAGAACCACAGGACACCGCCATTCAGTGTAAGTCCCACACATACTCGATCAAGAGGACCAAAAGAGGGGGATGAACTCCGGGACGTTGAAACGGAAAGTACGGAAGGATCAGATTAATGAAGAAAAGTAAGAAAAAAAAAAAAACCTCGTACCCCCGTACGGAGCACCAAACGTCCTANCGTTGAAACGGAAAGTACGGAAGGATCAGATTAATGAAGAAAAGTAAGAAAAAAAAAAAAAACCTCGTACCCCCGTACGGAGCACCAAACGTCCTAGAATTAAGGTACGTACTGGTCCCTAAATTAGACCCGGTGTCCTCACCTTCACGTGTCAGGATTGGTAACATGACGGTCCCTTAAGGGAGTAAGGTGGAGAAGTCGAAAGATAAGGTGTTTGTAAATAGTTCGCAGACGTGTTCCGTAAACTCCTTTGTACACACCTTCTGTCAGAGGATTGGAGGCCCTAGAGTTTCTGGTCACACCCTGTGTCCAATCAATTTTAACGTTATTTCACACCATTCGAAAAGACTGTCACGCGAATACCGACGACGACGACGACGATTCAGAGAAGTCAGTATAGGCTGAGACACGTTGGGGTATCTGTCGTCGGGTGGTCCGAGAGGACAGGGACCCTAAGAGTGTCAGGTGTCATTTCGGTAGATTGAACTGGACCCCCTCTCCGCTAGGTCCGTAGTTCATAGTTCCATTTCTTCTACTACTTCCCGTAAGAACTGTCTCCCTTGTCTTCCACGTTTCTGACTTCCATTTTCTCCCATGCTTCACACGATTGTACACGTTCACTTGTGTCTATCTTCCTTGTCTCTACTCCGAACCTGTCGTTCGACTCTTGTGTAAGACCCCCCAAATCTCGGTTCTTTTCTAAAGTAAGATTGACCAAACCTAAAGTAAGACTCCCCTTCGGTGGTTTAAAAAATTCACTCTCTCCCTGGGTGGGTCTAACCATATAAATTTTGTACTCAGACCTTCGATGTCCTTCTTACTTAACTCCATACCCTCGACCCCAGACCTCCCCTTTGACCTGCACTCTTCTGGTCAACCCTTCCAAAACGTTGTTGAGTCGTTCCTCCACTGTTCTCGGACGTCGTATATTTGACTCCATCATCGTCCTCTTACCTTTCCTCTCTCAAAGATCCGTTTTTAGATGTCCACCACCGAATGGTCCACGTTACCACCTTCTTCCCGTCGGTGTCCACGGAGAAAAATTCGTAGAACTAGAGATGACCGTAGTCGAAGAAAGAAAAGTGGACACAGGACACAGGGACGACCGGAGGGAGAACCAGGGACAAGGAAGGGAAACGAGACCCGGGGAGAAAGAGACTTCAGGGAAAAGGAAGGACGACAGAAAAAGACGGAGAGGTCACCATCCTCGACTACCTGAGCCCTCTGGAGTCGATATAATAATTATTTCACAATTTACTGCAACGTTAATTACCACTTTTTGTCTTCACCTCTTCGAAACCAGTCTCTCCTTTTAACCCTGTACCCTCCCGCTTTCCCCTTCCGTTCCTCCTCTCCCTCTGCACTCTCCCTCCTTCCTTTCCCCTCTCGACCCAGACACAGTGTCCGCAAACGCTACGCGACTCCCTGCGAGGACCTCTACCTGGTTAGAACCAAAGTTAGAATCAAAGCCTCCAACACACTTTAAGTCAAAGAAAGAACTCCTCCGGTCGTCAACCAAACCCCGAAAGGGACTCACCCTCCCCACTACTGATCTCAGAACACGAGGTTTGGGTTCCTTCATGTCAAAGATGTCACCAGAGACACCTCTTTTGATCACTTTAACGACTCGGGAGATTTTACTCCAACTTTACTATGGTCGGAGTTTGGACTTGAATCGGAGTTTTGGATTTGACCCTAAATTGCAGTTGAAACTAGGATTGGGTACGAATTGGAGTTGGGTTTAGCGTTGAGTTTTAGTTGGGATTGGAGTTTAGATTTGTATAGAGTTATTACTTGGGGGATTTATTTGAATATGTGATTTGATTGGGTCGCGACAAAGATCTCGAGTAGAACCTTAATTGAGTAGAGGTAAGGATTGGGATATCAATTTGGACTGAACTTTACATTCAAGTCAGACTCGATGTATGGACTTCAACTCGAAATAGGACGGAAAGGGGTAATAAGTAAGTACGAAGGTAAATTGCTCAGAAAAAACCCTTGAATTTCGTAACCTGAACTGAAACTGGTGGTCTGTCACTGTAACGACCAAATCGGGTTAGAGAAGTGAGAAAGACCTCGACAAAGAGACGAGGAGGGGTCATCGTATGACCTGTGGATGGCTAACCCTCGAATGACGTACGACCCGTGACAGGGTCCGTCATTCCTATGTCCTAAAGGAAGATCACTCCGTTCCCTCTTTCCTTTATGTGACTTCTTCTTTCGTCATTCATCACGATACTCCTTTATTCTATCCCTGTACACGGTTCTCGCCGTCCCTAGATGAAATCTGTGGCACCAGTCTTTTCAGGAAAGGCTCATTCACCGTAAAATTCGACTCTGGATTTACTGTCCTCACCGACTCACTTCCAAACCCCCTCTTTGTCAGGTCCGTTTCCCTTGTCGATGACGTTCCCGGCCTCCTACCTTTACTCGACCCCCACGACTCCTTGTCTTTCCTTCGGTCACTCCGACCTCGTCTCTCTCACCCTCCACCTGTGCGAGTCTCTGGTCCCCGTGCCGTCTCTGGTGTCGTGCGTCCGGGACGTTCCCGTCCATTTCGTAGACTTGACAGCAGTTGGTCCCCTTCGAGACCTCCCACAGTCCCACACAGGTACATACACCCGCTCACCCCGCTCCTCTCTTCCACTCTATCTGCACTAACCTAAGTGCAAAAATTTTCTCGTGACACCGAGGACACAAATCTGACCTGACACCCCTCATTCTGACGTTCGTCCCTGTGGTCCATCGTCTGTTGACGTCACTGGGAGCCCTCTTCTGCCACCGACGGTACCTCTACCCTGTCTTCCTCTGTTTAGACCCTGTATGACTCTATGTAAAGTCCCCATCTTGACTGTCCGGGTCTACTGCCTAACTACTACTCCCTCCACCTTCTACCCCTCTGACTCTCTCTTCGGCCTAAGACTACCCTACCCTCTTGGTCTTCAAGTTAAAACCTAAATTTAGATAACCGGTCTATCGCTTCAGAACCTATTTTAAACTCAATACAACGGTTCTTTAACGGTTCTTTACAGTGAACCGTTAAGATAGTTATATACACTCAGATCTAAAGTCTCCGTTACAGTCTTGATCCAACAGTTACCACCCTTGACAGTCGTGTTTCGGTCGGTACCTCTACCTTCTTTATGGAATGTGTGTGAGGATTCTAGGGAAGCTCCATAAATACCAAAGGAAGTACTATTTACGTTACATAGAGGATAAGATTTACAGTCTTCGGTCGTTGGAGAAAGAAGATCTTCGTTTTGGGAGGTCTGAATCAAAAGAGATCTTGCGAGTGACCCTAAATTGGAGGGACCTAAGCTAGGGGATAGGTTGTGTCCTACGAACATTGTTGGGTAAGGTGTTATAAAATACCTTGAGGAGTATAGAAATTTAGGAGACAAAGTGAAAACTTTCGTATAAGGAGACCTTGTAACTTTGGACCGAAAAGGGATTCTTGCAAGTAAGACAGATACCACTTCCGACGGGAAAGAAAGTGTGGGCAGTGATCCTCGTTCCCCGTCCTCTCCCGTGACAAGAGGAGAGGGGAACCGTGGTGACTATTAGAGGAGGAGAGAACTTTAGGTACGGAAACTTAGAAGGAACAAGAAGACCAGAAGTATTGTGTTGGAGGAGGTGGTGGTAGAGATGGTGCGTAGGTTGTTAAACACATAGGTCTAGTCAGAAAGAAGTGGAGAGGAAGGGATGGACTATAAGATGGTCATTCTAGAACTTTTTCAACTAGACCCCTTTGAGTCACCAGAGTAAGAATCCAGGAAGAGGACCTGACGGTTCGCTCAGTATAGGAGTCTTCACTTCACTTCAGCGAGTCAGCACAGGTTGAGAAACGCTGGGCACCTGACGTCGGGTGGTTCGAGGAGGCAGGTACCCTAAGAGGTCCGTTCTTGTGACCTCACCCAACGGTAAAGGAAGAGGTCCCCTAGAAGGACTGGGTCCCTAGCTTGGGTCAAGAGAGTATAACGTCCGTCTGCGAAATTGGAGACGTGGTGGTCCCTTCGGGATGAGATGGGTCTTGACAACGTTGGACTCTCGGTCCGCAGGGGCCCAGTCCCACGTCTAGAGGTCCGTCCGACTCCACACTGTCGGAGGATCTCTAGCTTAGGGGTCCGTCCGACTCCGTACTACCGGAGGGCTCTTAACCCAGGGACCCGTCCAGCTCCACACTGCTGGAGGACCCTGGGGGCCTGACCTCAACCCGTAGGGGTTCTAAAGGTCACACTGGTCATCACCCATCCTAATCCCCCAACCTATAATATCTCATAAAGAGAGGGTTCCGGTAAATGAAAGACCAACAGAGAGGTCTTCTAACATCTCCGTTGGAACACCCAGATCTGCCCCGAGTCCTTTTCTAGTACTTTGTCATTCTCCGGATAATAATTAGGACCAGTAGATTGGAGTCCTTCGGGAATTCCAGGGGATAGAAACAACTGAAGGCTCAAGATGAGGACGTCATGATATAGATGAGGAGGTACAAGATTTGGATGTAGGGAGGGATCGAGAAATGAGAGTCACTGCGATAATCCAAAAATAACTTGAATCCCAGTGGATTCCTCATGGGAAATAACGGAATAAGAGGGAAGCACAAAGGAAAAAGAAGAGCTCAGTCTCCTGAGAAAGAGGATTCCATCGGAGAAACATGAGACATAAAGTGAAGGGGTACAAATGGTAAGGGAAAGGGAAGAACAAAAGTCATAGAGAAGGGTACACGGAAGTAAAATCTATGAGTTGAATTGAAGAGTTTTTATTGTGCGGAAAGGACCTGAGAGAGGGAATTTACAGGTAAGGTGGAGAGTAGAAGGAAAAGACACACTACAGAGCGCTGATCGGGAGATTGGTTGGTGAAAAAGCCCTTGACCATTTTAAAAGGAGTGACATTTCTACCAAGAGTCAATGGAAGTCATAAGTGATAAGACTGAAACATGAGTCGAGGAGGAAAAGGAGTGGAGGGTGAGTAGGGAATTGGATACATTTCGCTAAAGACGGGGAGACTATTCACCTTTGACAGAAGAGTTTTAAACATTAGCAGATCAGGACTTGGGTCTAGAAGACTTGACAGTGGATAATCTGAAGAAACTTCACAGTCTACACCGACGGTCCAGAGACGGACCGTGTGGAGAGAACGGGATGAAAAGACAGGGAAGTTAGAGAGAGGAAATAACCGAAGGGAGGGAAACTAGTAGGAGTTCCAAGAAGACTAGTGGGAGAGAACCTCCCTAGGACAGGTGAGTCTTTTCCTACGGGTTTAGACAGAGGTCGGCGAGGTTGAAAAGAAGACTCGAGGTCTGGACGACGACCTTTGGACGTGAAGTCCCAGTACGACGATGGAGGTTGGGACGTCCTGTAAGGACTCGTGACATAATAAGACTCGTCCACGCGGAGGGCAGTATACACCAACCACGAACGAACATGTGTCTTGGGACCTCTTTAGGGATCCTAAAGACAATCAAACAAGGTGGGTGTAATCTAGTAAACCAAGTGACATCGGATTTGCACTTTGCAAACGAGTCGGCACAGACTGAGACGGTGGAGTACCTGACATCGAACGGTCCTAGTAGAAGGTACCTTAAAAGAGGTGTTCTTAGAACTTCGCCCAATGGTAGAGGACGAACTCCCCTTAGAAGAGCTGGGTCCCTAGTTTAGACTCAGAGAAAGTAGAGGACGTGACCGTCCACCTAAGAAATGGTGGGTCGTGTGGACCCTTCGGGTGAACAAACATATAAAGTTATCTGACGTTCGGGAAACTCCCGTCACTGAAATAAAGTAAATATAGGTAACAGATCGTCTCGTGAGACGAGGGTAGTCCATGAACTATTTTTAAACCAACAGACTTTGGTTGAGTAAGAGGGGAGTCGGTGTATGGAGGAACCAAATCCCATGAGACCCGAAAGAATAGGGGAACCGAGCTTGGAACCTCGGTAGATCCTGAGCAGAAGGGAGTGAGGGTGGTAGGTTAGTCGACCGTGTGGGATTACTGAATGGGAGAGTTTCAACATTCTAAACAGGGAAGGAAATTACGGTGAACCTCAATAACCCTGAATTCATCTCTCATGTGTCCGTAACCCCATTTTACTCAAATTGCGATTAAGGTAATGAAACATCGACAGACTGACATTCAATGTCATGTAAATACTCGGAGTCAGAGTAGACATATTGCCTCTAGGAAGACCTGTCGACGGCCGTCCTAAGACTACAACCCTTTTCCCACACTGTGCCAATTGTGCATCATACACAGGGGGTGACGGGTGCCGTGGACAGAAGAAATGAGGAACCGGCATGTGCACTTCATCAGGGACGGGGGAAGAGATGTCGACAGTGTCACGGTGACCGACGGTCAGGTGTGGGGAATAGAACTGTAAGAAACAGGAAAGGAGTCGTGTACGAGGGAGTGTGGACGTGAGGTGGATGTCGTCCTACGAGCGGAAAGGACTTGTATGTGACAAAAGACTGAAAGTCGGAGACGAGTTCGACAAAGTAAGGAAAGGTCCCGGGAAAGTGAGTTGGGGAGGGGGTCTTTAGGGTGGACAAGTAGTTTACGGGAGAGGAGGGAGTCTCGGACGACCCACGAACGTCTACCTTGTGGGGAGGGGGGAGGGGAATGGAAGATGTAGGTGACATAGAATGAGATAGACCAAGTGAGTCGTACGGAATTAGTCAACTAATCCAGACGTAGGGGATGACCTGTCGTTTAAACTTCGTCAAACGTAAATAGAAACCCGATGAACTACGAGTCGACTTGACGTGACTTCTGTCAGGGAGGGTGTGGGAAAAGGACTAAATTGGTCTAGACGGGGTTGGGGTTAGAGGGTTCCCTGGGAGAAGTTAGAGTAGTCAGAGTAAGGGTTGGGGTACAGAGATTGACTCGGGGTTACGTGTGAGGTGACTCTTCGTTAAAGAGCAAGGTCGAGATCTCGTTCCGACGTGTGCAGGTACAGGGGTCTCAACGTGCCTTCCGAGACTCAGTGGGGAACCCCTAGGGACGAAGGGGAGGGGTGGGGTTGACACCTTCTGTCCTACGGACGGAGGACCGGGGTCCCCCAGTCTCCTTCGGTCCCGGAGATCCCGAGTCATAAAAATAGTCGAATCCTTTATTCTCTGTGTCTTCGCCTTTGGCACACCAGTCTCTTTCACTTGTCGGGAGTAGAGTCCCCTTGGGGGTTGGCCCGACCCCCGGTCTGTGGGTCCTCTCTGCAACTTTTCTCCCTCCAGCCCCCCGGTCTCTCACCCTGAATGAAACGAACCCAAAATACACTGAGCGTGTCTCCCCGGTTACTACACGAATTTTTGGTCTGACAGAGGACCCACTTCCTTGTTTAGACCTGTGGTCTCAAAAGACAACGAGTGAAGAGTTCGGGGTCGAATTTCTAGGATTGGGGTTGAGGTGGGGGCGGTGAAGCTTGAACTCGAGAAACGTACGATGAAGGCTTCAGAGGCCGGACACTCTCCTTGGCCTGCGAACCCGACGATTGTCGAGTCAGAGAAGAGACTTAGTGCCGTCGAAGGAGAGTGTCCTAGAAAGAGTAGTCGGGAGGGAGGAGGACGGGGGACTTGTAGACGGTCCAGGACCCTCTGGACCCCGGACAACCGAGACAGAAGAGGCTCCCAGAGTGTGGGTGGAGCACACGGGTACGAAGGTCTCTGAAGGGGAGGGGTAGGGGGTAGCGGGAGACGAAGGTGTGGACCCTAAGAGGACACATCTGGTCGTAAGGTAAGGTTTGGACTTTTTATTCAAGACTAAGTGTTGTAAGAGACCACGTCTGTACACACCTGACGCGTGCACGGCCGCGTACGGGTATAAGAGGACTCAGGACGGGGACTCAAGGACGACACAGGACGGTCATGACACCCTAAGGTGGCCACCACATCCCACGCCTCGACAGACGTTGAAGGATGGGAGCAAGTTCCCTCGACTTCTCCCCTGACTCAAACTTCTCACCTTCTCTACCATGAGGGTGATGGGAGGGTGGAATCCTTGGGATCTGGGAGAGGGTGGTGGACGGTCCTGGAAAAGGAATTGGAGTCCCTTTCCCCTACAAATAGACCTTCCGGTTCTGACCCGACGGGTCTCTACCTCGGGTCCAAACCCTACCCCCGTCTTCCACCGACCTCCTCAACTCTTGACCTCGGGACCTCCTCCTCTCAGTCCTGACTCTTCGGGCCCTGACTACCGGAGCCCACACCTAGAGACCAACGGGTTCTTGTCTGTTGGGTCCAATGTATTAAACCGAGAAAGGCGGAGGAAGGGGACGAGGATTAAAATCATCGACTTTAAGGTGAGGGGGTGTTCCCGAGAAGGGAAGAAGAGAGACGAAGATGGGGGGTAGGAGGGTGGTGTAAGAGTAACAGGGGGTCGAGGTCCACGGGGGTTAAGTCTAGTAAGTCACTGAGTCGTCTCCCTTTCGGGACACAATCCCCTTCTCCCACAATTCACCCCTCCTCCTACACCAAGACCGACCCCTCCCCTCCCTTTGATCGAAACAAGGGGAAAAACGGAGACAAGTGTAGATAAGGAGGTTGACGACTGACTTGTCACCTCTCCTCGGGTCGTATACTTCCCCTCTCTGACCTCCCGTCTGTTCGACCCAGGAGAATCGCGGTGGGAATACCCACCCGTCCCCCGAAGATCAGACGTCGTCTCCCGTGGTCAGTCATACGCGGACGTACCACGTCCCCATATCCTCGACGTCCAAAACCGTACACCTCACCCTTTACTCTTCAGTGCCCACTACTTTTGGTGTCACTACCTTTTTCCGTCTCCTCTGTGGCCCACACGTTACACCTTGGTCCAGAATAATCCTTTACCGTCTCAGTTCCTCGTCCCACCACCGGGCGTAGGGGGGTGGGGGTGAGTAATGTTCAAAACGAGGGTGGGGTATAGGAGACGGGAAGCCATGACCGGAGGACTGGAATTGGAAGGATGACAGAACGGGAAGGACGTCAAAGAGCAAGAGGGGAGTCAGTGAACTCCCGGAGACGCACCGCTAAGTCCCGGACTCTTTCCCGACAGTGCCGAGGGTAGTGAGCCGGGTCGAGGGTCCAGAGTTAGACCGAAGCCTTAGCGACGTCCTTCGCCAGTCCCACGGTCGCCTGGACGACCTGGGAGTTCATGGAGGACTCTCGGGGGACAAGGAGGTTCCCCCCTGGGGACCGGTGGTCACGACGTCGGTACCGAAGACCCAGGGGAGGGGGTCCCGTCCCGGTTCCGTGTAGTGGCTTCGCGGTCTCAGACGGGGCGGGACGCGGAGACCCCACGAGACGGGCCCCGGGCCGAGACCGGCCGAGGCCTCGCGCTAGGGGCTCGCGGAGGACGCGGGAGGCTCGAGCCGAGAGTGCGTCAAGGAGGAGGAACCGGGCCCGAGCGAGAGCTTTCTCGGCGACGAGGAGGAGGACGACGGCGGTCGACACGGGCCTCGGGAGCCGGGCACCCCCAGCCGTCCGAGGGAGACGGAGTGCGGCGACGACGACCGCGAAGACCCGTACAAGGGCCCGGTACGCTAGACTGGTCCGACTCTTCCTGAGCCCGAGGACCCAGAGTACCCTTCGTAGTAGACAAACCCTCCCGTCCACCCCCACCAGAGCCTCTCCGGCACTCCTCCACTACCCGTCGTGCCCTCTTCCCTCGTGTTCTTCGGTCACCCCTTCTTCCCGCCGACACCTACCTTTACCGTAGGAATGGAAGTTTAGAGGGCTACTGGAGGACGGTGAGCAGGAGGTCGAGAGGGACGTCGAAGACAGAGGTAAGGGCAAGGAATCTCCGGAGTAGAAGGAGGAAGAGGAGTCGTCTTAGGGTCCCCCCAGGGGTCGGGTCTTAGACGGGACCCCAGAGGGGTAGGAATAAGAAATAAGGGTACCGTCTTCCTGTCGCTGAGTCGTCACCGTCCTTCTTTAGGCACATCCGACAACTGCCCTCTCGTCGCTCGTGTTTAATCGATCCTCCCGGCGGTAGAACTTAGGCCGTCCAGTAAGTGAGGGAACCAGAATCTTGTTACCTTCCCAACGGGTGTGCCTACGGAGGACCCATGATACGTTAGCAGGAGTGACTGTTTATGAATAACTATGAAATGGAGTACTCATTGACACCATCAAATTTTATAAGACAGAAACGTCTGGTTAAACCACAGGACCCTCGAGGTGATGTAGTTTACTATAAAAGATCGAACGGAGGGAAACGGATATATAAGGTAAAAAACCGAACTTTTTATCAATGAAATATGAAAAATAACACAAGGAGTAGGTTTTGATATAGGATATATCTTATGGACTTGTGGGACTAGACATGGTAATATTTATATGTTTATGTATTATAAAAAGAAAAATATAGTGAAAAGTTATTTGACTCTTTTTATTTATAAGAGTCCCTTTAAAGAGAGTCGGTCGGAATCGGTCCCCTACGACTCTCCCATTATCTCTCCATCAGGTCATTACTTAAATTCGGTGACTACAAGGGTCGTCGTTCCGTTTGAGAAAGGTTTACTGACGACTGGATTCCGTCCCCTTTCCCCAACTCTGTCTACGAGGGTTGGATCGACTGTCCTCCGACCCCCTTTGGTCCTTTGCCTGACTGTACGGACTCGAGGGGAGAAGGACTCAGGACTGGAGTTGCGTGGACCAGGTAATAGTCGACTCACGGTTGTGACGTGGATGGTCACGGGGGACGGTGTCGGTGGTTGTGGGGGACGTGAGGGTCCTGTCTCCTTCCACTTACTCCGCGGGAGAGAAGGACATCTGGATGAAAAAGAGGGATCCCGTCCTCCTTCACCCGGTCGTCAGAAAGTTAGAAATAAGTGACTACGATCTTGTATGACCGACGGACCGCTTTGCTACCCTGTTTCCTTCCCGACAGGACAGTTATGGTCCTTCCGTGTTCTCTCTTACCCAGGTCGGAACCGACCGGTTCCGGGTGACGGGGGGTGGGTGGAGGACCGTGTGAACTCACAGTGAGTTGCGTTTGGTGTAGTCCTACCCCCCACCCCCTTGAAGAGAAAATCATGACTACACTGGACAGTGTTCGGGAGGGTTGGACAGGGTGGGTCGTTGACCGGAACAGAAAGTTGTCGAATAAACGTCCACACTCCCACCCACCCACGAGTCCAGACGTCCCCTCCAAAAATTTAAGTATCCAAACTTCCCCATTCCGGAGGTTGATATTTTGTGATACTCATTTTAGACCATGTCGTATAATTTATCGGTGATTTCTAATACAACCACACCCCTTTTTCGTCCGACGTTTTGACATATATCCTAGGTTAGTGTTAACACACTTTTTTCTCTGGTTTAGTTACCAACTTTTTTCGTAACCTTTCTTTATACACTTTTAAGATCAAAGTCCCACCATCTGATACTCATCGAAAGGGAGGTTCAACATGGACTATAAAATTACACTTTTCCTGTATTAATTATACTTTAAAAGAAAAGAAAAATTTCTAACTTCTTGTTTGAATTGGTGACAATTGTCGATCCACACCAGGGAAAAGTCAGCACAGAACCACATATATTTGTGTATACGTGCTGTTAAAGAAAAGTTCTCAATGTACAACAAACCATTGAACGAAAAAAGTAAATCGTCAAGTAAATATTAAAGGTGTCCTCATATGTATCTGATGGAGTAAGAAAAAACACTGACACATCACAAGGTAATACACATACTTTGTTTAGAAGGGTGGGGGTTATCTTTCTGAAACAAAGGTTTTTACTAGTCAGAATATGTATACACAAACACCTGAGGAATGTGATGAAGACACCCCATCTAAGAGTCTTCCCCTTAAAGACTCAGTTTGTTTTACACGTTAAAACGGTTTGACGAAAGTTTTTTTAAACACGGTTCCATGTGGGGTAGTTCTTTTATCCTCACGGATTACTTTAATATCAAAATAGTGAAAATCCTTTGAAAAATATATACTATTCCTTATAATAAGTTAATAAGAACTTTATTTGATCCATTAATAGTTTCATAAAATTTTTTCTTATACTCACAGACACTTCAGGAAGTAGTTTAGACTTATAGTGGTTGGGAAATTTAAAACGGGTAGACTATCTAATTTTTTTTACTGAAATAATTACTTTCAAAAAGTATAAGTATAAGAAACAGATGAAAAGGGAACCTATTATATGTCTATCTATACTCTCAATAAATATATTATACCTATGGGTAGGAAACACAAATAAAGTGTATATGACATTTATAAAAGGAGATAGAAAAGTTTCAAAAACAGTAATTTAGACACAGATAAAAGTTGAATGTCTAAAACTGAAAATAAAGTAAGAATCTTCCCAAAAAGAGGTGAGGTTCTAATACGGGAACACAAAAAAGGATGATATAAATAAGGATCTTTTTTTTACAAAAAGTTTTTTCCTTTTTTCATGGTTCATGTATACTATTCGTTGGATAAGGATGGTGTTCCATACAATTACATAAAAGTAAAAACGTTGTATTAAAATAATTTTTTTTTTTTTGTAGTCTCTATTTTGATTTCAAAAGAAACTATGACAGAAGACCCAAAATAGAGGGGTCTCTTTTGGGAAAGCACTTAAACTCTGAAAGGACAGCGTAAATCTACAAATTAGACGACGTTAAATAAAAACTCAGTCCACATTCCATTCTGATAAAAAGAGGTCTCTTCTGTTTACCAGACCATAGTAAATAATTTATCAAGTGGTGGTGGGAGAGGTCAATAAACTTTGTGGTTTAAATGACTGTTAAATTGTCATACCTAGTTGAAAAGGGTTACAAAACATTAAGTATACAACATGAAAATATGACCCTTTTTATTTACACTTTTTTTCGAAACACCGCATTTGTGCATGAAGTAGAATCACTACCTTCGTGACAAGAAGTGGGGTTTTACTCTGTGCTAAAGACAGAATTACTCTACAACTATGATTAACCATGTCTTGTGAATTTTTTTTACGGTCTAGTCTTCAAATATAAGTCACTACTAACTCTACGTCTCCTTCTTTTCCATTGTCACCCGCCCGACCATCCTCTCCCGAAGATCGTCCTCCACCCCCGGATGTGACCCAACACTTCCCTCTTATTGAATCGTTCCACCTTTTGAATGATCCCGCCCGTCCTTCCGCTGTCCGTTCTCCGTCTATTTTCTGTCTGGACGAACAACTTTTGTCCGAGCCCCAGTGACTTCTGTCAGTACCTCGTCCTCAGAGTCCAAACACCCACACGGCACCCTCCAATTCAACCTTTCCGTTTTCCTTGCATTTGGCCTACCGGGTCAGTAGACATTTCGTCCCGGTGTCGGATGAAGATGACTCGTCTAGTTTCACCCATTACCTACCCTTTACAGAGTATGACACGACCGTGTCCCGTCTCCACGTCACTTACGATGTGATTCCTCTATTTTTGTTTTTTTAGTTCGACCGAAACCTGAATAAGAAAAACGTTTCTACCACTGTTTTGCTGGGACAAACAGTAACAAGTGAGTAAGAACGACTTCCGTCTCTTACCGATAACAACCTAATTCCATACAAATATGTCCCAGAGACTGTCGATTCTGGTGGAGGGATCCTTCACAATGGTTTTCGGAGTTTCCATCACCGGTAAATGACCGTAGAGTGACCCACACTGTTGGGTCGGGTCGGGTCTTGCTTGACTGTGTAGGGAACCTGGGTGGTACCCTTGACTTCCCTTTAGATGGGAGGGGGTCTTCTAAGACCCAGTAAAGTGGACAAGTTTCTTTTATGGACCTAAAATTCCGTCTTACCAGGGATCTCTACCCGGAAGGATGGTTCCTCAATCTTCCGGTGGACCACCATTCCTACCGTCCCCTGGTCCTCCTTCCTTTCGGACTCTCCCGGACCTTCACTGGACTCACATCCACTTTAAAGTCGTTCCAGGACTTCAAAGACCCGGGACAAAAGGAGGAGGAATTTACCTTGGTATTATAGTTGGAGTGTACGAAGAATCTTAAGTTATGTCACTTCCTTCGTGGATGGTATTTTCTGTAAAGACAGTGATTGCTTCGGAATTGGCTCATTATTTTCTTATTTTTATTGTCGTGAAGAGTGGAAAACGACAACAAATCAGTGATTCAACATAGACTGAAAAACACTGGGGTACCTGAGATTGGACGGTCCGAGGACACAGACATCCTGAAAGACCTCTTATGACTTCACCCAACGGTAAAGGAAGAGGTCCCTTAGGAGGGCTAGGTGCCTAGCTTGGGTGTAGAGGACATGACGTCCACCTAAGAAATGACGACTGGCGATCCCTTCGGGATAAATAGTAGATCACTTATGGTTTTGACGTGGTTCACGAACGGAGTGAGCGGTGTTGGAGGTAAGATCTCTTCGTTTAATCCAAGTGCGTCCGATTTGACCTCTCCCAAACTGTGTGTCGGGTAATTCGCCGTCCCGACCCTGAATTGCCCCAGACTCCAGACGGACCCCCGTAAGACGAGGCAACAGTATATGTCATAGTTGACAGTTCAACCCACGGACGTGAAACATTTGGAGCAGAGAAACAAGATTCAAATTTTTTATAGACTTATCCAGTCGGATAGAGTGATACAATCCCCTTGATTTGTTATCCCCTAAAAACTGATATACCCCCTCCAAAGCCCCACATCCACTCCAAGGACATGTAAGAACCCCTCGACCCCCCCTACTGTTATCGTTAGTTTGACTCAAGTCTAACGAGTAGGTGGTTCTCTAAAAGTAGATTGCAAGAATGAGATCTTCCTTTCAGAGATTTTCCCCTTTACCGCAAAGTGGACAATAAAAGAATCCCTCTCGACGTGGAGAAGACTCGACGGAGGTGACGGTGATGTCATAGTTGTTCGGGGGTAGTTATAGTTTCCGAAAGGTCTTACGTCTATAAACCCTCTAAACTATTCTCGACCAGACTTTCATGTATATCAACTGGGAGGTATCGGAGTCCAAGGTGTAGACGTCTCAGTTGGTTGGTGTCTGGATTTTATAAGTCCCCCTTTTTTTTTTAAGGTATTGCAAGATATTCGGTTTTGAACTTAAACGTCAAACGGACGTTGATAGATGTATTGTAAAAGTAACCTAATTCATAAAATTCATTAGATGTCCTTATATCATGTACCCAATATACGTTTGTAGTGTGGTAAAGTATTTTCCCTGAACTCGTGGACGCCTAAACCCATAGGACCCTCACCCCCCAAGATCTTGGTTAGGGAGAGTCTATGGTTCTCTGTTACCATGTGACATATAGTCCATCAGACCCTCTCGTACCGATCGGGACCATTGGTTTGTACACTTACAAAGACGTCACTTTACCTACTTATAACTGTAGTCATCCTATTGTCGTATAGTATTTATCGAATCGAAGTCCAATCCAATCCAAAAACAGTGGTTTACTCAAACCACCGTTCGACTACTTTTTTATACCAAGAATCTCACAAAGACTCAAAGTCTTGACACGCATTTCCTCATACCTAGATAATTATGGGTGTCCTTGTTACCGGTCATAGATCTCACGAATAGTACACGACTAGTGTTGTTTGACACCGTTTAAGAGTTTCTCTACCCTCATGGTCTGGTGGACTGGACGGAGGACTCTTTAGACATACGTCCAGTCCTTCGTTGTCAATCTTTACCTGTACCTTGTTGTGTGACCAAGGTTTGTCCTTTTCCTCATACAGTTCCGATATCTAACAGTGGGACGAATAAGT
Organism: Capra ibex; assembly: GCA_006410555.1. Taxonomy (NCBI): domain Eukaryota; kingdom Metazoa; phylum Chordata; class Mammalia; order Artiodactyla; family Bovidae; genus Capra; species Capra ibex. Next base: position 18,586,600 of record SJYO01000647.1, on the reverse strand, counting down.
TGAATGTACATCTCATGTAGTACTCTTTACGACCCGACCTACTTCGTGTTCGACCTTAGTTCTAACGGCCCTCTTTATCGTTATTGGAGTCCGTACGTCTACTGTGGTGGGAATACCGTCTTTCACTTCTTCTCGATTTCTCGAAGAACTACTTTCACTTTCTCCACTCACTTTTTCAACCGAATTTTGAGTTGTAAGTCTTTTGATTCTAGTACCGTAGGTCAAGGTAGTGAAGTACCGTTTATCTACCCCTTTGTCACCTTTCACCGTCTGAAATAAAAAAACTCGAGGTTTTAGTGACGTCTACCACTGACTTCGGTACTTTAATTTTCTACGAATGAGTGACCTTCCTTTCAATACTGGTTGGATCTGTCGTATAATTTTTCGTCTGTGTAATGAAACGGTTGTTTCCAGACAAATCAGTTCCGATACCAAAAAGGTCACCAGTACATACCTACACTCTCAACCTGACACTTCTTTCGACTCGCGGCTTCTTAACCACGAAAACTTGACACCACGACCTCTCCTGAGAACTCTCAGGGAACCTAACGTTCCTCTAGGTTGGTCAGGTAGGATTTCCTCTGGTCAGGACCCCCAAGTAACCTTCCTGACTACAACGTCGACTTTGAGGTTATGAAACCGGTGGAGTACGCTTCTCGACTGAGTAACCTTTTCTGAGACTACGACCCTTCCTAACCCTCGTCCTCCTCTTTCCCTGCTGTCTCCTACTCTACCGACCTACCGTAGTGACTGAACTACCTGCACTCAAACTCACTTGAGGCCCTCAACTACCTGTCCCTCCGGACCGCACGACACTAAGTACCTCAACGTTTCTCAGCCTGTGCTGACTCGCTGACTTGACTCGATAGTGCACGACCCACGAAGTAACACATGACACAGTCAACTACGATTTTTGTAGACAGTGTTGTACCCACGAAACTTGTGTCCACAATAGTGACACATTAAGATGTTTCATGGTGTCTCGTCTCTGATAGATCAATCCGACGACCCTATGTTAGGAACGAGATGGTGAGTTGTCAACAAACTGAAACCGTTTAATGAAGAGACACGACAAAGGAATAGACTCTTCACTTCCGACTACAATCACGAATATAGAAGTGTCCCATCAACACTCCTAATTTACTCAACGAAGTACTCTTCACGAATACACGAATCAGAGGGTCAACACAGACTGAGAAACGTTGGGGTACATGACATCGGGCGGTCCGAGAAGACAGGTACCCCTAAGAGGTCCGTTATTATGACCTCACCCAACGGTATGGGAGGAGATCCCCTAGAAGGGTTGAGTCCCTAACTTTGGTCCAGAGGGAGTGACGTCCGTCTAAAAAATGACAGACTCGGTGGTCCCGTCGGGATTTACTCAATGAAACACTCTTCACGGACCGTGTGTCGTTTCCAACGATGATTAATTAAAACGTGCCCCTGTTTAATTCGTAGTTCTTTCAAATCAATGGACGGGTTCTTGTGTGTCGACAATTAACACCTCGACCCTAAACTTAGGTACGTAACATTGACGTCTCTCATGGGAGATAGAATGAAAAGTATGATGTTCGTTTGTTGGTCAATTCTCTTTCTTCATCGATGATTGGATCTATAACACCGAGTCTGGCATATCTTTGACGAACGTTACGTCCTCTGGGCCCAAACTGGGGACCCGGTTCTTTTAGGTGACCTCTTCCCTTACCGTTGGGTGAGGTCATAAGAACGGGCCTCTTAGGGTACCTGTCTCTTCGGTCCACCTGATGTCAGATACCCAACGTTTCTCAGCCTGGGATGACTCGTTGATTGTGTTGTTAGATCTCTCTACACTTCGAACTCATGATCAACGACAAACCCATTAGAACCCGAGAAGTCTGTCACCATCGAGTCATTACACTTCCGTATTTACTATCGGTATTCGGTTGAACCAGTTTATGAAGGGACTCAGGGTCCTGGTTTTTTGATCGATTAAAGAAGGTGGTGACCGGAAGTAGAGTCTGGGGTAGTCAACGAGTACTGGAACAAGGGGTGGTCCGTCTGAGTGGTAGTCCCGGGACCGCCCGTCGCCGTACGTCGCGGCACAGGGGTACCGCCAGGACCACCCGTCCCAGTCGGGGTTCGGCGTCGTCTTCCGTGTCCCGTCCCCGTAGCACCGCCCGCGTACGGGCCACGTCTCCACCCCCGACGGGTCGTAGATGTAGTTCCGGACCCACAGCGACCTCCTCCCGAACCCGGGCCTGGTCGGCAGGACGTCTGTTTATCGCTGCCTTCGCTGCGAGAGCCGCAACCGCTGCCCTTCACCTCCGGTACCTTGAGAACCCGACTCCTTCTTCCTATTCTTCCGTCGTCAGTCCTGGGGTCGGAACCTACCAGGGAGGGGGAGGTAGAGACCGTAAGAGAGACAAAGAGGGAAGCCAAGGGGTAACGAAGACTGTTAAAAGTTGTTCTTTACTCCGGTTAGGCTTGGGAGTAGGGAAATGGTCTGCTCTTCAAACTTTTTTAAAAACTCCCCGCGACCCCAGTGTAAAAAAAAATTTACATTTTAAACTCTTTTCCTATGTACTAATGAATCTCCGAGTAATCGGGTCCATTTAAAGGTATTTCCTAAAACAATATATTATGTTTTGTCTTACTACCCCCTTTAAAAATAGTTGTCTATGGACTTAAAATTTTTCAGTGTCTGTTAAAGTTTATTACTAGATCTTTAACTTATATTACATGGGCCGTCTGTCTACATCTCCGAAGAGGGAGACCCTGAACCCCCCTCCCCAATGAGTAGTCTGGACGGGGGGGGGCGGGGGTTTCATGGGGGCCTCGTCATCCGGGCTTCGGGCACAAATTCTTCGAGCCTCCTTCCCTCCGCCCTTCCCGCCTCTGTGAGATCTGACTGCCTTCACCGCGTTCGGCTCTTCGTCCATTTCCCGCCTTTACTTGACACTCCGCACAATGGCCTACAGCAAGGAGGGGCTCCCCCGTCCTCCACAAAGGAACCGGGTCGGAGGCCCCCCTTTGATCCCTTGAATTCTATTTCCCAGGCAGACTTTGGCCTTCAGACCTTCTGTCCGCTCCTTTTCCTTGTCTCCGTTTCCGAGAACCTCTCAAATTGGGGCGGAGGAAGTTGACCCTCCTCTCTCCTCTACCAAGTCACTATCTGCTTTTCTACTCTGCTCTCTCTTTTGTCTCCTCTATTTCTGTTCTTATTTTGGCGTCAATTTTACGTTTTGATTTGGGGTTTGGTGTCATTCCGGTTCCTTCCCTGTCTAGTATCTTCTTTTTATGTCATTTTCTGTTCCTTTTGTTGACATCCTGTTTCGTTTACTCTACTTACCTCTTTAAACCTTGACCTTTCTACATCGCTTTTTTCTACCTTTACCCTCCCTCTTTTTTCTCCCCTTCTCTTCAACCTTCTTAAGTCTCTTCGAGTCTATAAGATAAGGGTTGTATGGTGCGTATTAAAGGAATTGAGGAGTGGGGTCAGAGTTAGAGAGAGACGGCGGAAGAAAGGATTTGTAAGAAGAGGAAAGCCGGCGGCGGGGGGTAAAGAAGGTTGACCCTTTCGAGACGTGGACGACATCAATCGCCCGTCGAAACCTGGACCAGAGACGACGGTGGTCCGCCATTAAGACTCATGACGGTCACACTCTCCACCCTTTCCTCCTGGTCGGTAGTTACCCTCCTAGTCAAACCCCCTCTGTGGGCCGTTTCCTCCGACTCGCTTTTCCCCTCGTGATTCTGGGTCCCCCTCACTTTCAGACGTCGTTTGTCGACTTCCTCCTAATCCGCAACACCCCTCTCCCTTCTCCCCCTCGGTAGACCATGGAACCACCGAAGACTTTGTTTGTTGTAGCCAGAATTGTTGTCTTTACCGGTCAGTTAGGGTCCCATAGGTCGTCGAGGACGTTCGGCTCTTCGCCCGCCGACTCTTCCACCGTCTACGGTCTTTCTCACTCAGAGTAAAAAAGGAATCTTAAGACCTCTCTTATAACCTCCATCTCCCTGTCGTCTGTAAACTCAGGAACCCTATTGGGTTCTGACTACCTCTCTCTCGACCCCCGACGCCAACGAAAATCCTCCCTTCTTTACCCACCCACTACTCTTAGGTCAAGAACCGACTGTCTCTCTTCCGTTATTGAAACCCCCTCTCTGACTGGGGGATGAGAGTGTCACACACACATACCCCGTCCCCAGGATGGGGGTGAAAGTCAGGCAGGAAAACGGAGGTCCCTTCCGGGCCGCAGACTTCGTCCGTTTCCTCCTCCGTGTTTACCTCCACCTGGTCATGGCGTCTCTCTCTCTCGTTCTTAAGGTCTCGTTCGTCGTCCGTCACTCAGCACCCCCTCAACTCTACCCTGGAGGTCACACGTACAACCCCCCATATAGACCACCCTACACAGGTCCCACTAAGGTGTTCTTTTTTCCACCAGTTCCCAGCGACCACTCCAGTTCGAATCAACATACATTCTCTCAAACCCTCAAAACTTCCTGAGCACATCGACCACGTCCACCCCCTTACCGACTCCAGATACGTCCCATACTACTGTAAACCCCACCTCCCGTCTCAAAATACCCGTGTCTACCACTCCTAGGATGTCAGACAACATCCTACTACGACGTACAGTCTAGAATCTCCTCTCCCGTATTACAACCAGAGAAACCACAGGTCTATAAAGACACCTACGCTCACCACAGATAGATCTATAAAGGTTCCCACCCGTACTGAGACCTCTCCCGGAACGAAGGACCGGAACGAGGTCCTGGGAAGGAAGGTGCACGGACCTACGAAGAAAGAGACAAAGACGAAAAAGAAAAGAGAGAAGGTGAGAAAGAGGGTGAGACGTCCGGTACCCGAGGGTTCCCTTGAACAGTCGACTCCACCTCGTCCGATGTTCCGCGGTCCACGTCCCGTACGTCTCGAGGGTCGTCTCTTTGGCACTTGCACAGGACCGGGTCGAAGAGCCGTACCAGACACTGCAGTCCGGGGTCCAGGTGGGGTTGATGGCCTAACGACGGATCCTGGATTGGATCCCGGACTGAGGAGGGGGGTCAAGGGAGGACGGTTCTTTAGGAGTTCAGTTTTGGTTGAAGGTGGTATTAGGAAGAGAGGGAACGTAAGGGATCTTTAAGATCCTTCGTCCTAGGTTACTAAGAGGACACTTCGAATCTGTATGGGACGAGTCTGGTCTTAGAGGAATAACGAGAAAATGGTCCTGGCACATTTGACGGTTCAGTGGAAGTGAGTCTAGGAAACACTTTAAACATCGAACCTCTTCATCCCTACACCTTTTGTGACTGAAGTCCCGGTCCGTCCGAACCCAGGGAGAGGACTGAAACGGTGAACGACCGACCCGTTGGTACTGTTCGATGAATTTGACATTGAGGGCACAGGAAACATTCCGACCTTATTACGATGGAACAACAACGTAATTGATCTTTCGGAAGACATTTCTCGGATCGTACCGAAGATCATCGACCTAAGTTATTCACTGTTTAGACACTATAATATTACTGGGGGACGAGTGGACGGTTTTGGATTTGTGTCGACAAAAGAGTGAAGACAGACACCGAAAGATTAAGATGAGTAAGTAGAACACTGGGAGGATTAAGAGATCTCTTAACCATGAAGGTTAGAAAGAAAAGGGTTTCTGGAATACTAGCGATTTTTCTACTTTACTACCGAAATAAATCGAAGAGATAACACCAAGGTCCTTCGACAAACGTAAAAAATCGGAAAAACAAAGAGAATTCAACCAGAAGGAGAAATGACCAAAAGGGGGAAAAGGACAAAGGGGTTTCTTGGTAGTCAACGAATGACGAAGGACTCTAGATTTCACTACAACGCAGGGGAACACACGTACTGGAAGGAAAATGTAGGAGTTGTGAAGGGGAAACATTGTTATTTTCACAGTTATTTTATTAATACCCGTTTAGTTGACCACCCAACTCAGTCGAAGGAAAACGAAGAGTAAATAGTAAAAGTCAGTAAAACAAGGAACGAATACATAAGGGGTGAGTTTTCCCTACAGGAAACTTCGAACAACCTCTTTGTTTTCGTTTACCGTGCATTCAAAAAGAGGATTCACTCTTTGTGTACCGAGGAGGAAACGTTTGGACTCCTGACATCTACCATTGATCTCTCTTTTAGACTCCCCATCATTGTAACGAAACCGTAATGAAACATTACGGCAATGAAAAATTTCATTTCATTTCCATCATTGTAATGAAACCGGTGGACTACGCCTCTCGACTGAGTAAACTTTTCTGGGACTACGACCCTTTCTAACTCCCGTCCTCCTCTTCACCTGCTGTCTCCTACTCTACCAACCTACCGTAGTGGCTGTGTTACCTGTACCCAAACCCACCTGAGGCCCTCAACCACTACCTGTCCCTCCGGACCGCACGACGTCAAATACCCCAACGTCTCAACCTGTGTTGACTCGCTGACTTGACTTGCAAGGAAACAAAAAGAAGTATCGTAAATAGGCATGAACTGTACAAAGGGGACAATTTACTTGAGACACTACTATCCCGACAAGTAACGATACATGGGTCTAGAATCCGATCGTGAACTGCGTCCTGACCGTCAACTATTTACGACAACTTTTTTTCTATAACACACAACCTTTTTGACGGGAAGACATTGTAGTAGGAACTTAGTGACAATAAAGAAAACCGGTGTCTTTTGCTCGGAACTTGGTTACTCCAATAGATATCCCATAAATAATTCGTGAGAAATTAGTCCCTCTGCCCTATGTCATCTCTTATTTCTCCACAGAGGTAAGACCGAGACAGTGGAACGATCGACATAATGAAACCTGTACAAATAAAGAAACTTAGACAAACGAACTATATCTTACCCTTATTACCATGTGGAACCACAATTTACCAATTCACTATTATCCATTTTCCAGTTTGCAAACAATAGTAAAAACAATTCAGTGTAAACTGAAGACATCGTATATTTTCACTCCGCCCTCTATCGTTTACAAAGTAAGTCCTTTTTATAAGTCCTACTTGGTTCCCTCCCCAATAACCCATTTCCCAATTCGGGTAAGACCAACTTTATTGTAAATATTTTACAATACATTGTGAGTCCAAAGGGACCACCGAGTCATCCATTTCTTGGTCGGACGTTACGTCCTCTGGACTCAAGTTGGGGTCCCACCTCTTCTAGGGGACCTTCTCCCGTACTGTTGGGTGAGGTCATCAGAAAGGACTTCTTAGGGTAGCTGTCTCCTCGGACCACCCAGACTGTGCTGAATCGCTGATTGGGTGGTGGTACATTGGGAGTACGGGATCATAAATAGCAATTGTGAACCCCGTCTTAGATCTGGGGGTCAGGACGTGCGTCACCGAAGTCTTGTGGAAGGACTGAATGTCGGGTTCGGGTGCCGGGAATCCTGTAGTCTATGTAGTCGGTTGGTAATGAAACCCATCTACGGCAAGGTTCCGACCCCTTTTCCATCCTCCATCCTAGGCACTCTGCATGAGTGATGGATGTGGACCGCGACCGGCAAGGGATTGAGGTCGCGGTCGCGGGGGTCCAGTGGAACTGATGGCCCGGTTCCTGGGGCACCCTTTAGCTTCAGGGCGGTCGAACCCAGGAGGACGCGGGTCTCCTCCCCACGGGTCTCTCTTCTGGACTCACCGTTCTTAGATTTACTTCTCTCTCCGCGCTTTTTCTTGACCTGTGCGCCTTTTTTCTATTGTTACCCTTCCTAATATCAAAGGAACTACGTAAAACAATGACCATCATCGTTTTCTCATTCTTCGCCGAATTTTTAAAAAAAAAGTGCGTCCGTAAAAGATTTCCGTTGGGATCTTGCTCGTCTTGATGTGTTGGCATCTTCCGGGCAGAAGGCCAAGAAACGCGGACGCGCGAGCGTAGTCGCTTCCGCCCTCCGGCCCACCTCCCTTTTGGCCCTTGGCCTTCACTTCCGTCTAAGGGAAGAAGCAGCGACAACGGCGGCGGTATGCAGAAACGGAACGAGTCCATTCGAAACCCGGAAGCCGTGGTAGGCGGAGGTAGACGCAAAAAGACGCCGGTAGGACAGCGTGCTCGAGGACTATCGGGAACATGTCCGGTACCAGACCAACGACCTCAGACTAACCCAGCAATCAAGGTAGCGAACGTAGAAAAAGCTCTACTTCTTTGAAACCCCCCCTCCATCCCTTCGATCCCCCCGGGTTAGGTTCTACCACCGGGGCCGCGGTAACACAAAAGAAACGAAGAGCGAGGAAGCCACCGGGAGGAGCTAATAAACTCCGGGGTCACTGTAACTCTCCGCCGCGGTCCGCAGGAGACCAGGACCCATAAACGCCTCCCGCCCCAGAAGAGTGAAAGGGCGAATAAAGACCCAGGAGCCAGGCGCCGCCCTTATTCTTCTCCTCGGCCGAAGATCCGGATGGACCTGCAAAGAGCCGGGCTAAACGGGTGGCAATAAACCTCGTAAAGGATTTACAAATGCTCACCACAGTAACACACAAAAAGCCTTTGCTCGGTATGGATTCCTCACTACCTCCTCACCCAAAAAAAGAAGACCGGCTCGGTAAGAAATCGGGGGTGGGAGGAGGCGGTGGTGGCGGCTTCCTAAAAAATGCGCGCTCACACTCCACAGACTCCTCACCCCCTGACCTCACAACCCTCTCCACCTACCGTCGGTATACTACAAAGGTAAAACTTTTCACTCGCGAAACGCGTCACTGCTGGCATTTAGATAGTGGGAACTGACTACCGACGACAGGTGTGGAACTCTAATATCCCTTTCGTGTTCCAGAAAGCAACTCCTAAAAAGTAAAACAGTGAATTGTAAGAGGTCAGAACATTTAACAATCATCGTCAGACAAAAAATACACAGAAATTAAATGAATGACGACAGGACCTCGTCCTTAACTCTTCGACCGGACCGGAAAGATCGAAAGGCCAAAGACGAAGAGGCTAGGATAGAAAAACCCTTGGATACAGGATTGGTAGTGAGGACCCTTTGTGTGAAAAGGGTAAGGCACACAATACAAATGGAAAACAAAGAAACAGAACACAAAAAAACAATGAAAAAAAAGGGGAAACAATGAAAACAAAGGTCCATGTACACAGTCAAATCCCTTTCCTTCTCACACCCCTACCTGCCATATCTACCACTTCCGAGATGAGTACTGACTACAGAAGAGGGACAAAAAGGGGGGAGGGTCGAGAAGACAGTCTTTGATCACACAAAGAAAAGGAGAAGACAAGGAGTTCGGGGGTGAGAGGAGGAGAACAGAAGGAAATAAGACGCGATTGGGTAGGCCTCTGGGAAGGGGAAGAGGACGGCCGAGTCAATACCGCCTCTTGCTACACCTGTTACTCGAGAACCTAATACTTCTACTACTCCACCTCTGCCGTCGACCCCCTCTACCCCGACTCCGGGGACGGTTCTTCCTACAGTTCCCGAGGATACAGAGGTAGGTGTCGAGACCGAAAGCACTGAAGGACGAGTTCGGTCTCAACGAGGCCCGGTAACAACTGACACCGAAACTCGTAGGTAGTCTTCCATTTAAAGGACAACCCGTACCTCACGAGTAACCACGAAATTCCTATGTTCTTTTGTCTATTATCGGTACCAGGGAATGTCAAAATATATATCCTATCTAGTCCTTTATTCATGGTCTTGGATAAAGTCGTCATCTTCTACAAATATATCCAAGCAGAAACAAGTACTATCATACATTCACGATCACTAAAGTTTCGTTGAATCTCACCGAAAAGAGGAACAGAGGAACAAAATTTAAAACAGAAAATTAAATTTTAAAGGTTTCTCCTCGACCAACCTGGGAACCTAGTTTATTGGAGACCAGAGACGTTTGGAAATACCGACCAGATTTCTATCGACAGAAAACCCAGTTCATGATTCAAGAAGGGACCACCGAGTCTGCCATTTCGCAGACGGACGTTAAACCCTCTGACCCAAGTTAGGGACTCAGCCCTTTTAGGGGACCTCTTCCTTCATCGCTGGGTGAGGTCATGAGAACGAACCTTCTAGGGTACTTGCCTCCTCGGACCGTCCGATATCAGGTGCCCCAGTGTCAGCCGCTACTGACTCGTTGAAGTGAAAGTGGCCCAAGAAAATAAAACGGGTTCCAACGTCTCAATACAGTAGGTTTCGTACTGTTAGATTCATCTTCTTCATCGGACACTGTCCGGGAGTTTTCAGTACCTAACAATGTCTAATTCCTCGTAACCCTGTCTCCTCGTGGATTCTACTGGCTAACCATCTACGGGTCTCCCAACTACCGTCCTGAAACCCGGGACCTCAATCTTCTCCGACTATGATCTTCTTTGACCCTTCCAGAACTAAACCCTTAGTGAAACTCCCTGAAGGGACCACCGAGTCTGCCATTTCGCAGACGGATGTCACGCCCTCTGGACCCAAACTAGGGACCCAGTCCTTCTAGGAGACCTTTTCCTTTACCGTTGGGTGAGGTCATAAGAACGACCCTTTTCGGGTACCTGTCTCCTCACACCATCCGATGTCAGGTACCCCAGTGTTTCTCAACCTGTGCTGACTCGCTGAAGTGAAAGTGAAACTAACTCTCTCGTCTCTCTCCCATATCTTTAACTGTTCTTAATGAATTCTTAACTCACCACTCTTTACCCAAACCGGACCACGTTTTTACACCACCTCAAGAGACTTCTAACCTCAGATTAAATGGAAAAGAAGGGATAAAGATCAGGTCGTACTCACGTAGGGAGTTCGGTAGGACCCTTACCTGCAGGATACGGTCCGGTTCAGTCCGTACCCTTTCTGTCGTCACAAACACGACCGATGGGATGTTGTTAACCTCGGTCAATGACCTGTCCATGTGAACCCCTCTCACGACCCGTTCCGGAGAACCGATGATCACAAGTCCTCCCCACAACAGAGTCGATGTACTACGAAAGTCTCGACACTCAAGAACGACGATTTTACTGGAAATAGTGAGAACTGACTCTCGAGACCCCTTATAAGACATCATTAGTACCCCAATTACTAAATCTGGGCCTTAACATCGGCGAACACTAGACGACCCATACGAAAACACCGCAGGGACCACTTCCCTATATGACAGACACAGAGGTTGATGACGGGCGGAGGGGGGGTGGGGGGTCCACAGACATGACCACTACACAGTGTGAGCCCTCAACCGAAAAGTCTAGTCGTTCCTCATACTCGCGAAGAGGTTTATGTACGGGTCGCAGTTCCATTCGGTCCCATTCTCCGAACCCCCTTACTCCCACACCTCTCAACCTCCGGAACCCTTGAACCGATCTAGTCATCAGAAGTGCAGGGTGTCCATAATTTATGGACATGTGTTTATTTGAACATCCTGTATCATTCAAGGACGTTGAATCCACAGATTCTCTAAATACAAGACTATACTTAATATGAACAATCTCCACGGAGGATATAACATAACTACACACATATGTAACATAGTCGTACATATATGTGACACAGTTATACCCACACGTAACACATCGACACTATAAGTTCCACACCAAGGGTCTGGAGACACCAAAGTCACAGTGAACCCTCACCAACCTTTACATCTATCTATTGTACCCAAGGTGGGTCTGGATAGGTCATACTTGTACGTAAGATTATTCTAAGAGTCCATTAACCTTAAACTCTTCGTATACATATACGAACTACATATATTAAAAAATAAGAGGAACCCACTTTTTTATGTCAAAACAAGTCTAATTTTTAAAGGGAGAATTAATAATATAAATCTTGATCCCTATAAACTCATCATCGGCATTTGATTTTCATTAAACAATTTTTATCATCATCATCATGAACGCGAACCATTTTACACATCAATTAGGTTTTCTAGAATACAACTTAAACACAAGAGGACAGATTAGTATGAAGTGTGTCTCATAGTGAACAATTGAAAAAAAAAATGAAGATTACAAGACACTTTGGTTCATAATCCGTGACAAAAGAGTTAAACAGATGAATTTTCGGTAAAATTGAAAAGTACATTCTGACAAATCGAACAAATGTACCAAGAAAAAGGGTCTTGAACCCTTTTGATAAATTAAAAGGTTTATATCAGTTTCGAGACACACACACATTTCATATAGACACAAGTATGTAACAGCCAAAGCAATCGTAAATGAAACAGGAAAATCGTTCACCTCAAAGGTATTGAAAGGTAACAATTCTGATACTTTTGTAAACAACAACTCGAGTTATCTCTCGATCCTACATCAAAGTGGAGTCATCCAAATTAAGTAGTGGTCACCTGAGTTTTCTCACAAGAACCACAGTTCTAGTCTATATTTAAACTAATCAGATAAACAGGAAAACAAGTTATAATACGAAGTCACTAAACTATTTCTCTAACCCGATCAAGACGTTTTACAGGATGGAGACCTAAACAGACCAATGAGAGGACACCACCACAAAATTGAACAAAAAGCGAGGGTCACAAAGGACATTTGACTTAAAAAAAAAAAAAAAAACCACGACACCGTGGATCACACACCCTAGACTCAAGGGGGTGATCCCTAGTTTGGGTACGGGGAACGTAACTTTCACGTTATTGGTGATCTGACGGTCCCTTCAGGGATTTGACTTTCAATACAAACTTTCGAATTGACTAAGTTAAATTTCTAAAACCCGTTCTTAAGAAGTATCTACTACGAAACATAGAGGACAAAACAACGTCTGGTGAATAGGGTGTTAATTATCAAAATCTAAATGGGATCTGAATTCCAACACTATCAGACTAGGGAACTAACCAGAGGGGGAAACTTTGATTTTTTCGTCAAAGACTACGACATAATTTTCCGAGTTGTCGGCAAAGGACTTACCAAAATTCCACCTCATTATACAGATCGGATTTGTCCCAGATAAGTTTCCTTAAATTTTTAGATCCCAGTCAATCCTTGTGAACTATGGACACTCGAAAAAAAACCATGAACTATGACAATTAAAGAACGGTAGGAGTAAAAATGTCACTTCGGACCGAAACCTCGACCTCTTCCTTTTAACAATCTAATTCAGTCTTGATTTACGATCAGGAGTCTCGGTACTAGTCGGTACATTAAATCCTGTCCAGTGAAAACAAAGAATCGAAGTTACAAACCCCCTATGCTATGAAAATCTAATCCACTAGAGTACAAGGGAAATCGAGACTTTACAAGACTCTTAACCAAATCTCGTTTAACTTTCCTACCCTTGGAACCCTTCCAACTGGGAAACGAAGGAACACTTTATAACAAGAGAAGACCCAACCGTCCAACGTCATAAAAAACCACCAGACAGATAGTTCTTCCTACTTCTCCACGACTTCTTCTTGACGGGCGTATAGCAGCACCCATGGGGACCGGCGTAGGATCGGGACCGAGCTTTATTCTCGGAGTTGGAGTTTGTGTAATTTGTGAAATAGAACCTACTTACGCTATTCTACGAACTTGTCGAGCCACTCAACAGGGTCAGCCCGACCCGACCAGATCACTAGACCCTTCAACGGAAAACCTCGGTTTACTACGAATAAACTATGACCTCGTGAAATCACGGTCCTGCTGAGAATTAGATAGTGGGTACTGACTACCGAGACCGAAGGGACCAGTCAGAGACAATCCGAACAATTCGAAGGAACCACTAGTTCCTCTCCCCCTAGTACAAGAAGGAAAAACACCATCTACAAATAGAAACTCTTCTCCCTGAATCGATTAGAACCTACAATCAGTGTGGTGGTAACACAGGAGACATTTAGAGATATCACCCACAGTTTCCCTTCTGTTACCTCGACCTTTTCCTCTGTCAGATGAACAAACCGTAGGAGTTGAGTCCTACATAGTAGTCTAATATCGACTTATTTACAAAGCTGAATTCAAGACCTTACTTACACCTCTCACACACACCCTCAGACACACCACACCACAAGGTCACACGATTCACGACACTTCTTTCCTTCTACAAAATACTCTTGAGTTTAAACCACTTACTCTGATCCCTACCCGTATATGGGTCCCTATTCAGTAAGGTTTACTAGAAACCGATAAGATCTACCGCTCGATATTTCACCCGAGGTTCATCTCTACAGTATAAACGGACTGACCTATCCTGTCACACTAGGTCTCCTTCGTACCTTACCTGAGACTGTCGACCTTACATTATCCACGCGCTATAACCATCTGTCAACCTCGAACCCCTCTCTCCTCATCCCTCTTCCCGAAAAATTCCTGAATTAGAAACACTCAGAGACGTCACCCGAAATAGGGGTAAAAGGCCAACACCCGAAACCCCAAAGTAGATTAAAGAAAGTACCAATTTTATTTGCCGACCTTGGACCAGGTATCCGTGACAACAAGGATGACATAACGTTGGGACCTGCACTAATGTACCGCCAACCTCTATTATCTCATCTCTCTCTGGGCTCCGTTTAGAATTGGGACTGGACGTTGAGAGCCGAGTGGGTAAAGGTCGTCAGGAATGGAGTAACTATTCGGACAGAGACTAGAAGTAAATACTATTATACAGAGAAAAGATGGTATTAAAAAAAAAAGAAGAAGGACATCTGTACGCAGCCCTACAGGTCCTTTAAAAAGCGTACTGGGGGGTACTCTTCGTCCAGTACTACAAGTCACGATGGAACTCGTTTCTCTAAGCAGGTCAGACGGCGTTCAAGTACGTTCTGCATTTATGGGAAGATGGAAGAGAGGGAGGTGAGGGGCGGGCGACGGAAGAGGGGGAGGCGCGGGAGAAGGAGGTCTGAGGGAACAGGAAGTTCGCGGTTCTTCCCCCGTGCGCGGGTAAACTTTCACTACTGAGGAACTTCTCTGTGTGTCTCAGTCTCTGTCAATCACAATCCCAGACGCGCCGCGGTCCCTTTGAGGCCTTCTGAACCAGCCCAATTGCACTCTCGCCCATCACAAGCTGAAAAAAAAAAAGTAGTTTCGTAAAAACTTGGAGAAGAGGGAAAACCCCCTCCCGTCCTAAAAGACGGGATGGTGGGTGGGTAGCAGAAGATGTATGGGGGATGTCGGTGCGTGGGAGGTCCACCGCAGTTCGTATGTCGGCCTCGGAAGACGAGGGGTTTCAGTATTGGAGGGCCACCGTCCTCTCGTTCTCTCCCTGTCTGTCTACCGTCCCGTACAGGTTTTCTTCTCGTTTGTCGTGTGTGCTTAGGCGAGGGAGGGGTGGAGGTCCCCACCCCCGGAAACCGTGGAGTTAGGGGCTCAGGTACGAGGAAGGATGGGCATGGAGGAGCGTGGGCAGCCTTGGAGCCAACTACACTTGGTCGTCGTCTCTTCGTGGCACCGCGCCGCCCCCTTACGCCTGCGTGGGCCGCCACCTACCGCCGTCGCCTCCGGCGCCCCTTGGACTGGTCCTTCGACTCCTGGTTTGGTCGGAGAAAAAGACAAGGGCCAAAAAAAGGACTTGGGTTCCGCACGGCACGAGGGACAAAGAAAGGCAAACACAACCACCCCTCCCCACAAGACTCATCCCACCATCTAAAAATAAAAAAGAAGAAAAATTGAAAAAATTATGAGTCTCCCTATACCTTTTTCATTTCACTTCGCGAGGTGAACCCACATTGGTCCACCACCATCCCAGACCCGATCCGCCCGGGAACACATTCGTCACCTCACACAAGAAAGGGAGGGAGGGACGACACGAGGAAGGGTACCTGGTATTGAGAATGAAATCGACATAAACCCCAAGTTCAATCTAACCTTCCTTCGGTACCTTGAAGAGAAACCTTTAGGAAGGAAACGATCAGACGTAAGACTTCAAGTCGAAGACCAAAAGCGAATACTGTGTGAATGGGAAAGGGGTTTAGAACATGGGACCCCAAAATGCAATTGGTACCGAAGGACCACCGAGTCTACCATTTCTTAGGTGGACGTTACGCCCTCTGGACCCAACCCTTCTAGGGGACTTCTTCCCTTTTCAATAGGTGAGGTCATAAGAACGGACCTCTTAGGAGTACCTGTCTCCTCGAATCACCTGAAGTCAGGTACCACAGTGTTTCTCAGCCTGTGTTGACTCACTGATTCGTGTCGTGTGTTCCCTTTAACCCGAAATCTCAACTAAGAACACAGTTAATGGTGAAAAAAAAAAAAAAAAACCATTTACGATAGATGGAAGGGAAGTTCCCAACACACACAAACAAAACAAAAATTTCTACTGACTCATTGAGACGACGAGACTTAAACGAAGAATGGTGGTGAGTAACATGGAAGGAGCATTGTGACATCTACCAAACTAAAAAGCAAGTCTCTGGTTAGAGTAGATTTTGACAAAGGAACACCAAGCTCTCGTTCAACGATGAGTTAGAAACGGANCTCGAATCACCTGAAGTCAGGCACCACAGTGTTTCTCAGCCTGTGCTGACTCACTGATTCGTGTCGTGTGTTCCCTTTAACCCGAAATCTCAACTGAGAACACAGTTAATGGTGAAAAAAAAAAAAAAAAAACATTTACGATAGATGGAAGGGAAGTTCCCAACACACACAAACAAAATAAAAATTTCTACTGACTCATTGAGACGACGAGACTTAAACGAAGAATGGTGGTGAGTAACATGGAAGGAGCATTGTGACATCTACCAAACTAAAAAGCAAGTCTCTGGTTAGAGTAGATTTTGACAATTGAACACCAAGCTCTCGTTCAACGATGAGTTAGAAACGGAGAGAAAAGTACCGTAAAACTGGAATTCAGGTAACTTCATAAGACTAGAAGGTGGAAGGATTACCCCTATACCCTTCTGTAGATGGAAGGAATACCTCTATACTAAGAGGATCAACTCTCTTATACGTGTACCTCGAGACGGGACATAATTTGGTCGAGATTATCTCAATAAGACTGGAGCTCAGTGACAACGGTACTAAAGGGTCCACAAACGAAGTACAAGAGCGAAACTCTTGGTGAAGGGAAACAAAAGAAAGGAGGTGGTGGAGACAAACTCCATTACCGTAGAACGGTAACCTACCAACCTGAGACGGGAAAGGAGGGACGTCTCAAGGAAAGGATATTGTTAAAAGTCAACCCTTTAGAATTTTGAGTTGACTATCCTTCCTTTAGTCTAGATTACAGGTTTTCTGGTGTAATTTTACACCCATAAAAACCCCCACCCCGACCCAAAAGTTAGAAGAGAGAAGAGGGGTAGGGGGGTACCCCACATAACCTCTAGTTGAAGGAGGTGGGGGGGTCCAAATTGGGGGGGTGAGACGGGAGGAGGGCAAGGGGTGGGGAAGGGAGGGGGGAGGGGGGGTCGGTTACCTCTAGAAGCACCTACTACTCTGCTTCGACTGCGACGTACCTAACGTCGTCATGATGCACTTTGACTTCCTGTTGCTCTTCTTGGCCTTCGAGAAACTGGAAGACCTACAGGAACTTAAGTTGGTCCAATCAACAGGTCCCAGGTCATCCCTCTTACTCATGTAGAGGTTGACAACCGTCTTTGGAAAAATAACTTCGGTGCATACGGTACACTTTCTCTTATCACCTTTTTCAGAAAATTTACTCTCTGAATCCCCGACTCGCACTCGCGTCACCCTTGACGAAAAGACAAGGTACGGACTATGTCTTTCATTTGGAGTTTAATATTTTAGAACTCAGAATTTCAATTACTCTCAGGGTGTTATTAATCTGTCCAAGAATTTAAACACAAAACGTGACGAGTGGTCCCTCTTCACAAAGTAATGAACACACTAAACAAACGTGATTTTTAGTAAAAGATATTCGAGAATGATACAAACTACAAAACCACTCACCCTTATTACCAGTACAGAAAGGTCTGAATCTAATCCAAATATGGCAAGAGTACACCACCGAAGTAAGAATAGAGGATTACATAGACCATCAAAACCAATGACAAAAGGTATAAGAGACGTCGTACAAACAGACGAGCCCTTTTCAGTCTCGGTTCGCCCTTTCTGAATCATAAATCTCGTCTTCTCCTTCATACACTACCCCTGATTCCTCAAGAAAATCTTCTCACATTAATGACTCTTGAGGACGAGCATTAAAAAGAGTGTGTGTGGGTGTACCTGCGTGTAGGGAGGTTAGAGTATGTGTGGTGCGTGCGTGTGTCCACCACTATAAACACTTCAGACACGTCGCAACGTAACGGGACCGGGTCGAGGACCACCTCGTCTTGAAGGGTCGGTAACGATAGGTGGCACCCTACGGGGTCCTCCTCTCCACTCAGTCTCTACCCGTTCTACAAAACACAGGAACACTCGTTTTCCCTGGTAACTCTCTTCTCTTAGAGTTGTGAAAGACGAAAGGAAAGAGTATTTCCGAAAGAGCCATAGTCGTTAAATTTCTAAAAGTTGCTGCCTAAGAACACCGATGGTTGGACAAACCGGCTCCGTACCTGTAGCTCGCCCACTTGTAACGAAAATTGATGCTGTACGGACTCCTAAGTCTGTGGATGGACGTAGCCCATTCGGGGTGTGGACCTCCTATCGGGTCACAGGAGAGGGGTAGGAAGTCAAAGAAATAGAAAAGTATAGAGCGTAAAGTAGGGAGGAAAACACACAGAAGGACGACACCCCGGACGACCAGGATAGTGTATAGAGGAAGGTCCACCGGTCTCGTCCGGCCAAACCGTGGTTCCCGAACCGGTAGTGTAAACACAGTCTACTCTTACTACGGTTCTAGGAGTTACTACACGTCCTAGCGAAACTTCAGTTATATTCACTCGACGGACTACTCTATCTGTAGAGGAGGATGTCACTCATTACTAGAGGACTTCGACGAAGGGGGTCAGGAAATCTAAGAGAAGTAACGAATCACCCAAAAAAAGAATTTCGGGGACCACGTACCACCGGTGAACTGTTCAAGCAGTAGGTATAAAGACGACGGGGATGGAAGTACGAGACAACCCTACAAATCAACTGAACACATACCTCCAGAGAAGAGTACTTTAATAAAGAGAGACAGATAGGGGTCTGGATAGACTGGGTGTATGGTGTGTCTGTAAACCTACACAACCCTCTCCCGACAAACACGGCTGAAACTAAAAAATTTTTTTAAAAAGGGGTGCTAGATCAGATTGACGACATAAAAGAAAAGTCAACTTGTCTGCGCCATCTCCTGAGTCGGGGGCAAGACCTTACGCTGTCAGGAGAAGTCCTCTCGTGTGGTCCGCACCCCCACTTCCTCTGTGATGACCGGGGCCGGGGGTGGGGTACTGAGGGAGACGGTAGTGGTGGTGAGGATTTTGGGTAATGGGGCTAAACAGCCTTAAAAAAAAAAAAAACATTGTTTTGATTTTTTGAATACGCAGACACCACAGATATTCGTAAGGTAGGGAAATAACCTAAACCCCACTCCACCAAGACCCCGTATTAGGTCTCATTTAAGGACACCCCTACGACACGGGACGACACCCGACTCCAGTCGCCCTCCACAACTTAACCCTACACTCACTTTTCTGACGTCTCCGGTACTGAAGAGTACCGATAGGTTAAAGACCGGGAAAACACCGTCAAAGCAGACAAACGAATCCCGGACCCTCTCCGACCCTACAACGACTAGGTTCCCGACCCCTCCCACCGCACGTCAAAAGTCCCGACCTCCCACTTCCCCGGTGACTACCTTGCGAATCCGCTGAAGAGGGTCCGAGACACAGAGGCGTAGACAAGGAAGTCGAAGACACAGAACTCGTGGTCCCGGACCCGAAGGGTCCGGGGGAGAACGGGAAGGTGGTCCCGGACCATGTCGAGGTCGACGACGAGGTCGTCGAGGAGGCGGACCCGGTCGAGTCGACACCCCGCCCCGACCGTGAGGACCCTCCCGTCCCGTAATCCCTCTCCAGTAGTCCGTCCCGACATCCGACTCCGAGTGACCTTCAGTCCTTAAGATGGAGACGGGGTAATTAAACTCCAGTAGAATGACGTCTCGGTTTCGTCAAAGGACAGAACCCGTATCAGGACCTCACCCCACACCCCACCACCATCCATCTCTAGTGTCGGGTCCACGACATTGACCTGAACTTCCACGCAAACCCTTCCCCTCTTGGCCGACAGGGTTGGGAGGACTCTTTATTAATTGACTATCTACTCCCCTTCAATAAGACAAGTTCCTGAAACACTTGACGTTCCTCCCATCCCACGTCTATCTCCCACAGAACACCAGAGCTCACCTCACCCCCGTCCCTCCCACGAAATCCCTTGACTCCCAACCCTGATCCGGTGTTTGTACCCCACCCCCACCTCCCGTACACGACACGACACGACACCAATCAGCGAGTCAGTAGATCCTGAGACTGGGGTACTTGACGTCGGGAGGTCCGAGGAGACAGGTACCCCTAATAGGTCCGTTCTTATCACCTCACCCAACGGTACGGGAGGAGATCCTCTAGAAGGGTTGGGTCGGTACCTTGGGTCCAGAGACCGTCACGTCCACCTAAGAAATAGTAGACTCAGTGGCCCACACGAGAGACGATTGGAAACCACTGTGTCTTCCCTAAGAGACGGGGGGTCATGTTTAAACGGGAGTAGGGGAGGTGGAAGGAACCACGGTGAATGGGACCTTCCACTGTAGAAGGGTGACGCACACCTCGAGCAGAGACGACACGACGAGGACCCTAAGACCCTCGTCGTGGAGGTCCTCGAGACCCCACACCCCCGGGTCCTACCGTCCTCCGCCGCCGTCGTAGCCCTCTCGGTCCGGTCTCCCTCCTGGTACCGCCCATTCCGTCCCTCGACAGACTCGGTGAGGTGTCGGTGGTCCTTGACCGAGGGAGGCCCGACACCGGAGCGAAGTTACGGACCGGGACGGGGACGGGACGAGACAACGTGGGTGGGCGGAGGGTTGGACCGGGGTCTCAGGTCCTTGAGTCCAAGGGATCACACTTCAACAAGGACGGTCCGTTTTAAACGAAATCTTGAGACCAGGGGTCGGATGGTACAGAACACAGTCATTAAGAATCGTGACACACAAAGAATGAGTAAGGAGAGTCAAGACGTTCCCTCTTACTTAATGTACTGACCAACCGTCTACTCCTTTACGAGTCTTGAAGTAAGTCATGAGTGAGTAAGTCGTTCATACCCGACCTTGGACGAGACCCGGCCTACACGAGTTCCGAGGTGTCGGACGACCTTTTCGGATCCAGACGGTCTGAACTTTCGAGTGTGGGAACTGGACCGAGTTCATAACTAAAAGGGAAAGGAGAAGAACGACCACTGGAAAGAGAACATGTAACAACCCCAAACGGAGGAGACAATTCAACCGTGGTATATGTCAATGGTCAAAGTTCGAACCAACTTGACCACTCGGGAGGGTAGTTTAGGCGCGATCTTGTTTTCGGAACAGGGGAGTGACTCCGAACACATATGTATGACCTGAAGACGTCACACAAGACTTTACAGGACAACACCGATCTCCCGTGTCAGTATGGGGACCGAGTGTCTCACCTACCAAGGTGGAAACTAGAAGATCCTTTTTCATCCAGGAGTCTTTTTGTACGGGGTCTTTCGTTCCAACGACCTGTCACCTGTCGACGTCAAACGACAGACCCTGTAGTGACTTAAACCTCCCTTCTACCGGAGACGGTATCACACCCCCAGTCTCCTCGTCTCTCCCTCTGGAAGGACCTCTAGTCACTAAGAACTTGAACCCGACTTCGTTGAAATCTACTTCAGTCTCTAGAGACCCAAGGGGTAATCAACCGTCCAAGGGTAAAAAATCACCTTTTTCTTACCTCTCAGGGACAAGTTAAAACCTCCTCTGTTCGGAAGGGAGAACAGAGAGTCACTATCCCAATATACACCCCCGAGTAAAAACTTGACGTCACACACGTGTCGAAATTCAGAATGAACAACTCTGTATTCTCCGGGTTTATTCCCTTTGATCATGTTCCAATTCGGTGTTCATTGTAACTTTACTTTGATTCGTGTAAATATTTAATTTTCGTTCTAATCGTCGATAATTAACTCTTTGAAGACATTTTGTCAGATCTACTCCGTGATCAATGTTTCATAGGATGGACTTCTAATCTGAAAAGATAGTAGACTTAAAGACAACGTCCAATACTTGAGGTTTTGCCTGGTTGTAGGTCACTAAACGTCATCCGTCAGGATTCGGTGCTTAATATCATCTCAGACCTAAACCGAAACAGACCCTCTCGATTTTTTCTTTTCTGACCATAAACCTAGTCAAGTCTAACCCACTCGACACCTAGAGTATCAGTGCCTTTACTTCCCTACTTTCATCTATTTACATTTGGATCTCAATACAGTGACACATATAAATAAGAACAATAAGGACTCCCCGATTATCAGAGAAAGAAATACACCACGACAAAATAAATACAGAGTATCAGCATTAGTTTACTCGCCAGACCAAACCGCAGACACCCTCCCCGGACAGAAGTCGGTCCCTGTTCGTCTCCTAATACCCGCCACAGACCGTGTTCCAGCTCCCCGACGGGACGGCTACGGTAGAAGTGATGGCGTAGGACGGGTCACCTACCCGTCCGGACCCCCCCTGCCTGCACTCAGTGCATGGGAAGTACGCTTTGAACCCCTCTACCCATGAATCCATACAAATTCAAGTGGGTGACGAAATTAGACTCTTCGAATGGCTCTCCGTGAAGAACAAGGACAGTGTCCACTGGAAGTGCCATTGAAAAGTTCTCTTGAAAGAGTAAAGTGAAAAAAACCGTACACTTACAGACCAACAGGATCGTGGTAAATACATAAGATAGGGACCCAAGAGACAGGACAGGTGACTGGATGAACAAAAAAGAAAGTGGTTATGGTGTAACAGAACTAATCGTATCGAAATATCCTTCAGAACTTGAGTCCATCCCAAAAGTTCACAGGTGACTGACAAGATATCAAACGACCGACAAGGTCGAGAGACCGGAGAGGTATGCGTAAAATCTTAGTCAAACAGTTATGTCCGTAAGAAACCTTCATAATACCGAAACGTCTGGCGACGTTAGTTCACTTCTAACGTTATTTCACTCAGTGTACTTAAAAAACCAAAGAGTTAAATTTATGTATTTTCAGTATAAATATGTTACACACGCACACACCCGAGTCAGTGATTCAACATTGGGGTACCTGATGTGGGGTGGTCCGAGGAGACAGGTACCTGAAAAGGTCCGTTCTTATCACCTTACCCAACGGTAAAACAAGAGGTTCCCTAGAACGGGTGAGCCTAACTTGGACACAGAGGACGTAAAGGACATAACTGTCCGTCTAAGAAATAGAGACTCGGTGACCCCTTCGGGCATATATGAAATATGACGTCAGACAATTCACACAGTATCGTAATACAGATTTTTTGCTACACGTATGGAATTAATTTCTCGTTCCGACAACCTCTTTACCGCGACTATCTGAACGAGTTGTGTCCCAACAGTGTTTGGAAACTAAACATTTTTTACGGTCATATTAAATAAAAAATAACTTCATATCAACTTAATGTTACAACATAATTAATGACATGTCGTTTCACTGACCGATATATATACATATAAAAGTATAATATCAAATAGTATTCTATAATTTATATCAAAGGACACGATATGTCATCCTGGAACGAATAGGTGAGATATATGTGGTCAAACGTAGACGATTAAAGTTTGAGGATTGGGTTGGGAGAGGGTGGTGAGAGTGGACTAAGACAAGGATCCAACTAAACACAGTATAAAATGTAAGGTGTATACCTATTATAGTATACCATGGAAAGTGGGTCGAAGGGAATTACAGTTCGTTTTGACACAACTCTGGTTCTTTGATTCTTCAATTTTAACCATGTCATGGTAATCGATTCGATATCTGACAAACCTAAGGTGGTCAAAAAGGTGATTACAGGAAAAAGGTAAAGTCCTAGGTTAGGTCCCTTGGAATTACGTAAGCCGACATTACGGAGGAACCAGAGGAGACTAGACAACTCAAAGAATGAGATAGACAAAAGTACTTGTAAAACTTCTCATGGTCTGTCTTGCAAACCTCTTATAGTCAGTCCGACCCAAACAGACTAGAAAAGAGTACTAATATCATTAACCCAAATACCCAAAATCCCTTCTCGTGACATCTACACTTTCCGGAAAGAATAGTGTAGCATAGTTCCCATGTTCTATAGTTGTACTAGAAATAGACGGTTCAAAGAGGTGAGTCATCATCAAAAAGGGAAAGGTAAGAGATAAAAACCGAAGGGTCTACCGAGTCACCATTCCTCAGACTGGCGGTCGCGTCCTCTGTGTCCTCTACGTCCAAGTTAGGGCTCCAACCCTTCTAGGGGACCTCTTCCTTTACCGTTGGGTAAGGTCATAAGAATGGACCCTTTAGGACACCTGTCTCCTCGGACTGCCCCGATGTCAGGTTTCCCAGTGTTTCTGGGACTGTGTGTGCTCACTGACTCGTGTGTCGTGAAAGATAACAAACCTTTACTCAGTGGTTCAGGTCGGGTGTGAGTTTCCTCCCTTTAATTTGAGGTAGAGGACGTTACCCCTAAGGGAAGTATATAATGGACTATGAGAAGATATTCTTTTACCCCTAAGAGAAGTATATAATGAACTATGAGAAGACATTCCTTTCACACAGGAAAGAGGGAGGGAAATTTTACAAAAGGTCAGTAAGTACATAAGGTCATACTTGAGCTTAGAAAAAATTTTTTAACGGAAACAAACCGGCGTGGTCAGAATCAACACCGTACCTTTGAGAATCGACACCGCACACCCTAGATCAAAGGACTGGTCCACAGTTTGGGACCGGGGGACGTGACCGTCGTACCTCAAAATCGGTGACCTGGTGGTCCCTTCAGGGACTTGAGTTACAAAAAATAAAACCCAATATTAGGTTATAATAACGATAAAACGACGACTTTAATAAGGTCGAAACAAGTATCCCTCGAAAAAGTCAAACCGAAGACACAGGGAAACCGTACGAGCTAAAACCCCTTGACAGAAGGAAAGACCGTAATGTTCCGCAAGGTCCGAGTAGAACATAAAAAAAACACAGAATTCGGATGTTAGTCGATCAAAAGATTTCTGGGTGCCAAGGAAAATAACCTCCCACAAAATCGGTTCTAGACCCGTAACTCACGAGTAAAGTGAAAAGATTTCTCCTGTCTCAAAGGGTCTCGACGGGTTCGAGTATGTCCGTTTCTCTCCGACAGGAAAGTCGCGGTGTAATCTCGAATAAATCCCGTTCGCAATGATGGATTGTGTTACCGGTCAAAAGGTATACACGGAAGTAAGGAATTTCGAAGACCCGAAAAAATAAAAATCGGACATCCCGACTTTGTAATTATTAAATTAAAGGACTATAAACCTCTGAAACGACTTTCTTTTTAAAGTTCAAAGTAATGCTTCAAGGTGGATCTTTTCATCTCATCGGTTCTCCTTTTCTACCGTCTCCCTCCTTAGTCAAGGTAAAAAGGAGGTAAGGACGACGAGAAAGGTACAGGGACGCGGCCCGTCCCGCCCCCTTCCTACCGAGAGTATGAGACTCTCTTTTTATTACCATACCTTAACGGAAAGGGTTTACGGAACTAAAGACGAGACAGACACGGGTAGGAGAGAGGGTCAGTCGGAAAAGGAAGGAGGTTGGAGTCGATCTCGGGTCGGAGAACGGACCTCGGACGAGGAGTCCCTCTTCATCGGTAAGAATGGTGACCTCCCGTCTTCTCTCCGGCCCAGGACCCCTACACCCTCTTCCGCGTCGTTCTTAGTGTGCACCTCTCTTCCGTGTACACTAAGAGTGGGTACACACCTCTTACGTGGACACCTGGTCCCTCCCTTCACCCCCACCCCGGGTGACCCTCTAATCCTGGCTGTATGTACGTGACGGCACACGTCTCGTCTATCGACCACCTTGGACGGTATTTCGTGTCCCTCGGGTCGAGGCACGAGACACCACTGGGTTTCCCCGGGACTCTCCCTCCAGGTTCTCCCTCCCCTATATACTTATATATATCGACTAAGAGAAGTAACGTGTCGTCTTTCATTGTGTTGTAACATTTTGCTAATATGAGGTTAATTTTTTTTTTTTTTTTCCAATCTTGGTCTTCCCGAAAGTTTACTCCCACTTTACACTCACTGGTCTCCCGTTCACTCCTGTAAAGGTTACAGAGGTAAATCCTCCCTTCCCTCCCAGGAACCCATGTCCTCGTCTCTCGGAACGGGCCCAGACCTACTCGAAGTGGGGGTAGGAGTGGGTAGGAGACTGTTGTGGAGTGGGTGGTGTGTAACTCCCCCGGGAAGTCCGGGTCCACGAGGTGGTCGGTCTCCATAACGTCCAGAAGAAGTTCCTCCTGGGGGTGTCGTCGGGTGGAGACCATTCAGAACAGTGGGGAGGTGTCGCCCCGGGACTCAGGACTCAAGTGGCAAGCAAGGGAGGGAAGGACGTCGGCCCAGTCGTGAGACAACTGTCGAGTCGGAGAGTCTCGCACTAACGGGAGTCCCAGGAGGAAACAGTCACTGGTGTTGGGACCCACCTCTCGCGTCGCCCCTACCTAGGTCTCTCTCTCCCGTCTCTCTCCCTCCCGCCAACGGCGGAGTGGAGGAGGGATGGGGATCAGAAGGAGGTGTTCGTCACGGAAGAGGGAGGGGGTGGGGTCCTGAAAGTTTCCGGTCTCGTCCTCTCTGGGTCCTCGGGTGTGGAAAGGCATTCTTCGGACAAGTGTTCCCGCGGGGTAGGTTAGGGTGACTCCAAAATGACGGGTGGACCCCGTCAGGACCCATACGTCTCCCACTAGGTCGTTACGAGAACGAAGTGTATAGACGTACTGAGCCAAGGAGTGGACGAAGTTCAGACGAGTCGACAGTGGAGGCACTCCGGGTGGGACTGGTGGGAGAAATTTTCACGGTGGAGAGGGTAATGGAACGTAACTAACAACTGAAACATAATAAAAAAGAGACATAGGGGATAGTAAACGCTTATATGACAAGTCAAGTCAAGTCAAGTCAAGTCAGCGAGTCAGCACAGACTGAGAAACGCTGGGGTACTTAGCGTCGTGCGGACCGGAGGGACAGGCAGTGGTAGAGGGCCTCAAGTGAGTCTGAGTGCAGGTAACTCAGGCACTACGGTAGGTCGGTAGAGTAGGAGACAGCAGGGGAAGAGGAGGACGGGGGTTAGGGAGGGTCGTAGTTTCAGAAAAGGTTACTCAGTTGAGAAGCGTACTCCACAGGTTTCATGACCTCGAAGTCGAAATCGTAGTAAGGAAGGTTTCTTTAGGGTCCCAATTAGAAGTCTTACCTGACCAACCTAGAGGAACGTCAGGTTCCCTGAGAGTTCTCAGAAGAGGTTGTGGTGTCAAGTTTTCGTAGTTAAGAAACCGTGAGTCGGAAGAAGTGTCAGGTTGAGAGTGTAGGTATGTACTGGTGACCTTTTTGATATCGGAACTGATCTACCTGGAATCAGTCGTTTCATTACAGAGACGAAAACTTATACGATAGATCAAACTAGTATTGAAAAGAAGGTTCTTCATTCGCAGAAAATTAAAGTACCGACGTCAGTGGTAGACGTCACTAAAACCTCGGGGGTTTTTATTTCAGACTGTGACAAAGGTGACAAAGGGGTAGATAAAGGGTACTTTACTACCCTGGTCTACGGTACTAGAAGCAAAAGACTTACAACTCGAAATTCGGTTGAAAAAGTGAGAGGAGAAAGTGAAAGTAGTTC
>SJYO01000647.1:18349069-18558967 GCA_006410555.1 Capra ibex | reverse complement strand
ACGGTATTCCCACCACAGTAGACGTATAGACTCCAATAACTATAAAGAGGGTCGTTAGAACTAAGGTCGAACACAAAGAAGGTCAGGTCGCAAAGAGTACTACATGAGACGTATATTCAATTTATTCGTCCCACTGTTGTATGTCGGAACTGCATAAGGAAAAGGATAAACCTTGGTCAGACAACAAGGTACAGGTCAAGATTGACAACGAAGGACTGGACGTATGTCTAAAGAGTTCTCCGTCCAGTCCACCAGCCCATAAGGGTAGAGAGAGTCTTAAAAGGTGTCAAATAACACTAAGTGTGTCAGTTTCCGAAACCGTATCAGTTATTTCGTCTTTATCTACAAAACGACCTTGAGAGAACGAAAAAGGTACTAGGTCGCCTAAAACCGTTAAACTACAGACCAAGGAGACGGAAAAGATTTTGGTCGAACTTGTAGTCCCTCAAGTGCCAAGTGTGTAACGACTTCCGACCGAACCTCTTAAACCTCGTAATGAAATGATCGTACACTCTGCTCACGTTAACACGCCATCAAACTCGTAAGAAACCGTAACGGAAAGAAACCTTAGCCTTACTTTTGACTGGAAAAGGTCAGGACACCGGTGACGACTCAAAAGGTTTACACGACCGTATAACTCACGTCGTGAAAGTGTCGTAGTAGAAAGTCCTAAACTTTGTCGAGTTGACCTTAAGGTAGTGGAGGTGGTCGAAACAAGCATCACTACGAAAGATTCCGGGCGAACTGAAGTGTAAGGTTCTACAGACCGAGATCTACTCACTAGTGTAGTAGTACTAACAGACACGTCTAGAGAAAAGAGTTTCTCCTGGAGTCGTCGTGACGGGACGTACGAGAACATGTTAACTGGAGAGGTAGGGGACAGCTGTCGACTCCCGATTAAGGGGAGAACTTAGTTGTTGGACATTCGTAGTCCTTTCGTTCACAAAACGGTTAAAACTAATTTATCGGTAGTCAGGATCTTGTTTCGGATCGTGTCTCCGTGAGTGATTGATAAACACTTCCCTACTTATGTACGACACTGTTCTAAGGAATTTCGACCCAGACTCCGAACCTTCTCCCCTCAAACGACCACAAACCAAAACCTCCAACAGAATCAGACGAGTCGGACGGTATTGATTTATGGGGTCCGACCCACCGAATTCACTGTCTTTAAACAAAAGAGTGTCAAGACCTCTGATCTTCAGGTTCTAGGTTCACGATCCTTTAAACCTAAGACCACTCCCGAGAGAAGAACCGAACATTGACAGAAAAGCGATACAGGAATGTACCGGAGAGGAGACATGTTTCACCCCCACCTTCCCTCCTTTCGTGTTCGTCCACAGAGGAAGAGTCTTGACGTTCGAAAGAGTCTGCTCCCGGGGTGGGAATACTGGAGTAAATTGGAACTCACACACACGTGCATACGGCAGTACAGACTGAGGAACACTGGACACCTGCCATCGGACAATCCGAGGAACAGACATCCTAAGAGGTCCGTTCTTACGACCTCACCCAACGGTAAAAGATGAGGTCTCCTAGAAGGGCTGGGTCCCTAGTCTGAGCATATAGAACACAGAGGACGCAAGAGTCCGTCTAAGAAATGATGACGACGGTGGACCCTCCGGATGTTCACATTCTACCCTTTGGTGTTTTGAGGATCCTTTTTTGTGTCCAAATTATGTGAAACTGTCTTTGACATCGTTATAAAAAAAAAACTAGATAGAAGATTCCGTTTCCTTATTCTCGTTTTTATTTCCTCTCGATTAATTGTAATTTTCGAAAATGTATCCTTTCCTTTGGTGGTTGTTTTACTTTTCTGTTGGATACCTTACCCTCTTTTATAACGTTTATTTTACTGGCCATTCAATTATAGGGTTTATATATTTGACGAGTATGTTGAGCTGTAGTTTTTTTGTGTTTTTTGTTTTTTGTTTATTGGGTTAATTTTTTACCCACCTTTTTTTTTACCCACCTTATGGACTTATCTGTAAAAAGGTTTTTTCTGTATGTCTACAGGTATTTTTCTACGAGTTGTAGTGATTAGTAATCTCTTTATGTTTAATTTTGGTGTTACTCTATAGTGGGGTGTGGATAGTCTTACTAATAGTAGTTTTTCTTGTGTATATTGTTTATAACCGTTCCTACACCTTCTCTCCCCTTAAGACATTTGACAATCACCCCTACATTTAACCACGTCGGAAAAACCTTGTCACACCTACGAAGAGTTTTTTGATTTTCCTCTTGATGATACACTGGGTTATTAAGGTGAGGACCTATGTATCAGTTTTTTAATTTCGATTGACCTTTTCTACGTACGTGGGGTTATGAGTATGCGTAGTAATAAATATTAACGGGTTCACACCTCTGTTGGACACAGGTAGTCGTCTCCTTACCTATTTCTTCTACACTACGTATAAGTGTTACCTTATGGTGAGTCGGTAATGTTGTACCTAACTGAACTTCCCATAATACGATTCACTTTATTCCGTGTCTCTTCCTGTTTATTATGACACACTATAGTAAATATACACCTTGCATTTTACATTTTCTTTGATCACTTATATTGTTTTTTCTTTGTCCCCAAAAGGACCGTCAGGTTACCAATCCTGAACCACGAAAGTGACGACACCGGGTAGGTACTTCACACCGGATTTTGTGTTCTCTCTTTCTTTCTTTTCTTTGTCTAAGTGTCTATATCTCTTGTTTGATCACCAGTGGTCACCCCTCTCTCCTCCCTTATCCCCGGTCTGTTCCCACCTCTAATTCCCCATGTTTGACGATGCATATTTTATTTCATGTTCCTATTTCAAGTTGTGCCCCTTATATCGGTTATAAAATGTTGGTGATATGTACCTTATATTGGAAATTTCAATACTTAGTACAACTTGTGGACCTTGAAAATAACATGTAGTTGATATGGAGTTAATTTTTTATGTTAGTGTGCCTCCCCCAATCCCGAAGTTGTATGCCTAAGACTCCCGATGTTGAGTCACGTACTGACCCCAGAGGACTCTACACATAAACAATGGGTGGTTAACCAGAACCAAAGGACTCGGAGAGGAGAGAGTCCCGGTGGGGTTTGAGAACCAGAACGGTGTATTCGAGTTACCTGTCCGACACAGACACAGAACGACGATTCAACGAAGTCAGCACAGGCTGAGACACGCCGGGGTCTCTGCCGTCGGGTGGTCCGTGGGGGCAGGGACCCTGAGAGGTCCGTTCTTGTGACCTCACCCAACGGTAAAGAAAGAGGTTACGTACTTTCACTTTTCACTTTCTATTCAGCGAGTCAGGACAGGCTGAGGATCGCTGGGGTACCTCACGTCGGATGGTCCGAGGAGACAGGTACCCTAAAAGGTCCGTTTTCATGACCTCACCCAACGGTAACGGAATGGGTGGTAGTTGACGGAGACTGCAAAGAACCCGGTCCCTTCCCCCCAGGCAGATCTAACACCCCAGTACCCACCGACGACAGGTTTAACGTCGGTACCGAGTCAACGGCGTACCCCCGAGGCCCCTTGGGAAGGAACCGAACACTCAGGGCTCAGACCAGTCCGACGATATTGCCTTATAGTATCTCCTATTCTTCAGGTTCTAGTTCCACAGTCGTCTAAACCACAGTTTACTCCCGGGAGAAGGACTAAGTGTCTACCGACAGAAGAGTGACACTGGAGGATACACCTTCCCCTTTCCCTCGAGAGGTCTTGGAGAGAAAATATTCCTGTGCATATGGTAAATACTCCCGAGGTGGGAGCACTGGACTGGAGGGTATACGGGGTGGAGGTTTATGTGACCCCTAAACCAAAGTCGTGTTCTTAAAGACCCCTGTGTTTGTGAGGTAGATACCGTGGACTTCGGGACCTAGTCAGTAGTCCCATCTTGACTCTGAACCCCGACCCCAACGGCTCGAGGATTCAAGTCCCGCACCCCCAGTGTCCCTCATCCCGGACTTCCCAGGTCAGACTCCTAGACCCACCAACCCAGTGGTCTCTCCTTCCTCTACCTGAGTAAGGTCTCAGGAGACCTTCACTCGACACCTCCTATATCCCTGGCGGTGATTCTTCACCCATAAAAACCAGTAGACCCAGAGTAACGACTCCAGGGACTTCGGGTACCACCACAGGTCAGGGGTGTCACACGACTCGTGTACTAGGAGTCTGCGGGGAACTGGACTGTACTTCCGAGACCAACAGATCCCTTCCCTCCCTATTGACTTCTTGCATTGTTTGGTAAGTAACTCCGACCCGAGTCTGTACCGTCACTCCAGGATCGTGTCCTTAACCCTGGGACCTTTGGGACCCTTAAACTACAGTCTCAACCAGGGGTGTCCCTGTCGGGTCGTAGACGGGAAGTGACAGATACCGGGTCGTGGGTCTTTGGGAGAGGTTTGGGTTTGGCGTCCACAGGGGATCTGACCGGAAAGAGTCCAGTGCGAGGAGGGACCGAGGAAGGAGAGAGGAGGAACATTGGAAGTCGAGGGACTACAGGAATAAAGACGGGATGGGAGTGAAGGGACCTCGTAGCCGAGGAAGGACTTGGGTCGAGTGACCCCCGAGAAAGGTGAGGTCCTAGGGTGGGGGACAGGACTTTACGTAACCTGACTAAGGGTCCACGTCTCCAGGAGGTCGAGCTCCGTCGTCGTCTTCGTTCGTTCGCTATTCCTGAGTCCTCCGGATCCAGGGTAGAGTTGTCTGACTCCCTTGACACAAAGAACATCCCAGGTAGACCCTGGACCTTTGACCAACAATGCCGGACCTCCGTGACACGAAACTCCGTCTCAGGTGCCACTGAGTCACCCTTCCTTTGCACACAGTCACACCTTAAACCCCTTTGTGGAGTATGAGGGGTCTGACTATCTCCTACCTCCGGGGAAGAACACAAATTTCGGTATAAGACCAAGACCCTCGGCGGTCTCTGGGACCCTCCCAAGACCGACTTATCCTCTTTCTCTCGATGCAGAGGACAGGACTCGGGACACCGGTGTGCCCCCGCGGTTGTGTAACGAGACGCACCCGACCTTCCCAGACCCGAGGTCTAATCAGTCTCTACCGACTGGAGTCCTGACTCATGGTCACACCTTTGTAGAAGACTCGTCGAGATCTGAGGTGACCACAGTCCCAGTCCCCACCAGGTCCCTGCCTTCCTCTTATCTCAAGAATACGATTGAGACTCCAATGGTAGGGATGGGACACTGAGAAGACGGAGAACCACTGTTGCGGACCCTTTTGCCTTTTATTCATAAAAGAAGATGAGATAAAGAAAAGTCATGAGGAACTACATCGTTGTCATTGTTATGGACATATTCAAAAAAGAGTCCTTCTTATACACTCTTTAACTATTTTACGAGTGGAGACCGTCTCCTGGATCCACGGTCCCTAGACCCCTCCCTCCTTTTAAAAGGTGAACGTTTAGGAAACCTTATAGAACTTTCTAAAAACTTTTTATACAACGTAATTTTTAAGGAGAACCCCCTCCCATATACTCATATAGATACCGACTAAGTACAACTACAAACCGTCTGGTTGTGATAACATATTTCGTTAATAGGAAGTTAATTACTTATTTATGTAAAATTTTGTTTTGTTTAGTTTGTATTTAGGGAGAACCCTTAAGGAACCGCCACGTCACCAATCCTGAGACGTTAAAGTGACGTCTCGTCGGGTGAAAGTTAGGGACTAGACCCTTGATTTTAGGGTGTTTGGTGTTTTGTGTGTGTGTGTGTGTTTAGGGAGAGTCATTGTTATTCCTTTTTATATTTCTTTTCTTTTAGATATTCTTTTTTAGAAAGAGTAAATACTCTGAGAAAGGATAAATGAACGTCAAGTGTGCGACACCAGGATACTGTACTAAGTCCGGAGGGTACACACCAGGGAGGTCGTGAGCGTCCCATAAGTGTGGAGTCTCGGTAGGTCCGACAAGAGACCGGACTCTTGAACTGGGCGTCTGTCGTGAAGGGAAGGACTGTAAGAGAAGTTAACAGGAATGACTCTCGGGGAGGGACGCACCGAGTGGTGTAGACCCAGAGGTCGGAGGGAGATGGGTGACGGGACGCAACTAAAATAAATTTGGGATCAACAACAGCGATTCAATACAGACTGAGTCACTGGGATACCTGACATCAGTCGGTCCGAGGAGACAGTACCCTAAAAGGCCCGTTCGTATTCCTCACGTAACGGCAAAAGAAACGGTCCCCTAGAAGGACTGGGTCCCTAACTTGAACGTGGAGGACGTGACCGTCCACCTAAGAAATGGTGACTCAGTGGACCCTTCGGAGTGTGGTACCAGTGATTACGTGTGCAAGTGCACAGTAATAAATCACCAAATAAAAGAGAGGAAGGAGATCTTGTATTCGAAATACTCGTGTTCCTGTCTCTGAAACTAACAAGTGTCGACGTAAGGATAGAGGAACTTGTCACGGACCACCAACGAAATCTTTATGAATAACTGACTTACTTACCCACTCACTGACTCACTCACCCACTCACTGACTCACTCACTCACTCACTTACGTGTTCGTCGGACCGTGTACGTGTCTGTGTGTGACGGTGTGTGTATACCAGTGGGTGTGACTGTGTGTGTGTGCGTCTTACGTGAGTGTATGGGTGTGACAGTACAAGTGTGTGAGAGTGTACGTGTGTGAGGACTTCGGATTAAAAGTAAGTTGTAATCCAACACCTGTAAAGGGTACGTAATAATAAAGATGTGCAAAAGAGGTTGAATAACACTTTGAAAAGTTTCTATAGAGTTCAAAGTTTCGTATTATGTTATCGGTGGGATCTATATCACTACAATTATAAAACAGTATAAAAGAAACACATACATTATTTAACATAAAGGTACTAAAAACGACTTTAAGAAATTTTAGTGAACGGTTGTAGGACTGGGAGTGGGGATCGATAAAGTCACAGTAGAGAACTTTTCCTTTGACAGAAGTTTATTATAATAATAGTATGACTTTTATTGACATTAATGGATCATAAAATTTTACAGTTCCATTATATTTTAAGAGAATTAATAGGAGGTGCACAGAAAGTAAACCTCTCTCCTCGCGAACCAACACGATAGAGACTTAAAAGGAAGAGAAGAGAGAGAGGTCGGGGATTATTTACTTTGACTTTTCATCTGTGTAAAAAAAAGATAAAGAAAACGTCGAAAAACTGTGAGTCAAAAGACTGTATTTAGTAGAGAACAAACCCTCGTTGTAGAATTACAGATGTATTGTAGGGTGTCACACTACTCGTAGAACCCTGTCAACCCTCAACCCTGAACCCTGTGTCAACGGGACCCGGAAGACAAGAGGAATACTCCCGTCTTCTCCCCGGGGACACGGTCCCAGTGGGGACCAAGGGGCTCTTGAGAGTGGAGGTTGTCGCCCACAGTTCCGCCTGGACTCGGGAGTCCCACTCTCACTTGAGTACATTAGGAGCTTCTGGTGAAGAGGGGAAGTCCGCTAGGTAGGGTCTCAGTCCCCTAGGTCTCCCCAGGTGTGTGTCCTTGTTTCTGGGTCGGTGGAGTTGGGAACAGTAGAGGTGGTAGAAGAAGTGGGGTCTCGGGTTCCCTCTCGGGGTGTGCGGACTAGGGGAGGTGGAAGTAGAGGGACAGTCGACGGAACTGGGTCGTCCTGATTAGAGGAGTACGGGAAAGGGCCAAACAGAATCAGTACTGTTCGGGGTGTATCAGACCGGAGAGTAGACGCAATCTCCGAGCCGTGTGGAGAGAGGACAGAGGAGAGGGTGAGGAGGAGTCGAGGACTCGCAAAGGTGTCGTGGGGGACCTCAAGAGTCTGTAACTGGTCGTTTGAGAGGTTTCAGGAGGAAGTCCTACAAGGGAAGGGGAGTGTCGAGACTGCCTTTGGACCCAGAAGGGCTCCTGTGCCAGGGAGACTTCAGGAGACTATGACAAAGGAGCAGGTGCCTGGAGTATGCGGACATGGACCCACACCCACCCCAGGAAGAGGAATACTGAGGGACGTCTGGAAAGAGGGCGGGGGAAGGGATTGTAGGAGGCCAGACTGTAGTCCAGTCTCGGGGGTGCGACGAGCAACACCCGGGAGGGGTACCTGTGGGTCCGGCAAGGGGAGTAAGGAAGAGAGAGTGTCGAGGACTGAGTGCTAGTGACTGAGGCTGTTACGATCGAGGAACCAGAGCCCACTAAAGTTGTACTCTACACATCCGACTTATCGCCGGGAGTCACACCAGGTACCTGTTTAGGAACTTTGACACTGTACAAGACAGATGTGTTGAGACCCAAAAAGTCCCATCCTCCAGAGTCAAGGCGTTTCCACCGTGAGAATGTTCCCCTGTACTGTTCCCAGGGTAACTTGGTATGGGACACTGACGGTGGGCCCTTCGAACCTAAGGTACACGGTTTCTGGTCGTCCACTCTCCTCCCCAGGAGAAAAGAGATCCGTCCTCCCTAACTCAGACCAGGAGTCCTCTCTACCTCAACGACGATGTATTGACCACGTCCTGAGGTGCCCCTTGAGTCCACTCTCTGGACCCACGAGCGACGAAGAGGGAACAGGGTTACTTTGATACTTACAACCCACGCCACTGGGTCAGACTCTTCCCAAACTAAAGGTTCACAGGTCTGCGGAGTCCATCCTTCGAAATCCTGTGTCGGGGGTCCACTCCATGTTCCCGGGGACGAGGACACGCGACTCTAAGTTCCGTCGTAAATACGTCTCTGGGACGAAGGGTGCCCGACAAGGGTCTGTTACTGTCCAGCGTTGTCACTGGGACTCCCTCCAAGTAAAGGCCCTCTGTGTCCCGAGGAGGATTCCGGCAGACACCGAGTCCCTGCGAAGATACCGGAACGAGTTGAAGTGAAGGCAACGGATCCCCAGATCCTATCAGGTCACTTGGAGAGAACAGGCGGAGATCCCCAGTCTAACGCAGAATCAGGACGCCCGAGAGGGTCACAAAAGACGGACGGACCTTTTAGGGTACCTGCCTCCTCGGACCATCCGACGTCAGGGACCCCAGAGCTTCTCAGTCTGTGTTGACTCGATGAAGTGAAAGTGAAAAGTGAAATTACGTGACCTCTTCCTTTACCGTTGGGTGAGGTCACAAGAACGGACCTCTTAGGGTCCCTACCGTCTCGGACCACCCGAGGACAGATACCCCAGCGTGTCTCAGTCTGTGCTGACTTCACTGAATCGTCCTCGTGTAAGAGACTATTCACAAAGGGGATTATTTTGTGACCGCTCAAGTCAGAGTTGAACCGTTGACGAAGAACCTTCTGTCCCTGATTGTTCTAGTAAAAGTAAACACGTGGTTATTGACTAATGAATAAAGTCGGATATTTTGGAAAGAGAAATAGGTCGAAGAGACTGGTTGTAGACGAAGTAAAGCGAACAGAAAAATCATAGACTCAATATAAACAACGAAATTCTGTGATTCAAAATCCTATTAAAAGACAAGTTATTTCGATTCATTATTTCGAGAGAATTCAGAAATAATAAGATACCTATAACAGATTTAGATAAAGGAACGTAAAATTTTTACGATAGATATATATAGATTAACGAGAGGAGAACAAGAGAGAAAATGATTAAACCTGAAAAGAGAAAGAAGAGGGGAAAGAGTCGAAAGAAGAAGGAAGGAAAGAAAAATTAAACTCCTGAGGTTTATATATTTAATTACGATATACCAACACGATTTTCCTTCGTAAGAGTCCTCGGTACACGACTTTCACACTACGGTACATATATGTGTAAGGAAAAGAAGAAAAAATTTTTTTTAATAAATAACCAACACGACCCAGAAACAACGACGTGTCCGAAAAGAGATCACGTCAGTAACCCCCGCTAAGAGATTAACACCACGTGTCCAAAGAGTAGAGCTACCGAAGAGAACGACACCCCGTGTCCGGGATCCCGCGAGTCCGAAGTCATCAACACCGTGCACCCGAGTCATCAACGCCAAGGACCCGAGACCTCTTGTCCGAGTTGTCAACACCACGTGCCCGAATCAACGAGGTGTACACGCTAGAAGGGTCTGGTCCCTAATTTGGGGACAGAGGACGTTCTCCTAAGAAATGGTGACTTGGTGGGCCCCTCGCGGCTGTGTAAGAAAAAGTTAATTGTGGTGTACGTTAAGTTGAGATGAAGTTATTTTTATTTTAAATTTTCATGTTACGGTCTATATGCCTTATTTTGATCTTCTTTACTTCAAAAACAATCTCAGTCTTTTTATACGGTCCCACTAGACGTGGCGTTCACTCAAAGTTGTGTCCTCCACCCAAAATGGAGAACGAAAGACAGAAAGACGACTTTTGTCGAAGGAGACCTTGTTGGTGTG
Source organism: Capra ibex (assembly GCA_006410555.1). Taxonomy (NCBI): domain Eukaryota; kingdom Metazoa; phylum Chordata; class Mammalia; order Artiodactyla; family Bovidae; genus Capra; species Capra ibex. The sequence goes on along the minus strand of SJYO01000647.1, from coordinate 18,548,666 downwards.
TTTGTTGTACTTGTGAATGTGTCGGGATCACTTTTAAATTTAACTATCATCTTGAAACCTTTAGTTTAATCGGAATGGATCTTAACAATATCATGTATATAGTATATTGGGTTGAGGACTAGTAAGTGAGACCCTCCGACGAACGAATACACAGGGTCCTCTGTACCTGTGATTACAAATACTGTTTTTAACTTTGTGGTATACAAGTAGGTTTCCTTTTATTGACCTAGGATTTTCTCGTAGGGTTAATCTACCACCATTCCCACCATGTTGGAACCCTAATATGATTTTTGATGGATTGACAAACGAAAAACAAAACGAAAATATAAAAAAAAGAAAGAAATTGACAAACGAAATTTTCCCACTTAATTCACTATATGTTTGATATAAAGTTTTTATTGTTATTATGGTAGGACTTTCAGAAGATGACTTTCGACACGAAATAGGGGTTTCGTGTAGAAAACCAGAAACCTTATACATGTGGTACCAGGAGTTTGTACTGACGAATATCTTGGTGGACCTCTCAAAAATGACAGGTATAGAGATCCGGTACCGGTTTTGGTTAACTTAGGGAACCCAACCTGGATCCGAAGGATAGGAAATTTCGGGGGAGTCACTAAGGTCAAAATCTTATTAACCAGAACGGGAACAACTTTGGAGGGACTACCTTGTTTCACACGGGACGGAACTTGGGGTAGACTGGTAAAATATGTAGGGGGGGTAATCTGGTACTCAGTGAAACCCTAGTCCTTGACACAAGTAAAGTACAAACACAGGGACGTTTACGAAAATTTTTCAACATGAGACGGAGAGTAATGATTGGTAAGGTAATTCTAGGAAATACGCTATGAAAACGACACCTGGGTTTACAGTACGGAGTCTTTCAAAATTGTAAAGGATCTAAAGTGTAGTAAAAACTATTAATGAAACTGGTAGTATTAAATAAATCGTCCAGTCTCTAACCCAGGACAGGGTAGGGTCTCTCTAAGAAAAAGTGACGATTTCGAGTGTTTACTTTCACCTGGAGGGGGTGTTCATCATCTCACCTCCCTCAAACGGAGGGTTCCGTCCCTTGTACCCAAGGTAGGAACCAGACCCTTCTAAGGTGTACGGGTCCTCGTTGCCTCGGGGACATGGTGTTGACCCGAAGGGACCACCGAGTCTGTCATTTCGCCGACGACATTACGTCCTCTGGACCCAAGTTAGGGACCCAGTCCTTCTAGGGGACTTCTTCCTTTACCGTTGGGTGAGGTCATGAGGTAGGACCTTTTAAGGTACCTACCTCCTCGGACCATCCGATGTCAGGTGTCCCAGGGTTTCTCAGTCTGTCCTGACTCGTTGAAGTGACCAAGTGGTGTTGATGACTTGGGGTGGAGGGTCGAGATCTGGCCGAGGGCCGTTGATCTCTTCGGTGGGCGCGTCGTTGTTTCTGAGTCCCGTGGTCTTTCTTTCTTTCTTTACTGAGCACTTCCATATCTGTCCGTCTACTTTCGGTCGAGAGGACTGTCGAGCTGTTCGGGAAAGGAGGTTGAGTCAGAAGAAAGGTTCTGAACGACACACACCGACGAGGTCGTTTGACCAAGTGAATCCACTTGGGAGAGGGAGAGGGGTGTTTCTGAACAGTATGATAGCAATTGTACGATGCAAACAAAGGGTCGTAAAGCCCTACTGACATTACTCTCTACTTCGGTTGATGAGAGACGCCCTTCATTCTGAAGTCTAAACCCCCCGAGCGGAGCGAAATCGGGACCGACGGAGGAGGGGGTAGTGTGCAGCGTCGATCTGGCCACATGGTTCACGAAAAGGAGGCGGGTGGGCCGGAGGTCTGAGGGGACGAAACGAGATATTTGATGAAGAGGAGGTAAGAAGGAAAACATGGGGACCTGAGTGGCCGTGTGCCCGGAGAAAGAGAGGCGACTGGAGACCCTGGTAATGTCCCAGCCCTTTCCTTTGGCTTTTGCTAGGCTCACAACCCTCAAATGTATTAGGTCCCGCCTCGAGCCGCTTGGGAGTCACCTAGTGGGGAGGGGAGGTTGAGACCGAATTTCCCTTCTTTGCGACAAGCACCCAATCTTTTTTTTTTTTTCCGTCTTACTTCCTTAAATACCCGTCCAACCCTCTCCTCACTCGACGTAAATCCAAAGACCAAGAGTTTGACGAGTTGTTAATTGTAGACGTCCGACACTTTTGCGTCTAGACGGGCCCAGGCGCCTTTAAGGGTCAGCATCCAGGCTTCCCTCTAGGGCCTTGGGCTGAATAAAGTTCGTGGGAGACCCAGCTAAGACTTATCCCTCTATGAAAAGGCTCGGGGGCTCGGGTGCCCTGGCGAGAACTTAAGATCCTAGGTTCATGTAAGGGATGGCGGAGCGCAGGGGAGGACTTCCTTTCGAGTGCGGCGCCTCGACCGGAAACTTAGGGCAGGTGGGTGGGGTCTCCTTTCGTTTTTGACTCCTAGGTCCTTTCGTATGGGTGATCTGGGTCACACTGAAAGAAGTTTCTGGTCCCACTGAAAGAAGTTTCTGGTCCTACTGAAGGCCTTTACTATGTTATCGACGTCTCGGCACGTCTACGACGGTCTTACGGTCTAACTCGAGACTGAACCCGAAACCAGGACCTGGTCAGGGTCTACTCACTGGACACTAACTTTTACCCCCCTATTCGACATTTCCACTCTCACCTTTTCCTTCCTCCCTTCCCTCTTTCCAAACTTCTTTCTTTTTCTATTCTCTTTCCCTCTTTTTTCGATGTCCCCTCTACTTAAAAATTGTCACATTAAAATACTAAAGATTGTATAAATAAGAAATAGATCTAGATAGAAAATAAGTTTCAAACGGTATTGACAAACTAGAGAGAGATTTACGTATTCATCTGCCGACAAAAACAATGAAGGATTGGTCACCCCTCATTTAACGGGTCAGAGAGGGAGGTCTACACGTTCCGTATCGAGAGTCGTTTTTCTGTTCCACAGAACAAAGAAATCAAGTGGATTGGTTTTCTGAGTAAGGTTTCTCTAAAGATAAAATTTTTAGTTGAAACTTTCATGTATGAAATGTATTTTGTGGATAACCTTTGTATATCGACCAACTCAAAACCGTCAAATGTACGGGTACAGTGGTAGTGGTGCTACTTCTACATCTTGATAACAACAAATCAGCATTCAACACACGTCGAGAAAAGCTGAGGCACCTGCCATCGGACAGTCTAAGGAGACAAGTACTCTAAAAGGTCTATTCCTATGACCTCACCCAATGGTAAAGGAAGAGGTCCCCTAGAAGGGTTTAGCACCTAGCTTGGACCCAGAGGACGTAACCACTCACCCAAGAAGTGGTGACTTGGTCGTCCCTTCAGGGTCTCGGCGGATCCCACCTACAGTTTAAGGGAGTTTCTTTATAGTAATTCTCTTTTAGAAACACTGTGAAATTCGGGTGTGTTTACGAACTTGTCTTGGTTGTGGTCTTTTGGTTTTAGGATCAAGTCTACTCTAGAGACTTCGACCGACATTAAGAAACACCCTGCACAATCCATCTTTCCTATTAACATAAATCCCGATATCGAGTCATCGGGGATGTAGGACTGTCGGAGTCTTTCCTGGGACCTAGAAGTCGACGGGTGTCACTCCAGTAAGGACCCCGTTTTCATCTTAGAGGAACTTAAGGACTTCTAAAATGTAAATGAGTCACTGTAACACCTACAACTAAAGTAGAAACTTATAAAACTTTAATTAAACGAAACTGAGATTTATTCTTGGCCTTTGTCCTTCGGTCCTTCACTAGAACTTGGTAACGGGGTGGGTACTGAGTACGTTATTAGGATTCTCTAAAACTCGGTTACTTTAGGTACCAATCTATTTGTCACTTAAGAGGAAAAGTTGTGTAAAGTCTATAGGGTCGAACGGATCATTGTAAGATTGAACTTGGGGTCTGAATTGTAAATTTTAAATATAAAAACAACCGTGACTAAAACTAAAACTAAAATTTTTACAGATAAATAAAAACCGACACGACCCAGAAGTAACGACGGACCCGAAAAGAATCAACACCACTTACCCCCGAGAAAAGATCACCGTCCCGTGCTCGGAGAGTAACGATATCTAAAAGAACGACGTCTCGTGTCCAAGATCCCGCGTGCCCGAAGTTATAAACGACCGTGGACTCGAGTCATCAACTCCGAGGATCCGAGATCTCGTGTCCGAGTTATCTACACCACGTACCCGGACAAAGGGACGCCGTACACCCTAGAAGGGTCTAGACTCTAGTTTGGGCACAGAGGACGTAACCTTCCGACTAAGGAATGGTGACTCGGTGATCCCTTCGGGACTAAAAATGTATTAAGGACATAAAATGTTACTCAAACAACGTCAGTCGACAACGTCGGACCGTCTCGTCTCTGGTCTTGGACGGGGCACTGAGTTCGTATGCCGTTTAAGACGGGAGAACTAACAGGATCAATCGTACGGTTTACCGCCCTGTACGAGAGACGAGGGGAAGTGACGGATGGGGACACAGACAGGGGTACCTTTGTTTTGTTCTACAAGGACTAGTTGACATCTCGGAATTGAACTGAGAATTGCGGGGGACGGATTCCGAGATTCTCTATAAACGTTCTTAATTCATCAGAAAAATAAAACAAAGGAGTGTCGGGGAGTAGAGACTGGTATTTCCTTGGACCGTAGGTCCGGAGTTGTTCTACCAACAAATCTCTGTAATCAGAGGAACCAGTCAGCCGAGAGGTTTATTTCAGCCTAAGGAACGGAATTGTGGACCAGAGAACCTAAATCACCGGACAACACACCGCTCGTCTCTCTCGAACCTGAGCCAATGTCATCATGTGTGACCCTTTATATCTCATCCAAGTCCGGTTTGTCATGTCATTCTTTCTAAACTCTGTCCGGTTCTCCCCGTCCGACTGGTCCCTTCCTATTTAGAACCATTTCCATCTTAAGTCTTTCTCTTCCTTTCATACCCCATACCCTCTCTACGGAGTCTCTTCTTTCTCGACTCGTTCAACCTGGTTATGTCCCGTACGGTGCGTGCCATGTAGTCCCACTCGTTCGCGTTAGACAGTCCCACTTGATTGTACTGTCCACCCCATGTCGTCTCTTCTAACTTTCTCTTTTGAGACATATGACGACTCTTCCTGCCTCATATTTTTGTATGAGCTTTCCATTCACAGTACACCCAATGTCGTCCCGTGTCGGTATGGACTGTCTCTTACCTTTCCGATTTATTTATGTCTTTACTGCTCTGTGTCTTCCGAACCCATTCCACTCTGCCTCGACCTTTCCATTATTTATTTTCAACTCAGACATTTCTTTACAACTAGGGTGTTACTTTGATTCTTCTTAGACAAGGGTAATTGAGTAATTGTTCTTAATACACCTTATATCAACACCAACTACACCCAAAAGTTATAACCATCGTATATAATTCGTCCAGGGTAAAGGTCACCAGTACATGCCTACACTCTCAACCTGANCTACACGGTCCGTATCGAGAGTCGTTTTTCTGGTCCACAGAACAAAGAAATCAAACGGATTGGTTTTCTGAGTAAGGTTTCTCTAAAGATAAAATTTTTAGTTGAAACTTTCATGTATGAAATGTATTTTGTGGATAACCTTTGTATATCGACCAACTCAAAACCGTTAAATGTACGGGTACAGTGGTAGTGGTGCTACTTCTACATCTTGATAACAACAAATCAGCATTCAACACACGTCGAGAAAAGGTGAGGCACCTGCCATCGGACAGTCTAAGGAGACAAGTACTCTAAAAGGTCTATTCCTATGACCTCACCCAATGGTAAAGGAAGAGGTCCCCTAGAAGGGTTTAGCACCTAGCTTGGACCCAGAGGACGTAACCACTCACCCAAGAAGTGGTGACTTGGTGGTCCCTTCAGGGTCTCGGTGGATCCCACCTACAGTTTAAGGGAGTTTCTTTATAGTAATTCTCTTTTAGAAACACTGTGAAATTCGGGTGTGTTTACGAACTTGTCTTGGTTGTGGTCTTTTGGTTTTAGGATCAAGTCTACTCTAGAGACTTCGACCGACATTAAGAAACACCCTGCACAATCCATCTTTCCTATTGACATAAATCCCGATATCGAGTCATCGGGGATGTAGGACTGTCGGAGTCTTTCCTGGGACCTAGAAGTCGACGGGTGTCACTCCAGTAAGGACCCCGTTTTCATCTTAGAGGACCTTAAGGACTCCTAAAATGTAAATGAGTCACTGTAACACCTACAACTAAAGTAGAAACTTATAAAACTTGAATTAAACGAAACTGAGATTTATTCTTGGCCTTTGTCCTTCGGTCCTTCACTAGAACTTGGTAGGGGGGTGGGTACTGAGTACGTGATTAGGATTCTCTAAAACTCGGTTACTTTAGGTACCAATCTATTTGTCACTTAAGAGGAAAAGTTGTGTAAAGTCTATAGGGTCGAACGGATCATTGTAAGATTGAACTTGGGGTCTGAATTGTAAATTTTAAATATAAAAACAACCGTGACTAAAACTAAAACTAAAATTTTTACAGATAAATAAAAACCGACACGACCCAGAAGTAACGACGGACCCGAAAAGAGATCAACACCACTTACCCCCGAGAAAAGATCACCGTCCCGTGCTCGGAGAGTAACGACATCTAAAAGAACGACGTCTCGTGTCCAAGATCCCACGTGCCCGAAGTTATAAACGACCGTGGACTCGAGTCATCAACTCCGAGGATCCGAGATCTCGTGTCCGAGTCATCTATACCACGTACCCGGACAAAGGGACGCCGTACACCCTAGAAGGGTCTAGACTCTAGTTTGGGCACAGAGGACGTAACCTTCCGACTAAGGAATGGTGACTCGGTGATCCCTTCGGGACTAAAAATGTATTAAGGACATAAAATGTTACTCAAACAACGTCAGTCGACAACGTCGGACCGTCTCGTCTCTGGTCTTGGACGGGGCACTGAGTTCGTATGCCGTTTGAGACGGGAGAACTAACAGGATCAATCGTACGGTTTACCGCCCTGTACGAGAGACGAGGGGAAGTGACGGATGGGGACACAGACAGGGGTACCTTTGTTTTGTTCTACAAGGACTAGTTGACATCTCGGAATTGAACTGAGAATTGCGGGGGACGGATTCCGAGATTCTCTATAAACGTTCTTAATTCATCAGAAAAATAAAACAAAGGAGTGTCGGGGAGTAGAGACTGGTATTTCCTTGGACCGTAGGTCCGGAGTTGTTCTACCAACAAATCTCTGTAATCAGAGGAACCAGTCAGCCGAGAGGTTTATTTCAGCCTAAGGAACGGAATTGTGGACCAGAGAACCTAAATCACCGGACAACACACCGCTCGTCTCTCTCGAACCTGAGCCAATGTCATCATGTGTGACCCTTTATATCTCATCCAAGTCCGGTTTGTCATGTCATTCTTTCTAAACTCTGTCCGGTTCTCCCCGTCCGACTGGTCCCTTCCTATTTAGAACCATTTCCATCTTAAGTCTTTCTCTTCCTTTCATACCCCATACCCTCTCTACGGAGTCTCTTCTTTCTCGACTCGTTCAACCTGGTTATGTCCCGTACGGTGCGTGCCATGTAGTCCCACTCGTTCGCGTTAGACAGTCCCACTTGATTGTACTGTCCACCCCATGTCGTCTCTTCTAACTTTCTCTTTTGAGACATATGACGACTCTTCCTGCCTCATATTTTTGTATGAGCTTTCCATTCACAGTACACCCAATGTCGTCCCGTGTCGGTATGGACTGTCTCTTACCTTTCCGATTTATTTATGTCTTTACTGCTCTGTGTCTTCCGAACCCATTCCACTCTGCCTCGACCTTTCCATTATTTATTTTCAACTCAGACATTTCTTTACAACTAGGGTGTTACTTTGATTCTTCTTAGACAAGGGTAATTGAGTAATTGTTCTTAATACACCTTATATCAACACCAACTACACCCAAAAGTTATAACCATCGTATATAATTCGTCCAGGGTAAAGGTCACCAGTACATGCCTACACTCTCAACCTGACACTTCTTCCGACTCACGGCTTCTTAACTACGAAAACTTGACACCACAACCTCTTCTGAGAACTCTCAGGGAACCTGACGTTCCTCTAGGTTGGTCAGGTAAGACTTCCTCTAGTTGGGACCCTAAAGAAACCTTCCTTACTACGATTTCGACTTTGAGGTCATGAAACCGGTGGAGCACTCTTCTCGATTGAGTAACTTTTTCTGAGACTACGAACTCCCTAACCCCCGTCCTCCTCTTCCCCTACTGGGTCCTACTCTACCGACCTACCGCAGTGCCTGAGCTACCTGCACTCAGACTCCCTTGAGGCCCTCTACCACTACCTGTCCCTCCGGACCGCACGACTCTAAGTACTCCAGTGTTTCTCAGCCTATGCTGACTCACTGACTTGACTTGACTTGACTTAAGCGTCTCAGGATGTAGTTCCACAAGTAGTTGTACAATGGTTAGTGTCTTAAGATAAGACGGTAACCAGGAATTTGGACTTGTCAAAATTTTTAATATATTTATAATTTTTTGTCCTTGGAACAGATAAACAGTGGTGAACATAGGGAACTTAGATCTTGTCAGGGTCATGTATCGTCCCAAGTCATTTATACCCAACTGGTATCCGACCGGGTCACGAAAGATTTTCGTCAAACTTTGGGACATCCGACGGTCACGCGAGGCAGCGAAGTCGACACAGACTGAGAAAGACCGGGACCACTGACAACGGACGGTCCAGAGAGACAGGCACCCTAAGAGGTCCGTTCTAGTGGCCTCACCCAATGGTGCGGGAGGAGGTCCCCTTAGAAGGACTAGGTCCCTAACTTGGACGTAGAGGACACAGAGGACGTAACGTTTATCTAAGAAATGAGTGACTTGGTGGACCCTTCGGGGCTTTTGTACATACTGTTCGGAATTTTTATAAGTACGTTTTGAAAGGACCACTAGGTCACCAATTCTAAGGTCGAACATTAGGTCCGCTGGGGCCAAGTCAGGGACCGGGTCCTTCATCATAGGGTGTACGTCCGTGTCAATTCGGTCACGTGGCGTTGATGACTCGGGACCTCACGGCCCTGCGGGGGTGTTGATCTCCCAGTCCCACGGTGTCGTTTTCTAGGACGGTGTTGACTCTGGAGTACGTCGGGGGTGTTTTTTACAAGTACAAGAAACTGGGTCATTAAAAATAAGTTCTTTAGGTAGTAAAATTTTATTTTATGTTTTATGACAGATCCATACGTTTAAAATAAAAATTTTTTAAACCGGTACGGTCCACCGAATCGTCATAGAGTCAAGGGGTTGGTCCGTAACTTGGACCCGGAGACGTCACTTTCGAGACTTAGGGTTGATCTGATGTCTCCTTGTAGGAGTCCCGTTCTTATAATTAGTTCCTTAAGGGACCACCAGGTCACCAATTTTGATCCGTGATAGTGACGACACAGGACTCAAGTCAGGGACAACCCCTTGACTCTAGGACGTTCGGTACTCCCGTTGGTGTTTATGTTTTATTTCATTAGTTTGAAATAAACATTTCCATCTTTTTTCTATGTCTTCTCACCCATATAAGAAAAAAAAAAACCTTTATCATATGTCGACCATTTTCGTCAAAAATTCCTCTTAAATATTATATATTTCAATAAATAACTAATATTACTTCAAAAGTTTTTATTCTAAGTTTCATTAAGTATTACATATTGATATACACCCTTCGTCAAACACGTCGACTCGCATCGATTCTTCACTGCTAGACGGTTTCTCGAGTGGCACAGGGAGGGGCACCTTTGTAAGCTACCAAGGATAGAAAGACGAAAATATATAACAATATATAACAAACACTGACGGGTTCCAAATGAAAATTTTATACTAATCAATCAACCGGTCAATAAAAACAGACACGACCCAGAAGTAACGAGTTGCCTGAAAGAGGTCAACGCCGCTCGACCCCGATGAGAGACGAACACCACGTGTCCGAAGAGCAACACCGCCGAAGAGAACGTCTTGTACCGGAGATCCCACTCGTCCGAGACCATCAACACCGTGTGCACGAGTCATCAAAGCCGAGGGCCAGAGATCTCGTGTCCGAGTTATCAACACCCGTACCCGAATCAACGAGGTTCCGTACACCCCAGAAGGACCTAATCTCTGGTTTGGGGACAGAGGACGTAGTCGTCCGTCTAAGAAATGGTGACTCGGTGATTCCTTCGGGGACTGAAAAGATTACCCTATTGAATGAATAATACTACATAATTTTGTACGTTTTACTTCAAAATTTTTTAAGCTGAGAGGAAAGGGTTAAGTGGAACCTTGTAGAGAGGAGACTGTAGTACCCCGTCTTTAGGGATGACTACCAGGAGGTTCCCTTTCTTAACTTGAGAAGGAGGTGTTAGGCACTAGGTAAGAACCTAAACCTTCAGTCGACTCGTTGCTTCCGTTGTGATTCTTACGGTAGATAATAACCCGAAGGGACCACCGAGTCTACCATTTCTTAGACGGACGTCACGTCCTCTGGACCCAAGTTCGAGACACAGTCCTGCTAGGAGACCTCTTCCTTTACCGTGTTTGGTGAGGTCATAAAAACGGACTTCTTAAGATGCCAGTCTCCTCGGACCCCCCGATATCAGGTACCCTAGGGTTTCACAACCTGTACTGACTCTCTAAAAGTGAGTGGGTACTCTAGAATGGTAGTTAATGACTAACAATGTATTAAAATTAGAGTGGCTTAGACTCTCTCATCTTACCTAAGAAAGTAAAAGTGTCGAACTCTCAGACTCAGGGACTTTATGATTTACACACCGGACCTAAGGGTCTTTTACAACTGGAACTTTGAATCTACTGAGACCTGAAGGACCCTTCGGGCGGATCCGTGGTGGACCCACTGTCTACTCACTCAGTGAGTCGGTACCTCACACCCAGGATCGCAAGAACCTCCACAGAGGTCAAAAAGTGGACTTCTGAGGACGTGTATGATTTTGATAGAAAAGAGAGAGAAGAAAGGTTACGTTCGTCCGAAAAGAAATTTTTACGTTTCTATTGAAAGGATTATAATTCCAGTTGGACTCAGGGGGATGGGGGCGAGGTGGGGTACTGAGTAGGGTAACCATTAGATTTAAAGTCACTTTGATGGGAGTCTCAACATCAACTCGTACACTTAGGTCCTGTCTTCAATAGACCCCTAAACCTGAACCGACTAGCCCTTCCGTCAGGACTTTCAACTATAAAATAAGATCTACCTGAAACCCTTCCCTACCTTTACGGACTACTCTCTTCTGTCCACTCTTCTAAGGTTTTCGTTTGGGGTCACTCGAGACCCAAGGTTGTTTTCCTGAACCGTTTAGACGGTCGGTAAGAACCGAATATCAAAGCTCAAAGTTTAGGAAGAGTTAATATCTCGTAAGTAAACCGTTTGTACATGATTTATAGGTGATACACGACCGGGGACGGAAATCGTCCTTGACCCCGACTACCTTGACGTGAGAGGACCGCGAGTTCCAACCGAGTCAGAACGAGTCCGATTATACCCACTCCTTCACAATTCTGTTTACCAGTCACGTTGGACGTGTCCACGGAACCCCTGTATATACATCTGACCGTGGAGACTCGTTCCTCAATGTTTTTGAGTAAAACTCATATTCACCCTTGGGTTACCTGTGGGTCCTGTTTACTTGTGCTGAGTATTAGGTCCTGTACGTGAGGAAACGGATCCTGTCCTGTCCTGAGTCTGATTCGACTGACCCCTCGAAACGGTCAAAGAAAGGACCGTTCTTTCATACGGAGGTTGTAGACTGACGAGTCCTTAGTGTCAATGATTTATAGCTCTACTTCTCACCCGTCCCGCCCCGAACTAAACTTGTCCTTTTAAGACGACCCCCCTAACAATTTTACGTTTCGGGACCCGGGGGTCGGGACCTCAAGAGTAGTCATCCAGACCCCATCCAGGACTTTGGACGTAGGGTCCACTACGGTCACATCGGACAAAACCCAGACGTGAAACTCTTGAGATGATCTTGGTGAAAGAACGTCCTTCTCGTTCCCAAATACTTAGATCAAACCAAAGATTATAGTCTTCCCTCCATACTCTATATCTTATTTGGTCTGGTGTGGACTGGGTGGAACCGCGGCGTGCGAATGGGGTCACTGGGTCCCAAACTAACGGAACCCCAATGTCCTTGACGTTTGTCGGTCCTTCCCTGGTCTACACCTCCAGTCTCTCCCACGGGGCCTTCGTGTCGAGCTGTGAGTCGTGGACCCCGACGACGTCGAGGTGTCTGTCCGAGGACGTGGGAGTCCAGGAGGGAGTCGGGAGTCTTCGGCTGAAGGTCCGGGAGGAGAATGAGATGGAGTTTACAAACCCGGAGACTACTGTCTCCTCGAGACTAGCGTGAAAGACTAGGTCTGTCCCATTGTATTCCACTGTCCGTACCTGTCTGAATGTCCAATTGTCTTACCCGACTACTACTCCCGGGGCTTTCACAACCGTTTGCCGAAGTCAGTCCACAGGATCCTCTTTGTGGTTTCTCAGTGCAACCAGATCCTGACACTGAGAGTGAAGTCCACACTCACCAGGACCCAAGTTTAGGACTACCTCGGGTGTAGGAAAACCCGAAGGGACTCTCGAGCCTGTCATTTCTTAGACGGACGTTACGTCCTCTCGATCCAAACTAAGGACCCAACCCTTCTAGGGGACTTCTTCCTGTACCTTTGGGTGAGGTCACAAGAACGGACCTCTTAGGGGGTACTTGTCTCCTCGGACCGTCCGATGTCAGGTACCCAGCGTTTCTCAACCTGTACTGACTCGCTGATTCCTGTGTTCTCTTTGTCGCTTCACTAAATAGATTAAAAACTCTGAACCTGTACCTGCGATCTCCCGCTAGACTCTAACGACTTTGATGTTCGAAACCAGGTTGGTGGTTTTCTTACGAAACATCCGAGACGCTCGTTAGAGTCAGCACAGGGTGAGAAATACTGGGGTCCGACGGTCCGAGGAGACAGACGCCCTTGGGTCCGTTCTTATGACCTAACTGGACAGTAAAGGAGAGGGTCCCCTAGAAGGATTGGGTCCCTAACTTGGCCCCAGAGGATGTAACCGTCCTCCTAAGAAATAGTGACTCGGTGGACCCTTTGAGGATCTAACCCGAAAAGACGAATTTAGTTTTTAAACAGTTTATGATGATTTTTTTTTATTATTAAAAAATTTCACCCTTAACGGACCGTCAGGTCGCCAATTCCCCGAAGGGACCACGAGTCTACCATTTATAAGACGGATGTTACGTCCTCTGAGTGAAAACTATGAACCCAGCCCATACCGATGGGTGAGGTCATAAGAGTGGATCTCTCAAGATCCCTGTCTCCTCGGACCGTCCAACGTCAGGACCCCCAGCGTTTCTCAGCCTGATAGTGAAAGCGAAAGTGGTCACCAATTCTGAACCGCGAAAGTGACGACACCCGACCAATCCCAGAGACCAGACCCCTGATTCTACGGCGTTCAGTGTGTCGATCCGGTTTTCTTATGTTTATTTTATCGGTTAAAGGAACTCGTTTGTTGAAAGTGTACAACTAATTAGCACGGGAATAAAATGGAAAATTACTTACTTTCTGTCTATACATTTCTTTCTTTTATGTTGATTTTCTTTTTCTTGTATGAGTTGATTTTACCACCATCATTAAGTTCCTTATTATATAGATAAAAGTATGGCATTAGATAAAAAGAAGGTCAAAATAACTCTATATTAACCGTATGTCATCATGACATGTGTATATTCTACATCTCGTATGACTAAACTGAATGTATGCAATACTTTACTAATAGTCTCTTACTATATTACAACTCTGTAATTTTATGGAAATTAAGGTAGGTCAAGTCAGCGAGTCAGCACAGACTGAGAAACGCTGGGGTACTTAGCGTCGTGTGGTCCGGAGGGACAGGTAGTGGTTGAGGGCCTCAAGAGAGTTTGAGTGCAGGTAGCTCAACCACTACGGTAGGTTGGTAGAGTAGCAGACAGCAGGGGAAGAGGAGGACGGGAGTTAGGGAGGGTCGTAGTCTCGGAAAACGTTACTCAGTCGAGAAACGTACTCCACCGGTTTCATAACCTCAAAGTCGAAATCGTAGTAAGGAAGGTTACTTGTCGGTCCTGACTAGAGGAAATTCTACCTTACCAACCTAGAGGAACGTCAGGTTCCCTGAGAGTTCTCAGAAGAGGTCGTGGTATCAAGTTTCCGTAGTTAAGAAACCGTGAGTCGAAAGAAGTGTCAGGTTGAGAGTGTAAGTATGTACTGATGACCTTTTTGGTATCGGAACTGATCTGCCTGGAAACAACCGTTTCATTATAGAAACGAAAAGTTATACGATAGATCCAACCAGTATTGAGAGGAAGGTTCCTCATTCGCAGAAAATTAAAGTACCGATGTCAGTGGTAGACGTCACTAAAACCTCAGGTTTTTTATTTCAGACTGTGACAATGGTGACAAAGGGGTAGATAAAGGGCATTTTTGGAATTACTTCCATTTTTAAGAAGTTCAATAAAAAGTCAAAAAAGTCAAGGTTAAAAGAGGAAACCTTAATAGAAAATGAAATATAAAACTAAACCAAGTTTTAAGTTTACGAAGTTTTTCCGATCCGTAGAGAAAGTGAGAACAGGGTAGGGATTGTCCGTTGGTGACTAGCTTAAGGAACAATTAAGGAGGTTTCTGTAAAGTACGTATACGTTCGTTTGTGTTAAGATATGTATATATAAGAAAAGGAGAAGTCTATTCTAAATTATATACGAAAAAACGTTGAACGAAAAAATGCAAATTGTTCTATGGTACTTATATGTAAAGTTCTCGAAGGATACAGAAGTAAAAAGTAAAAACAAGAAAAAACAAACAAAACCCGACATGGTCCTCCGTACACCCTAGAATCAAGGGGGTGACTCCTAGGTTGATTATTCGGAACGTTATCTTCGTCTCTCAGAATTGAGGACCTAAAGGTTCCTTCAAGAAAATAAAAAATTTTTTAAAGAATACCATGAAATAAATATCTATACGTCACAAAGAATTGGTCAGGGGATGAACATCCGTAGACCTAACAAAAGAAAATTTCACTTATGTTGTTGTATATTAAAACTTATGTCAGTAAAACGTCTATACGGTCATACAAAAACCTATGTGAGGATCTTCACCATGACGACCCACATACGCCAAATTTTTGAACCTGTCTCTAACAGTATACGTGAAACTCTTTTGTAATACTCAAATGTTAGGGTAGACATTATATAAACTCATGGACAAAACCATACTAATAAAAAATTTGATACTCTTATACACACACACACACACACACACACGAATCAACTCAGATTAAGAAACACTGGGGAACTTGACATCGGCCGACCCGAGGAGACAGGTACCTTAAAAGGTCCGTTCTTATGACCTGACCTAATGGTAAAGGAGGAGGTCCCCTAGAAGACTTGGGTCCCTAGCTTGTGACCAGAGGTCGTAGAGGATGTGACCGTCCGTCTAAGAAATGGTGACTTGGTGGACCCTTCGGGTACCTTTATACGTCCCTATGTGTAAACCTTCGGTAGACACATATCTACTATAAATTTTAGGACCCCGACCTATCTTGATCTCGTTAATCCTTTAATCATTCTTGTCTTATTCTTCCGGTCCATTTCGAGAATTTGTACGGTTCTAAAGTTCGTTTTTCTCGGTCGTTTCCTCTAACTCTTCCTTGTCGGTCACGCTATTCTTCTTTCGATCTTGTCACACAGTATCGAAATTCCCACGTACCCCACCCCCACCCCTCGACCTAGTATTTATATTTAAGTATGTCAGTGAGACCTCTTGTTAAACCGTAGAGTACCATTTCTACACGTTATTAAGCTGAGGATGTCTGTATAAGATCGGACTGCGTATCCCTGGTTCCTCTGTTTTCAAGTGACGTCCGTCGTCCAGACGGTATTCTTTGTTCCTTTTCAATTACTTTTCATTTTTCTCTCTATTTAACATCGTATAAGTATGGTAAGGGGTCCACCGAGTCACCACTTCTTAGACGGACGGTTTCGTCCTCTGTACCCTTTGTTCTCAAGGTGGGGACCTAACCCTTCTAGGGGACCTCCTTCTTTGCCGTTGGATGAAGTCATAAAAACGGACCTTCTAGAGTACCTGTCTCCTCGGACCGCCCGATGTCGGATACCCCAGTTTTTCAGTGCTGACTTCCTGACTGGTACGTAAGTATGGTACCGATAATAGGCAGTTACTTTTGTTTACTTGATAAGGGTATTCGTACCAAGTAGAGTATGTGTTACCATTGAATTTTTCATCCGATGTCTTACTATCTAACTGTTCTTTGTTACATGTCTCAAAAAGATGTGTCCCAGACCCGACGGTGTGCGTCTAGAAAAATCGACGTTGTCCGTTTGAGAGTCGACCGTTCGTAACCCTCTCGTCTCAAGATCAGTGACCTGGTGGTCCTTTAAGGGGTCTCAGAATTTTGTATGGTTTGTTTTCCTAAATCATTTAGGAAAAATGATTTTCAGAAGTCATTCTATTTTCGTATGTAGTTTAAGTTCTGTGTATGTGTGTGTAGGGTCCGGTAGGACCGGTCCTTTTACAATTGACTTTGTGTTTATAGTTTTGGTGTTTACTTCTGACAGACGTATTCAAAGATGACAAATGATACATATAGTGTATACCGTTCATTATAATTTTACAATGTTTAACTGTTTGGACCACTGAGATATTTTGAAAGAATGTTAAGAAAGAGATAAGATAAGAAGGTTGATCTTTATGAAACATCTTTAAACACCTCATTTAGGTCTTCTTAACTTGTTTTATTTATTTCCCTTCTCAACGGTTTACACCCCTTCCGACTACTCTCCATTTCTTTCTACTCCTGTATCTGTAGAGGTGATCTTAATTGTTGTGAAACAATCACTGGAACTGGTCTTCCTGAAGGAACTCCTTACACTCGTCTTTGGTTTCCTTCACTGACTTTGGTTCTTTCTTCCTACTTCATTCCTGGTGTCCGTGTTTATTCGGAACCCACAGTTTGAGACCCCCACCCACCCCGTCCGTCCTGACCCTCCGCCCCAACCTAAGACTCGTAAGAAACCTAGGTCTCGGATCTCTTTCCCTTAATTGTAAATAAATCGAGAAAGGTGTTAGAAGTCTCTCTAGAAGACTTTATCCAAAATGTTTGACTTCTTACTTAAGGAGGTTATCGGGACCCAGGGAGTCTCTTTACTTCATGAAGCTGGACCAAAGACTTATGTTTCTGTTATTACACTTCAAGGACCCCCGATCGATCTTTGAGTACGAGACCCGGTAAAAAGAACTATTACACACTTTTTAGTCATCTAAAACGAATGGACTTCGTGATTTTCTTTGCCCCCCTAGAAACAATCTTACAAACGACATGGTCATAGACTGTTTCCTAAACATAGGTCTCATATATTTGTTGAAGAAACTGAACTATTATTTTTCTGTTTGTTGTGTTCACTCATTTTGTGAATTTACCCTGAAATGCTCACATTCATATCACTCGTGAAATCACTCAGATAACTACCAAAAATTGTTTACGTACGTCGACACAGTAGGTGTCGGGAAAAGTGTCATATCTTACAAGGAGGGGGGTTTTTTTGTCTTTTCTTTTCTTTTTTTCTGAACGGAAGTGGGATCTTGCAAGTAAGGGAAACGAGGGAAAGTAAAAGTGACTAGACCATTGATAGGGGTAACCTCAGCAAAACGGACAAAATTTTGAAGTATGTTTCCGTGAGTCTCATACCGGAAGAGACTCAGACCGAATATTATTTCTATGTAATTAACTTTAAGCATACACTTTTTCAAGAGTCTTTTTTTTGTTCAGTCCCCTTTTATCTTTCAGTTTTAAATCTTTAGTGACCAAAGGGACATCGAGTCACTCATTTCTTAGACGAACATTACACCCAGCCCTTCTAGGGGACCTCTTCCTTTACCGTTGGGTAAGGTCAATAAGAACGGACCTCTTAGGGTACCCGTCTCCTCGGACCGTCGGATGTCAGGTGCCCCAGTGTTCTCAGTCTGTGTTGAGCCACCGATTTGGTGGTGGTGTGTGGGTAGTCTTTTCGATTTCATTTTATAACCGTTTTTACACTTTATTGGACTTGAGAATAGGTAACGCATATCCTTATATTTTGTTACAGAAACCTTTAATTCAATACCTAGAAGTTTCTTTTATTTTGTTGTTTCCGAAATACCGGTCACAAATATTATGTAAGGAACCATAAATGAGTTCTTTTTACTTCTATATACAGGGACTCTTGGTATATCTTCTTACAAGAATCAACGAAATAAACATCATAGGTTTGTGACCCTTATGGGAGTTTACAGGTTTTTAGCACCAGGTCAGACGTTTCCTTACACGATACGACACGAGTCAGCGAAGTCGACACAGGTAGAGACTCCCTGGGATACCTGACATCACGCGGTCCGAGGAGACAGGTACCCTAAGAGGTCTGTTCTTATGACCTCACCCAACGGTACGGGAGGAGGTCCCCTAGAAGGGTTGGGTCCCTAGTTTGGGTCCAGAGAATCCAGAGGACGTAACCGTCCGTCCGAGAAGTGGTGATCACGGTGGCCCCTTCGGGTCGTTCCCTTAGGATGAGTCGTCACTTTCGCTTCTTGACGACTACGTATATTGTTGGACCTGGGTCACAGACACCCAGTGTCTCTACAAGACGGTCTACGTCTTTCGGTCTGTCTCTTCGTGTGAGACACTCACGTACACGCACTTCAAAATTTTGTCCGTTTGCCTGAGATGCCACTGTCAGTGGTCTAGTCACTCTTCCTTTCCCTCGTTTCCCTTACAGGTGGTAAGATATGAAACTGTCCGAGACCTCCTGTGTCGACGTCCATAAACAATTTTTAACAGTTATCTAAGTGACTTCACAAGATAAGTATTTATGTATTTAGGATGGAGTTAAATGGACACAAACATTAATTTTTTTTTTTAACAAAGACAAAGCAAAACCAACACGACACTCCGTACGGACGGTAAAGGATTGAAGGGTATAGTTTGGGTTGGGACCGTCACTTTGTTCCTCAGGGTTGGTGACCGAGAGGTCCCTTAAGGGATGGTCCTCAAATTCTAGTGACAGAGGAAATTAGATGTGTCACAAGGACACTTCTCCTTGAAAGGTAAAGTCTCTAGATATGGGCTCTAAGGTCCCAAATTTATTAGTCAGATGTTGTAACGGGTCCTCGTTTCGACCTACCCATGGGTCCTGAGGAGGGAGGTTCGGACGGGACAAAGGTACTAGGGTAGAGTCCTGGGGTTTCTTCCTCCTTCTGAAACTTACCCACCACTCTGACCCCTATAACTTAGTCGACGTATACGTGTCTTTCTCTCCGCTTCGGAGGAGAGGGGAGGGGGTAGGGGAGGTTCCTTGATTTGAGTAGGAGAGACTGAGTGGCCCATGGGGAGAGAGATGTTACCGATCTTGACCCTTCCTTCCTTCTTCTTTAACGAAAACGTAAAACACCCGGGAAGAGGAGGACCCCAGAGACGGAAAGGTGGAAAATACGGGGTGTGACCAGGTAGGTGGAGTGTTGACTCACGGAATGACTCACGGTTCTCGACACGAACAGAGACCCCCATTCGTTTCCTCATTCTGTCGAGGACGAGAGTCTCTCAAATGACAGATTCCCCTTACTTCTGTGATCTCTTCCAACGTTATTAGAAGACACAAGTTTAACCCACGGTAGGGGTAGTAACCTCCCTCCCACGAATCATAGAAGTCAGCACAGACCGAGACAGACAGGTACCCTAAGAGGTCCGTTCTTATGACCTCACCCAACGGTACGGGAGGAGGTCACAAGATAAGTATTTACGTATTTAGGCTGGAGTTAAATGGACACAAACATTGAAATTTTTTTTTAACAGGGAGGTCCCCTAGAATAACTGGGTCCTAACTTGGCCTCTGAGTAAAGAGGACGTGACGGTCCGTCCAAGAAATGGTGATCACGGTGGTCCCTCCTGTCCCTGTTAAGTCCCTTCCCGTGGACCTATCTCGACTGTGTCTCCCATACTGTCCGAGGTCTTGAGATGACCTTAAGTTCAGACCTGTGTCCATTTATTACAGAAAGACTGACTTAAGAAAAGTCCGAAGGACTCTCTACTCGTTCGAGTAAGGTCTTGTTCCTTCTGTCCACCCCACTTCTCTGATAAGGGGTTCCTGTATCCGGGTCCAGTGAAGATGATCAATGGTGACGGACGGGTGGGAAGTGTGAAGATCCAGGTTGGAAGAAGGTTTGGGGAGTTTCGGGAACTGATGTAAGATACTACAAGTCGTACCCATGGTACTGGAATCGGTCGACGTCTTGGTCTGACGAGTCCTTGTTTCATCGTAACTAGGACCGGCTTAGTGATCCCCTCCACTTCAGGGAAACTCCGTCTCTATTTGAACCGTCAAGTCGGAGTAATTTTCGAAATTAATATTAAGGTTTACCAGATGTCTGGGTACTTTCTAGTAAGTTGACTAATCGGTATTGTAGATGTCGACTATTTCTGTGTCCCTGTCCCCACAAGAAATTTTACCTTTGAAACCTCTGACCTCTGTCAAAGGAATTAACATTTGTCTTAGATTGTTACATTTACTTTTATGGATGGAGGGAGACTGGGTCGTTAGATGTCGCCCCTTATAGAGGATATCTCTAAAGTACAATTCTTGTAGATTCCTACAAATAACAGCTAAATAAACATCACAACGTGACCTTTGTCTAGTTCACAAGTCGTTCACTTTCTGATCTATCTAACACTAAATGGGTATCATATCTGACTACACGTCGATAATTTCTCTCCTCAAATTAGATACATATGTCTCCCTGTAGATACTTAATGTCTGACAATACTTGTCATCCAAGTAATATAATTACTTGAGTCCAAGTTAAAAACCCAGATTTTCTAGGGGACCTCTTCCTTTACCGTTGGAC
This sequence comes from Capra ibex, assembly GCA_006410555.1. Lineage (NCBI taxonomy): Eukaryota > Metazoa > Chordata > Mammalia > Artiodactyla > Bovidae > Capra > Capra ibex. The sequence goes on along the minus strand of SJYO01000647.1, from coordinate 18,527,714 downwards.
GAGACCAGAAGAACGGACCTTTTCAGGTACCTGTCTCTTTGGACCACCCGATGTCCGGTGTCTCAGTCTCCGCTGACTCGCTGACTTGTGTACTTGTCATAATCCGATAAAGACATTCTTCTTCTTGTTGTTTCTTTGGAGTCTATGCGCCTGTCTACGAACATACAGTAATTTCTTTGTAAACCTCCCCATGTCACGTCTGAATTACGTCAATGGAGGACCACCACGATTGTCTTATATAAACAATGGAAACGAAAAGTTGAAGAGGACCGAAGGGGAAGGAGAGTGAGAGTGGAGAGATAGAGGGCCGTCTGATGTTCGTCTCTCGACTGAGGACCTAAACTCCATTGTGATAGACCTAAACCCTTTTCTTCTAAAGTCGAACGTCTGGAGTGTCCTCTCCAGTATCCCAGTCAACAACTCTTCTTTCTCCAACCAAATGACACTCGTCACCTTTTACTCATTTAACTCTATATCCCTCTATAAAAGGGTCTGACCTATTTCGGATTTGGGAAGACAGAAGTTGGGAGGTAAGAAAGGGAAAGAAGAAAGACGGAACTGTCTTCGGTCTTCAATTTTAATCACCAAACGATGGCACCAAATCTCGTTCTGAAGTAACCAGGGGTAGTCGGTAAAGTCGATCAAGAGGGTTGGTCACTCCACTAGCGACCCGACTGTCGTCGTTCTGGTAGTAGTGTAGAAATCCTTTGGAACGGTCCGGTCGGTGTGAACCGTCCCTCATCACCGGGAGTGGACGGGAGCGACACAGTACGAGATATTGGTCTACGAACGTAAACAGAAACACGTCCAAGATCTGTAACGTGAGTATTATTTCCTAATACACCTCTCAAACAATCGGGTCGAGATTTAAGCAAACCTCCTGAACAAAAAATTACTGAGAGATTCTGGGTTCATCGAGTTCACTATTTCTTAGACGGACGTTACGTCCTCTGGGCCCAAGTTAGGGACCCACCTCTTCTTGGGGACCTCTTCCCTTGTCGTTAGGTGAGGTCATAAGAACGGACCTCTTAAGGTGCCTGTCTCTTCGGATCGTCCGATATCAAGCTCAATGTCTCTCAGTCTGTGCTAACTCGCTGTGTGTGTGTGTGTGTGTGTGTGTGTGTGTGTGTGTGTCTGGGTTCTTCACGAAGGGTCCACCGCGAGCACCATTTCTTGGACGGATGGTTACGTCCTCTGAGCTCAAACTAGGGACCCAATCCTTCTAGGGGACCCCCTCCCGTAGCGTTGGGTAAGGTCATAAGAACGGACCTCTTAGGGTACCTGTCTCCTCGGACCGTCCGATGTCAAGTACCCTAGCTTTCTCAGCCTGTGTTGACTTCGTTGACTCGTACGTGGTACGTACGTGTTCTGGGTTCTCTCACCTCCTCGGTCCAGACTACTGAGTTGACCGAACGGTAGAGGACGTCTCTCGACCGGACCCGTCTTCACTTCGACGGATGGGAAGTCCAAATTGTCCTCCCACCCCTCCCTTCCCCTCCCACGGAGTCGGAACGGTCGGAGTCGTGGGGTTCTGTACCGACCTTTCTTGACGTCTGTTCGAATTGAAAGGTGATTCCAAGACCCAGCCTGAGGTCCGTTCGTGTCCTGACTAGACCGAGTCTACAGACCGATGGTCGGTTGGTCCGTGGGTCCGTGGGAGGGGAGGACAGAGAGGGAGACCATACCCTGAGAACGGTTCTTTGTATGGTGAATCTCGTTAGTCTAATGACTAACATTAGAGTTTTCCCATAACAACTCACTCCCCTTTCCGTCTTCCACAAAATCCCCGACGACCCTTCTGTCGCCACGTCCCCGGTGTACCCCTCTTCCCTAAGACCCTCGGATCTTCCACCGCTCGCTGCGTTCCTCGTAACGACATCTAAAGGATCCAGGTGGGGAGGGGGAGGAGACCCTCCGACAGAAGAACCGTCTGTCGTCTATCTACGTACTGTTTCCCCGGGACTACCGAGACAGAACCCCCAACCCCTCTACCGACCCCTCCCCGGGGAGGACCAGGTTTCGTGTCGAGGGGTGGGGGTGGTCCAGGGAATTAGTCCAAAAAAACCGTCAATCACCGAATCTCCGTTTATATCGAGGTTAAAGCCACGGGACATCTAGAAAGTAGTCTGGATACCCTTCAGAACTTTACATGCGTATATAATCAACGAGTTTTTCATGAGTGTCTACTCGACCTTGTCGCCGATACACTATACTTAAATCCTCTCTCATTTTTTTTTTTTTTTTTTTCTTTCCGAGTTTCCTAAGGGTCTATGCTGGTTCGACTTCTGTCGTTCGGTGTCAGTTCTCCTGGGGGTCGTCCTGGGGGTCGTGGAGTCTTCCGTCTACGAGTCGTTTGTCGGAGTCTGTCCCGCCCCTACTTCTCTACAGATTCAGCTGTCTCCAGGTACAAGGTCCGAGTCCTAAGACCGGAAGGTTCGACATACCTCGAGACCAAGTGTCGGAAAGACCTCAGGGGGGTTAAGTGGAGTCCCGGAAGTGAACCTCGTTCAAACCCCTCGTCTGTCTGTTTGTAGTAAGGATCGTCTGTCCGTTAGACTTTCGATAAGAGAACGTTTGTCTCTTATTCGTGATTCGGACGTCACACTCGGGAGTCCTGGCCGGGTCTGGGCCACCCTCTCGAATCCCGTCCGAAGGACGTGGAGGTGGGGTTCAGCGAGAGGTAGAGGAGTAGAAAAACGGCCGGGGGGATTTGTTTCCGGACCCCCCGACCCCCTCCCCATCTTCTACTCCGACTTACGGACGCAGGAAATCTCCCCCTGCCTATGGATCCGGGGTCACCCGCCGGGACAGACTCCGAGTGTCAGAAACTCCCCAACCCCCCCAACGACGTCCTCGAGAAAATCGACGAGACTCCCCCTAAGAACGCTCCCCTAACCCCGACCCCCAACCCCCCGTCCTTCGATAGGGGTCCCCTCGGTAGGTCCGGGTAAGTTCCCAACTCGTGAACAAATCCCAATCTCGACGGGGGAGACCCCTGGTCCTAACAGGTCGGTTCCGGTAACAGGCCGGGGAAGGGGGTCAGGGAGGGTTCGGGGAAACTTGGACTTCAGTCTATAAAAAAAAGAGAGGAAGAGGGAGGATCCGAAAGGGGTGGGTCCCGGATCCCGACTTCCAGACCCGACCATCCTCCCCCTCCCTCTTGGAAGTTGACACCAAGATCTATAAACCCAGAGACTTCTCCCCCCGTTCCTTGAACTACGTGCCTGGGTGTCACCCCCTGGGCACCACACCACAGGTTAGGGAGACCGACCTGTTTCCATCCCTCTGAGTCCGGATCAGTCAGGTCTCGGACCGGGGATCTTCCCTTTCATCCCAAAGGTAGGGACCCAGACCATCCACTCCTCGGAGACCTTAGTCCTTTCGACCCCTACCTACCTTCGACCAGACCATCGGACGGGGATCACTATCCCACCTAAAATCGTCCGACCCGTCTCCCCACGGTCCGTAGTGTCAAAACTTTTCACTTTCACAATCAGTACACGCTGAGAAAAGTTGGGTGCCTAACATCGGACGGCTCAAGGAGACAGGTACCCTAAAGGGTCCGTTCGTATGACCTCACCCAACGGTAAGGAAAGAAGTCTAGAAGGGTTGGGTTCTTATGTTGGTCCCAGAGACCGTAACGTCCGTCTAAGAAATGGTAGACTCGGTGGTCCCTTTGCTTAGACCGGTCAACAGATTTACCCTTGACGGATCCAAGGACCTGACCCTATGGCCTCCTGTTACCCCTTCCTCGGACAATTCTTAACTCCTCATCGGGGTCACCCTGAACTGTGTATGTCGTATTTACAAACTCCTCAACTCTCCCACCGACCCGAGCCCACTCCTCTGTCACGGTCCCACAGACCTCTCCCCAGGCCTTCTTGCACGTCCCCCGTACCTTCCCTGGGGAGTGGGGACGACACACACTCGGACCCCTCCCGACCCGTCGGACGACCCTCGACCTTCACTTCCGGGCGTACCCCCTGGACACGACTCTCGGATCCTCAGACCCCGGACCCCTCCGCGGACCCACCTCTAGGGACCGAAAGGGGAAGGTCTGTGGTGACGGTGGTCGTCCGTTTGTGGGAGGCGGAGTCAAAGAGGGTGGGGGTGGCAGGGAAGGGGGGTGGGTAGGTCCCCCGCCCCGGTCTCCAGTTCCGATCACCCACCCTAACCCCTCCCTCTCTCCACAACTCGTCAGAGATCCTCTAGGGAGCAAAAGGATCCGGGGGCCGAGCCCCACGGAAGGAAGGGGTACCGCCCTGTGGAGCGAAGACTGAAGCGGAAAAGCGGGGGCGGCCCGCCACCTCCGCTACCCGGCCCTCCCGGTCTCGGCCCGACCCAACTAGGAGCCTGGACCTACTCGAAGGTTCCCGGAGGACCACCCAGCCCCTAGCCTGGCCCCCAACACGGGCCGCGGCTCCACACCCCCGAAGGGGGCACGGGGGGCGGGATACTGAACACGCCTCCCTACCGGATGACACGCGGCGTCCAACCTCACCCCGGTCACGGGGGTCCGCCGGACCTCTGGGGAGTCGGGCTCCCGCTCCGCCCTCGGCCCCACCTCTCGTTGAGGCTCCCCCGGAGGGGCCTGGGGACACGGCGGGGACGTCCGCGGCGCTTCGACCTGTTCCTCTTCGACCTCGGCTTGGGACTCCTCCGCTCACTCGACGACTCCCGCCCCCCAGGCCACTGACGCGTCCGGCCCCCGCCGGTGCGCTCCTCTCCACCAGCCCCTGGGTTCCTTCCCTCGTCCGCCTCTGCCGAGGGGCCCCGTCCCTGGCCACACACCGCCGACGTCCGGCGAGACTCGACCTCGGTCCACCCTTGGTCCCCGGCCTTAAATTCCCTCTTGGCGTCCACTCCCGTCCCGCCGGACCCCGTCAGCCTTCGGCCGGAACGAAGGGGGGAGCCGGGAACAGTTCATCCAGGAAGGTGAAGGATCCAGACTGGACCCAGCCCAGTGAGTAATGGTCGGTCGTGGTCGGTCGTGGTCGGTCGTGGTCTGGATCGAACCCCAGACTCGGGGAAGATGGGACTAGAGAAGACCCTTTAAACGCGGAATAGTCTGGACCCTAGAGCCCGGAATCCCAATTCACACCGGACTCCCACTTTTGTCACGAATAGGATCCCAATAACAAGGACTCTCAGATCCCACACTGACCAAAGACTTTCTTCGAGGACAAACCCGACACACCTACACACCTCAGACCCAAAAGGAAGGTAGTTCAAATCCCGAACAGAAGGGAACTGGAGACGGAACGTGGGTTACTCAGTGCTAGTCCGTCTCGCGTGTGGGACTGTGGGGGAATATTTTTTCGACCTTGTGGTTAAAGTCGGCATTAATGTATTCGTCACATGTCCCCCTCTTTTCCCCTTGTTCAGTAGACGTCCGGTAAGGAGTTTACCTCCCAAACGACTCCCTGACTTCAGAAGAGGTAGATTGGGCGACCCCTGATAATTCCTACATAGAAGATCAGACTCCTTCTCTGTTCACGTTCGTTAATCTCTAGTTCATGATTCGGAAATCTGGAGAGGCCTCCTCCACACTAACCAAAGTCGACTGGTTCATCGAGATCTGCGAGAAACGACCTCCGCTGACGACTCGGAACTTATTATTACCGACGGTTAACACCAGGTAAAGGATTCACGGACCGACACCCGAGTCAAAGATGTAGTAATAGAGTAATTGACCGTCTTTTAGAAGATCCCTCCATAATAATCGGACAAAGTGCCCAGAATTGACGATTTACCACGTCGACCTGAAACTTGACCCCAAATAGAATGAAGTTTAGGGGTTTTATACTAAGTCTTTTCGGTTCTACCCTTCTGGACTGTAAATGTCTAAACGTTGTAACCAACTCGTCTTCAACTCAAAATGTCCTGACTACAGGGTAGTTTATCACCCAACCGGTGTTTCAAGTAAGTACGAAAAGATATTGGAGAATGTCTCTTCGAGTTTACTTGAAAAACCGGTTGGGTTATGAAGAAATCCAAAGATCCTGACGTGTCTCCGGACCGATGACAAGAGGTAGAAGACCGGTGACCGGACGTAACCTCTCCGAGGTAAGTAGGGGGAAACGAGACAGATGAAAGGAAAGTAGGTGACAGTTCCGAGTTTACAGAACATCTGTCTTGGTGGTGTGCAAGTCAGAGGACCCTACCGAGGAACGTGACGGGGGAGGGACGGGTAATGGGTCTTTGAGTTCCGAGTTTAAACAGTAGAGTAAGGAAAGTGTAGGAATGTAGGTCAGGAAACCTTTATGACGCTAGAAATGGAACCTATCTGTAGGACCAGGGTAAGCGGTAGTAGATACGACCCTAACGACGTCAACGGAGGAATGAGACACCAGTCATGTAGTTGACCTCATTAGTTCTCAGTCCAGTAAAGTGACGTGTTTTGGGAAGTCGCTGAAAGGTAAAGAGACTCATTTTGAATCAGTACCACCGTCGACGTCCTAGACGGGACGAGTGAAGAGACTAGCGTAGTCGAGGAGAAGGGAAAGGAGTCAGGAGAGTGGGAGGGGGCCGGTACGATCGAAACAATGACCGGAACGACGACTGAAACGATGACGGGTGGAGTCCCGGAAAGGTAAACTGAGGAAGGAAAACGAGTTTGTACTGGAGACTGACAGAATAAGTTTTAACTGGGAAAGGGGTATTAAGGGATGAGACGAAATGAAAACAGGTATCGTGAAGATTGGATGACTTATTCTTAATAAAGTAGTGTTACTTTCGAGATACCCCGGTCCCAAAAAACAGAAACATCGGTGACCGAATGTCTTCCACGGATTATTTAGACACTTTACACAGTTACTCCTACGAAAATATAACGTTCTTTTGTTTATTTTTATAAAATAAATTTTTATTCCCTATTAGTCCAAAAATTTTTTAACCCGTGATTGATATATTTTTTGTGAAATAAGTATGGAGTATACTGTAGACAAAACATCACACCTACACAAACACTTGCACGTATAAAACAACACCAAACACCCTGGAAGTTTCATTAGACTCTCTTAGTCTCTGTACCACGAGACATAAAGAGATCTACGTTTTGAAGGAGTTTGACCCCAATTATTCTCAGTTTTCGAAAACACTCATGATTTCTTGATTTTCCGTCCCCGGGGGAAGGATTGGACTATACACAGGAGGAACTCCAATCCCGAAGAGAAACGTAGTAACTTACCACAAGACGAAGACCACCCACACAACGAAAGACCCGATCTATTGTAAACACAATAAAGACCAACAATCCACCCGTCGGATCTCCGTCTCTATGAGAGTGTATGGAACCCCGGGGTCACCTTCTCCCCCACTCCATCTATCGACAGTATACAAGAATGTATAGGAGACGGAGAATTTTACGTCAGGGTCCTGTAGTTTCGAGAAGTCTTTCTGGAACTTGTTAAACGGTTCGAGGATTTCGTCTTCTCCTAGTGGGATCCTATATGGGTCCGGCTACACCCCGAGTGGGACCCCCAAGAGAAACCACTCAGAGGATGTCGTACAAAACTGGGTGTTTTGTGTCCCCCTGATGTAGACGGGACCTTGTTTGTAGGGACTTTACCCCTGAAAGAAGGGGTGGTTCCCTCACCACCTCCCACCTCAACCCCCCTTCCATGAGCTGTACCTGAAAACTCAAAGAGACCCTCCTCATCGGTCACACCCCAGAACCTTCCCACCCTTGTCCACCGTTCCGGACACAGCCAGAACACCGTTTCCCTCGGATGGACGATGGAGTGGAACGAAGAAGGTTGGGTGGAGGGGTCCTTTCCACAAGTCGGTTTGCTGATAGACGGCAAAACTCCGAAACGTCGAGTCAAAGTTCTTGTACACATTCGACGCCGGGGACGACGTCTTCACCCACCTCCTTCGACTGTTGTTGCTCTTAGACGTCCTCCACTCCCACCCTCCCTACGTGTCCCTGCCGGGATAGAGTTCAGACTAAAGGTGACGAAAGTAGAGACCGACCGTCGCGCGGGAGACCCTCGGTCACCGGGAGTTACCGTACTTCACACCAAGGAGACAAGACGACTCTCTTCCAGGTCCTAGTGAACAGATTTGGATAGAAAGGTCCTAGAAAAAGTATGGGGGACCGGGAACACTGTTGACCGACGACGAGGACTTATCAACCGAGAACTCAGTGACAGGGGTCATGACCAGGAATCGTCCAAACCCCGAACGGGCGGGTAAAGAAAGGAACAGTAGAGGAGGGGTGGACAAGTCTATACGTTCCGTCTCTGGGAACACGTCCGGGCTTTCTCTTTCGCCTGCTCATAGCTCTTGGCTCACTCTCCGTTGGACCTCTCGTACAAGGACGTCACGGGCTTCGGGTGGGACGTCGTTTAATCGGTGTAGCGGGTCGTCGAGCCCGACCTCTTCCTGCACTCACGTGGACGGGGACAGGGACACACACGGTAGAGGAGGAGGGGCCAGTGTCCTGGTTTACGGGGAGGGCACAGGAGGTGAGGATCCACCAGGCTCACACCAAGACGTTGGCAGCGGTCTTCCCGTTTGCTAGTTCGTCACTGATGAGGGTTGCGCTCCTAAAACTCCGACGACCCAGAGGAAAGCGTCCCCCTGGCCATAGGAAAGGAGACCGCGGTCCCGGGGGAAAACCGTGGGGTCCGATGCCCCCGGGAGTGAAGTGATGCGACATGAGAAGCCAGGGTAAGGGACTCCCACTCCGGAAAGGGAGCCACAGACAGTGGCGAGACCCAAGAGGATACGTAAGTTTGACTCCACGGACGAGTGGGGTCCTTACCCCCCGTCTCCTTCCCCTCTCGATCCCTCTCTTGGGACCCCAAACATGATCCCGAAACCCTAATTCAAAAAGTAAGTGATTCTTTCCTTAACCCTTGTGTTACCCACACCCCCGTCCCTCAAACCCCTTTGACCAACCTCCCTTCCACTTCAAGTTACTACGAGAACTGAAATTAGGGGTGTAGTGAGTAGTGAAACAAGAATTTATTTCTTCGGACCCTGGATCATCCACCTATAAAAACAGAAACCAAATAGGAGATCAATAACTTCTCACCTATCCTATAAATTATCACCCATAATTGTCGAGAGTCTGGAGTTACTGGGGCTTTGCTTCCAACAAATGTGACACGTCAGTGTTACAGTCTCCCTCGACACCCCAACCTAGGATTCAAATATACCTGTCCCGAGAAATATTCACACTCGATCAAGAATCCTTGGAGACTGAACGTCAGGACGTCTTTAACCTCTACTTGTGGAGACGGGTTTCTCCGTCAATAATGTATCAGGCAAGGGATAATCCTAGACCCAAAAACGAAAGGAGGTAAGAAGAGACATCAGGAGTCACCGAAACACGATTCTTTAGTTCAGAAATGAGTAACGAAGATAGTGGGGTTGGTCTTTGAGGTGAAACACGAAAGAACTATGACCCCAGGTAAACCAAAAGTGAATTCCAAAAACGGAACAAACACTGAGTGAATGGTGATGTGTGTGAAATCTGGACTGAGACGGTGAAGGATTGACCCCGAGAAGGAGACCTCGAAAAGGAACTAGGCATTTTTGTAAACCCAACCATTCAGATTCATCTCTTCCTTCCCCTACCTGTACGTCCAACGTTCTTCTATCCAGTTCTGTCCTGAAAGGATCATTCTTGATATCTTTGTGACGAAACTGTCACACGACTGAACCACACGTTGAGTCTTCTCTGAGTCCCTCGTATACACCCAACATAGCTAGGACCTGGTCCGACTGTAGACGAGATCGACCACAGAGTCCAAGAGAGAAGAACCATCATGACTACTTTGAACATCTTCAAGGTGGTGGGAGTACTTAAACTAGTTTAGGTTTACTGTAAAATTACCGTCACTTACAAAGGAAAATTTAATCGTTGACATTAATGGATCTAAGGGGAAAAGGACAGAAGGAGACGGAGTAGACGAACAGAGAAGGACATTCATAGACTTAATTAAAAGGTCTGATTGGTTGAGGTAAGAGAGTTCTTAACCTTCCGTTCCTCATAGTCTGGGTGTGTTTCTCATTTATGGAATCTCGCATACTTCGACGAGTAAGAAATAAACCTTTACCTTCGTTTCGAGACTCTTCAGTCCAGTGTCAGTAACACCAGTCGTCGTCCTGGTGGGTGTTACATTCCTTCAAACCCCAGACACGAGATCCAAAAGGGTCTTTACGGAATCCCTATGGTAGTTTTTGTAATTCTTGAACGAACAAGTTCCGACCCCGAATATTGAAGGGTCCGTACTGGAGATGTTAACTACCCACGAGAACTGGTGTCTGTAAGATCATAGGTACTGTTCCTGGATGTCAAACACTGTCACCCTTAAAGGTCGAGTGACCATTGAAGGACCTCCGTCGTTATAGAAACCGTCCTTCGGTAGAGAAGACAGTGGAACCGGTGTTCCGGGACGAGGTCCGGAACTTAACTATTAGGTGTCCTCACCTGGGAAGAGGACTCAGTAAGGGAGGACCTCTCCGTTCCTATCTTCTCCCGTCGAGAATCCTGGGTAACCGTGGGAGTCACAGGTGGGGACCGGACCTCCACGACCGAGACAGGAGACCACGAAACCGCCACCCGGAATCCAGACCTACGGACGTGCTGTCGGACCCGTGGCCTTCAGCCGGAGGGACCGTCGGACTTACGACGTTGGTTGTGTCCGGTGTACCTTGGTCTACAGTGTCGGTAGTGTGACTTGGGTCCGGTGACAGAGAAGAACCCCATCCGTCGTTGTTCCCCGACGTGTCCCGAGGGGCGGGGGTTGACGTCCCCCTCGGGACCTCAACGAGTCACCCACGAAGGCTCCTGCGGGCGCAGCTAAAGACTTCCTTCCCTGTGTTTTTGGTTCCAGTGACCTTTGGACATCTTCGGACCTTGAAGAGGGGACCTATTGACGTCTCCCTGGGGTATCTCTAAGTGATCTGATTACCACTTAGACCGATCGTGTCGATTGGGTCTAGCACAGTAGTGTTGTCCACAAGGTAGAGGGTAGGGGTGGTGGGTACGTAAATCCATGTAGAGTTGGATCCCGAGATTTTCTTGGTTTCCGTCACTTTATTTCGGTTCAAGTGAATGGGTGACCCACAGCCACCTCAAAAGAGATACGCCTCAAAAAAGGATCCGAGACCGTCCTGACCACTCCCCGAGAACCCTCGGAGAGAGAGTAGTAGGTCAAGAAGGTTGTGCGCCACTCGGCTGAAGGAGGCCAAAGAACCCCCACCCCGTCTTCCCCGTCAGGGGTGAACGGGCCACCCTCACCCTTGTCCGCCTGAGACACCGGGTGGGGGTGAGGCACTCTTCCACTCCCCGACGCTCACCTCGAACGACTCCGACGGTTACCTCAACTCCTAGTCGCAACGAAACCCCCGACCCCTCTCCCACGACTCGCCTGCGACACCTCGGGGGACCCTCCCGTCGTACCCGGCCTTTGGTTGGGGCCAAGGGAGAAGAGGGGATCTGGCACCCCATCATTACCGTCGTTTTAGAACTCCAAACTGAGCCTGAACGACTTTGTTCATCTTGAGACTTCCCGACCAAGGACCCCCGGGAAGTCCCGGTTTCCAGTCTTCTAGTGGTAGTAAGTTGAGGTCGGACACTGGGGAACCCTCAGCCTGTAATAACTGGTTTCAGGGACAACTAATACCCCGTGGTCTGTCTATGTCTCTTGCTGTTTTTGTTTGCTGACCAGTCGTCACCTCTTTAGACCAGGACAGACCAAAAGACCCTTTATACTCCTTCTTGTGTACGTACAGTACTTTAGGAGTGTAAGATTCAGGGAGTCATTCATCCACGGTAGTCTATTCTTTGAGGGACCCTCGGTTCTTAAAAAAAAAAGGGAATACGAGAGGGAGTTCCGTGTACCTTACTTGAAGGGAGTTAGGTGACTCCAGACCCAGAGTCTCTACGAGTGAGAGTCAAGGTTAATTGTCGTATCGAGTCTGATAGACTCAAGTTTAGGTTTAAGGTGGTAAATGGACAGTGCACTGGGACCTGTTCAGTCGGAGAAATACGAAGTAAAAGAAACATTTTACTCCGTAAACACGAGTGGATATAAATTACGTGTATTTTGTCAAGAACCGCGTATTATTATTTGTCCTTTACTTACAACCGGTTAACTTCAATAGATTAGGGGTGTTGTGAGGAGTGAAAGTTTCTGTATAAAATCGATTCCTTTGATTCTGGATCTCTCCACTTCACCGTCCAGACTCACTACAATAGTCCCCGGTTGTCGTCTTGAGCATTTGGGTCCGGAGGACTCCGACGGATTGACGGAGGTTCAGTCCCTCATTGCGGGTACAGGCCTATTAATTTTCTATTAAGTTGTATTTTGTGTCGACGGGATTCCGCTCCTGTTTACAGATTTGTTAGACCTTTGACTTCAGATTCGAACGGGGGAGTGACGGGTGGTACCAGAGTCTTGTAGGGGTGACACTACGGGGTCAGACACCTAGATAGAGGGTGGGTGAGATACTCGATTTGTCCTAGTCGGGGTGTTTCTCGAAGGCTGTGACGTGTAAAGACTACCTTTCTGTCTTCAGACGTACTGTTGGCAGGTAGGTTGGACTACCCCTCAAACCCTCCGGCCGTCTCAGGGACACCTCAGAGAATTAAGTAAGGTCGGGTTTTGACGGTGACGGGGCCGTATTCCGACGAGACGAGTGAGGAGTGGAACCGACGACACCAAGAGGTCCGACTGGGAGGTCAGTAGTGGGACCGCGAGGCGTACGTCGAGACGTACCTGGGGTCTCTACTTCGGACCGAGCACGACACCGACGTCCCAGTGTAGTGTCTCCAGCCGGGATGTCGGGTTTGCCATCCACGTCGGTCGAGGTGGCCCCCCCACCTTCCACACCTCTAGCTGTGGGAACGGCTGGGGATACGCGTCGTCGACCTTCGTCCCGTCGTACCCGCCCCGGGGGAGCCGTGGTGGAGAAGTGAAGTCCTTAGGTAGTGGAACAGGTGAAAGGACCCGGCACGTGTCGACCGGATTTAAGTGAAAGGCAGACTACGTTTGAACTCGATAGGAAACACGTTAAAGCTGAAACTCGTGTGAGGGACTCATCCCGTTTAAGTCCCACGTGCCTCGGATCCTACGCTACATTTTAACCGACAGTTGTCGAAACGTTGCCTTTTTTAAACCACTTTCAAGGTCACATCACGTTTTATCTTCCGCAGGACACCGTGCTTCAACTTAGCCTAGGAGTCCGGCGTTTTATAAGGTCCTCGGAAGTTAGACCCGTTCAGTTGTTATGTAATCCGTCGAATATCCCTTCAAGCTTGACATCCACACCCCCCCGCCCCCTCCCCGCGACGAAGACACACTATATGATTGAACGGTGAAGTCACATTAAATCTCTACTCTTCGAAGAAGGACAGTTTGGACGAAAAGGATTATCTCATTGGAAGGACGATCGAGTGCGAAGTGAGAAGATTGGTTAAGGAGTAAGTATTGATCGATCGAACTTGGGGTCACCCTTTACATGAGTCAGTGGGGAGTTTCCGTCACGTTTGCCCCGAGATGCAACAGGTTGTTTCACCTAGATTTGGGGACGAAAGACCAAAGAAGTCCACCCTATTTTTGTCTCCTTTCCCGAAGGTCCCTACTAAGTTCTGTTTAGGTCGGAAAAGGGAGGGGCGGGGTCGGGCCTAAGCATAGATGGCGCGACACGTCAGAGCCTTACCAAGGGAGAGGTCCATTACGGTCGGATACGGCGTCGGGTCCTGGAGAGCCCTAGCCGGCCCCAACCACGAGGACGCCGACAAACTGTCGCTTCTTCGGTCCCGGTCCTCCCCGCGCCAGAGGCGCGCGCCCGTAGCAGCTGGGGCGGAAGCCTTAAGGGCCCAGGCCTGAAGCTCGCCTCACTCGCGCAGGGGGCTCGGCAAAGACTAACCGGTAGAGCAAACGGAAGGAAGAGAGGTAACCCGCTGCGCGACCCTAGAGGGCGGAAGGCGCAAAAGACTAATCAAGTGTTCAAAAGGGCCCAAGGGCCTCAACCCTCCTCGGCGGTCCCGCGCCTCTTTGGGGATTGCGGAATTAACCCGGACCGAAATCTGTGATGACGCGGACGCACACGGCGAAGGGGCGGAGGAAGGCCTCTCCATTGGGATGTCCGAATTCTCGCAGGGCGGTTGGACGGGCGAAACGCGTCCGCGCCGGTCCCTAGGTCCGTCGCTGGCCCTCGATCCACATCCCCCACACCGGTTTCCCGACACCCAGAGAGCGCGACCCATTCCCTGTAAGCCCTTCTCAGTCAACCCCCGCCCTTCCCCGACTCTGCCCCACGCCCCCACCCAAGTCCCCAGGTGGCCCGCCTCCCCACATTCCCGTCCCATTTCCTTGTTTACTCCACCAGTCTTGTCGGAATCTCGAGTCGCAGGTCGTCCCGCTTCTGAGTCCTCCTAGACCCTCTCTCCTCCCTCCCTCACGTCCGATGACTCTGTACTCTCCCACTCCCCGGTCGTATTAAGGAAGTCCTATTTTCGTTTATCACTACATCCCTCCCTATCCCTAGGGTCTAACCCTCTTTTTATCTACTTAAGCCCACCCTCCCACCCCTCTAGAACTGTTCGGGAGAGACGAGATCCTGAGACCTCTCCGTCCACCCTCCGTCCTTACCTTCGACTTCCCTGCTATCTCTCTTTGACTCACCTTTCAACGACCGTGCCAAACCTATTCTACAGGCTTTGCTCGACCGAAAAGACGATTCCTCAGGTCCGACGGACCTAAGGGGGTCCCCAAGACCCCTCCGTAAGACACGATGTACACCGGCGTAAGTAGTCCCCGGTCCGGAACCCGGTCGCGAGATTATCCCTTCCTGGGCCCTCAGTACCGAACCACCACAGACCTACCCGAAGGGGTCCCAGAACCACTCGGTACCTCTCTTGAGACCTCTGACCCGAGTGCCGGGGACGTAGCGTATGGAGTTAACAGTGGAAGTAGGTCCTTGACGTCTCTGGTATCTTTGAACTCCTCCTCCCATTTCCGTGACAGGTCTTAAGATTTTCATACTCATTTTGAAGTGTCGGGGAGTCGGACAGAGTCATTTAAGAGAGGTGGAGTACCGACAACGGTATCAGACAGTCCTTGGTCTGACTCTGTTCGTTCCCTAGAACCCCCATGAAGGACGAAGAAAACCCTTCATCTTATTCTTTTCGATTCTCAGTCTACCTGGACCGACAATAAATTCCTAATACTGAAACAATAACATCCCCGAGAGAAAAACCTTCCTCCGGACTTTTAACTTAACCTCACAGGAACAAAGAGGATAACAAGTCCCCCCGTATCTACCGACATGTGGCTGAGATCTCTGAAGTTTATTACACCTCTACAAAGCTGGAAGTCCAGTCACCCTGGACCGTACCCCTGACCACTAACACAGAGGGACCTCTTGACTCATGGAAACAGGAATGCTAAGAAATCCAAGGTGACCCGACTAAGGGGGTAGGGTGAAGGTTCAAGCCGGGGAAGGTTGTGACGGCTCTTACCGAGGGTGTACCCGGAGTCTGTGAGGGGACCAGGTCGCGGGTTGGGTAGTTCTACAAAATCTCTCCGCCGGTCTGTTGGTCTCTGGAGTTCACTGGTACACCCTTGTCCTTCAAAGACCGTTTCCCGTCCTTGGTCTCACCTCTCCGTCCATACCTAGATTACAATGACAAGAGAACCTGAACGAACGGTTACTGGGAAGAACTGACATTATCTCAGGAATGGGAGAAAGTTGGGAATCAAGGTGTTAAACAAGTAAAAAAAATCTTCGTTAACAACCACAGATGTTACGTATTTATTATCGTCACACGATCTACGATCCCTGTTTCTATTGTTTTTATTTATTCTATAGGACTATAGTTTCTTAAAATTTAGGATTCCCTTCTTTAACCAACTGGGTGTCGACTAACATGATTCGCATCTTATTCCGTCCGACTTCTTCACACCCGACCCATATGTCTGACCCACGACATCATCATGCTCAAGTAGACCACCTCGACCGGTACGAGAGATAGTCACACAACAGACACTTTTAAGAATAAGAACTACAAAGTACACTCAGAAAAGGGTTTACATGACCTGGTAGGAAGACGGTAAAACAAGGACTCGTCCTAACGTCAACCCAGATGAAACCCGGGACAGTTTCCCTTTCTTCCTCCTACTACTTTCCCCTCGCACTCTCACAGTCCCCTACTTCCTCCTACTACTTTCCCCTCGTACTCTCACAGCCCTACCTCTGAGACACCGAACAAACCGATGGGGGATCCCCAGGAAACAGGTCAGTGAATTAAAGACATCCGATGTCTAGGACATTTTTCCATAACCCCTCAGGTTACCAATCCTAAGGTTCGAAAGTGACTTCCTGTGTACAAGTCAGGAACGAAACCCTAGATTCTAGGGTGTTCGACGTGCCGTGTCGACTTTTTTTTAAAAAAAATGTCACGAGACCAAGACCCGGAGTCACTCCCTTGACACAGTTCTTAGTAGAATATTCGACCAAAGTCGAGAGATCTCCAACCCTGAAACACTAAATAACTCTACGACGGGAGAGTCTGAAGAGTACGTCCTATAGATTGTCAATTTATTAGAATTGACCGCGGACCGGAACGGTATGACTATGACCTTCGGTAGTGGAGAGAAACATGGAGGTAGTTTGAAAAGGGACGGGAATTCAGTCTTAAGTCGTCAGAGTCACAGGAAGTCTGAAGAGGTTAAGTCTTACACATCGGATTACTACACCTCTTCTGCTACCGTGGGGTGAGGTCATGAGAACGGACCTTTTAGGGTACCTGCCTCCTCGGACCATCCGACGTCAGGTACCCCAGCGATTCTCAGCCTGTACTGACTCACTGAAGTGAAAGTGAAAAGTGAAAGTACGTAACCTCTTCCTTTACCGTTGGGTGAGGTCACAAGAACGGACCTCTTAGGGTCCCTGCCCCCTCGGACCACCCGACGGCAGATACCCCAACGTGTCTCAGCCTGTGCTGACTTCACCGAATCGTCGGCGTTGTCGTCGTCGGATTACTACACGTGCACACTACCAATTGTGTAGACAGACATATAACGGAAGTTCTCTCCAATACCAGGTACTTGAGTCGATCGAAAAGTCCAGGACACCTGGGTCTATACGAATCATCCCGACGGAACTTACTACTACCACTGCCTTACGTCTCTAGGGGTACCGGGTCGAAGTAAGGGACGTAGGGAGGTGTATCCTCGTCTCCCTAGGAGAGGAGAAGAGAACAGAGGTAAGTACGGAACCGGCGAGAGTGGTGGACTGACTGGACAGGGTGGATACGATTGAACAGAGACTTCCACGTGCCTTAACCGTCCCAGTGTCCGGGACTCAGTCGTCCGACTCGACTAGAGAGCTGTCGACGCTCTCGACGCCGCCGACCTCCTTCTCCAGGCCCACGATGCCCTCTGGAGCGACGTCGTCTTCGACTCCGACCTCCGAGTCCGGCACCTCGACCTCCGTGACCGTGCCCGCCTCTTCCGACCGGCGCGACTCCGACTCCCGGACGCACGGCGAGACCGACCCCGGCTCCAACAGGCTTTCTTGGACCTTCTTCCCTCGGTCGCCCTCGACCTCCTCCAAGTCTCCGACGTGGTTCTTGTCCACTTACACCCACACCCCTTCCGAACCGACGGGTCACCCCTCGATCCGCCCTCGAGGGGTCGTTTCTCGTCCGAAACGGCTTTTCTCGCTACTCCACAAACCACTTCCATTTTTTTATGTCCACTGGACCTTTCTCCCTCTTGAACCCACACAACCAGTATAAGTCTAACGGGAAAAGGTGAGTCTGAGTCCACTGGAGGGTAGGGGACTTCGGGACGAAGGACAAGGTCCCCCTTCATCAAACAGAAGGATGAAATGAGGTTCATGGGTCAAGTAGACCCTCGTAACCCTTCCCCTCACTCCCCACACCCTCCCCAGGACTCCACCTGACCCTTCCCCTCTAATAAGTCAGTATTCCGTACATAGGTACGAGGGAGAAACGGTAAGGACTCTGTTCTCGACCCTGTGACCCCACTCGTTTAGTCAGTTGAGGGACAGGAGCACCCACCTCGACTGTTGGGTCACCTTCTGTGTGTGTAAGTCACGGAATAAATTGATATTAATTAATGGACACTAGCCCTCTTCATGGTACTTCCTCCTGTTTCCTCGGGGTGACCAGCTCCCCGACCCCTTCCAGTGGGTTGGTCAAGCCTTTACCTTGGTATTTCTATGACTTTCTTTTACTCCCACTTAAGGAAACACTGAACCCTTACCCTTTCTGAAAGATGGATACTTAGTTAGGTCTCGGTAATTTCCTTTCTAACTATATATAACTGAAATATTATGGTTTGAATCCTTACTGTCTCATCTTAGTCTCCTATTTAGTACCCGAAGGGACCACCGAGTCGACCATTTCTTAGTCGGACCTTACGCTCACTGGACCCAAGCTAGGGACCCAACCCTTCTAGGGGACCTCTTCCTTTACCGTTGGGTGAGGTCATAAGAACGGACCCTTTAGGGTACCCGTAACCTTGGACTACAATATCAGGTACCCCAGTGTTTCGTAGTCTGTGCTGAATCGTTGATTTGTTGTTGTTTTCCCACTTACTGTTTGACCCCCTCTTATAAAGGTCCAGTATGGTGTTATTTTTCAATTATAGGGATGACACATTACACACGGATCTTTGGCTATTTCCTTCCTGTCGTTAGGTCAGCTTTTTACCTGTTTCCCCCAGCAAGTTTTCTTTCGAGAAAAGTCAAGTACTTTCTACGAATTACTATTCGTCAGCTGTAAACACAATTTAGTCTCAACCGACCACCCATCCGGACGCCCCTCCGCTACCCGACCACGTACACCTACACGTACCCTCCCCCGGTCTCTCCGAACTCGTGTTCGCTGTTCTGTCCGAGACCCCGACACGACCTCACACTCCGGAACCCGGGCAAGTTGAAATATCAAATGGAATTGTCGTCACCCGTTGGTAACTTTCCAAAGTTGTTCCTTTACTGTACTAGTCTAAACATAAAATATACATCTTCAAAACACTAAACACAGGTTTTTCGAGTGTCACTGACACCATACCTCTATCCCGATCTCCGTCCGTCCGACCTTCACTCCCGTCGGTAAAGGTGAGGAAGCGGGCGGTGTCGTACTGAGGAAGTCGCATAGACTGTGGAAATGGTGACGACCTCCATGACACTCTTTCTCTGTTCGAGGAACGGAAGGACCGAAGGAAGGTCTACCGTCCTTCATTTATCATTCGTCCACGTCTTCGTCCTAGTCAAACATTACTATTCACGTCCTTCCCGTCCTTGTCTACTGCCCTGACCCAGCCCCCACCCACCCCTCATCGTCGGGGCCCTCCGCTACAGTACCTCTAGACTCCTCGACCCCCTTCGTCCGGAGACCCATCTGAGACTCCACCCTTCC
Source organism: Capra ibex (assembly GCA_006410555.1). NCBI lineage: Eukaryota > Metazoa > Chordata > Mammalia > Artiodactyla > Bovidae > Capra > Capra ibex. The sequence continues at coordinate 18,508,306 of SJYO01000647.1, read as the reverse complement.
TCGTCTGAACAACCCTCAAGCCCCCCGCCTACTACTCTCTCGTGACACCGACGTCGTCTCACCCGTCACCTCTCTGTCTTACACTCGAGTCTCCGATTCTCGACCGTCTCCGGTTCCGTACTGTGTCCGAAGTGTCTGGGTCCCGTCTTCGACCAGACTTGCGACACCCTTCGGTGACCTCCTAAGATTCTGGGAGTCTTCTAACAACGGTAACAGGTCCGGTCTCTACTCCACCAAATGGAGTCCGACCACCGGGACCTATACCTCTCTTCACTGTCATAAGACCCCCCTCCGGACTGTCCTCCACGACTACCGGACCTCCCACTACCCTTCACTTCGCGGTTCCTACCAGAGACAAAACGACACACGTCAATCTACTAAAGAGCCCACTAACAGGTCCCAGTGTCTTTCACTCTCACTTCCGGTTACTACTTCGTCCCCCACCTAAACCTTTCGGGTTCACACCCGGTCGACCGGGGACGACTCAGGAGGGAAGAGAGACGTCGAGAGAAGGAACTGGGTCCGAGTGGTCCTCCGGGAAAGGTCAAACTGGTCGTTTCGACCCTCGGACCTCTTCAGAGACTTATTAGACCTTTGGTCTTCCAGTCCCCTTCGGTTCCTCGACCGACGCCGGGTCTCCCTCCGACTCGACGACGCCTTCGTCGACTACACTCAAGGCCCCCCACCCGCTGGGTTCCTCCTAGACCGTCAACCACCCCACCACCCCTTTCACCCAGAGGTCCCACCGGGGGACTACCGAGGAGACGAGGGTGGGGTTGGGATCGTTCTGGGTTCTCCTGAACCTCCGAGTCTACTGGAACCAACTCTTGGACTCTTCCATACATCCCCTCGTTCAGGGAGGCCTCCAGGCGTCGGTCCGTACCCTTAGTCTCGCTGTCCTTGAAGATCTTTGGCAGGTCCACTCTCACGAGCCGGACCCTGCCTTGTGCCCCCGAGTTCAGGACCCGTTCCCGGGGACCTCTTCTTGTATCCGGGGCCCTCTTTTCCGTCACGGCACCTCCCCACGTGTCCAACCCGCGGTGGCCTCCCGGTGACCGTCTGGACTACCTCCACCGACGGGCGACAGGGGTGGGGCGGGCGTCGTGGACGTCCTCCTGGCCCTGTCGAACGTGTGATGGTGACTCGACGACGTCCACGCGCACGTCTCGGAGTGTGTGTAGGAGACGTACGTCCTCCTCCTCGACCGGGCCTTCCATCCGGGGACCGGGTCCGGGGAGCCGGGGACACGTGCCCTCCCCAACCACACGGTAAGGGTCTTGGACGACTGTAGAAAGAAGGGGACTTGTGGAGAGGAACGACACCGAGGACTACGGTCCCGGTCTATCCTCTTTGGTCTGGGGACGACTGTAGAAAGAAAGGACTTGTGGAGAGGAACGACACCGAGGACTACGGTCCCGGTCTATCCTCTTTGGTCTGGGTGGAGGAAGGAGACGAGGGGGTCCTCGGGCGTGAGGGACGAAGGAGGTAGACGTCCAAGTCGGAAGTCTGACGGACCTCGGGCTCAAGTGGTTCTTCACGGTCAGGGACAACTTCGCGACCGCCCTCTTCCACAAACGGGAGTACCATGTCGACTTCCGGGTCCTCGACCTTGTGTCTCTTACGCACCTCGCTGACTTCCCTGTCCAACGGACCTCGGGTGAAGGAGGACACGAGAGGGGGTCGAGGGACGAGGAACGCCTTCCCTACCGCAAATAAGTGGTCTATTAACCCCCCGAGGGGACACGACCGACGTGTCGGGACTCGTTTCCAGATGTTTCTTGACGAGAACATTCCGAATGTGACACTCCACCCGGTCGGAATCCATCCCACCAGCCCCTGTCGGAGAAGGTCCTCCACTGTTACAAGTTCCTGGGCACCCACCGTACCCGGCTCCGACACCCAGGAATACCCGTCCAGTGTCCCGTCAAGGAGTTCCACACCCGTGTACCTTGTACGAAGACCTTCCTTTGGACCTGAGTCTGAGGTAAGAGTTCTTGACCCGAAGAACAGAGAGTCACACCGGAAGAAAGTCTCTGGAGACGTGGACGGGGACGGAAGGGTTACGAAGGGGGTGGGGGTGGAATGTCGAAAGACGAGACCTGGACGGAGGAGAGGAAGGGGTCCACCGTCTCGAGGTCCTTTCTCACCTTTGGGTCACGGTCCTCGTCCGGTAGGACGTCGCGAGGGACGTCCTGTTTCGACGGCTCCGCCTCCACCTCGCCTACCCGCGGTTCCAGTCACAGATTCTGCCCGTCTCCGACTCCCTACCATCCCTCTGGGGTTCGTCCCTGGGGAAAGAAATAGAGTGGGAAGGATCCGGGACGTCTACCTCGACTCGGCGCAAGTCCTCCGGGCCGCGGCGTCCTTCGTCGTCCGTCGGGGTCGCCTCCTCGTCGACTCCGAACACCGGTTACGACAGTCGTCCATAGACCCCACTCCCACCCACCTTATCGTAAGGACGAAGGGGTCGAAGGACCCGTAGAACTCCAAATTCTCGGAGCCCGTTCACCCTGACCTTCCGACCGGCAGACCTCCTTCGTCCCGACCTACATAGATTGGGACATTTTCAGACACAAACAAAAGATACCCCGTGGGGGGGTGGAGGTGGAACGGTGTAAGAGTGGTCCCAGTGAACAATACTGAGGATGGGTGACGTACAAACCGACTCTACTCCAATTGAAGGAGGACGTCAATTATTGTCGAACTCGATTTGTCTCGTGGATCATCCTTTACGTTCTCTACGCCCAAACTAGGGACCTAGCACTTCTAGGGGACCTCCTCCCGTACCGTTGGGTGAGGTCATAAGAACGGACCTCTTAAGGAACCTGTCTCCTCGGGCTACCCGATGTCACGTACCCCAACGTTTCTCAGTCTGTGCTGACTTCACTGAATCGTGTTGTGTCCTCCTAGTGGTGGAAGTCTTGACAAGTTTCTACCCCTCATATCTGTGAACTAGAAAGAAAGAAAGAAAGAAATTTTAAAACGTCCGTCCAAGACAACTCAACCTTTTTTAAATTGGATAAAAAAAAGGAAATTTCAACTGGGTGTCCGTATGGAACAAAATAACATGAAACGAAATAGTAAGTGTCTATAACGTAAAAAATGTTCGACTTCCAAACACCGTTGACGTAACTCGTCCAGATAACCGCGATAAAAAGGGGTTGTCGCAAGAAAAGTTTGATTACGACAAAAATTTACAAATCAACAAAAAATTCTGTATCACGATAACGTGTGAATTACCTGATGTCATACCGTATTTGTATCGAAAATATTCGCGACCCTTTGGTCTTTTAGATAAACTGAAAACGAAACGCCATGACGAAACGGCATAAACGAAACAACGTCCCCAGACCTTGATTTGGGTGTCATATAGACTCCAGACGGAGATGAACGAATGATCTATAAGGCAGACAATTATTTCGCATACGGTCAAAGGAAAAATTAGTCAACGTTCGGACAGAGAGTATGGTTGAAGACTCCACAAAGGAAGTGTCGATAACAACATCTTGGAAATCTTTGATCTAACGACTCCTCTACGCGTCCAAAGAAACGTCTCCATTGTTGGGAAGGAGCCGAAACCTACAGCCGAAGTCGAAGAGAAGGGGAACCCAACTAGGGGGAAGGAATGAAAGAGGTACATGCATCGTCGCGTCCTATCTCCCCAACTCAGAAAAACCTTTACTCCACCCCGACTCCTAAACCACTGGAGCACAGGAGAGGTCGAAAGTCTGGACCGAGGTCCCGTGGCACCGGCTCCACCTTGCGCGGCGTCGTGTCGACGGGTCGGAGTCGTCGGCTCAGTCGATGCGGCAGGCGTTCCAGGTGTGGTAAGCCCCACCCATCCCGTTGACGGTCGGCGTGGGACGGGGACGGGGACGGGGTGGTCGCGAGAGTAGGATGTGGATGGGAGGACGGAGGAGGGGTCAGGCTCGTAGAGGAATGCGGGGACAAAGGGGAGGAGAGACGTTTGCGTGGAGAGTGTAAGACACGGAAAAGAGGGGTCCGGACTACCGAGCTTTTCACCGGGAACGAGTCGACGCGGTCCTCTCCACTTCAGGCCCGGTGAAATCTAAATGACCCCCCGTCCTCATGACCCGAAATCCCACAACCAACGACCCTGGACTTTTTGTGTTCCTACCTCCTTCCTATTCCCGAATCCCCAGTTCGTCGACCCACTAAAGGGGGTAGAGACAAAGGGAAGGACAGAGTCGACGGGCGGTGGAGGTGGCTGGTGTCTGTACTCGGAACTCAACCTCGTCGACGCCCTCCTCGCCTTGGCAGACCTGCGTCTTGACGTCGACTCACGGGTGTAGTAGGTCGTCCTCCACCCGGCCCGGGCCCTCGTTCCATGCGGACCACGAACGGTCAGTCACTCGTACTCGGCCCCCCGGTCTCAGCCCCGGAATCCCTCCTTCTCCTCCTCCCTTCTCGACCCCAGATCCCGTCCCTCCTTGGACTCACCCGTGGAGGAGAAGGGTCCCCTCCGTCTCGCCGTCTTCGACTCGCTCCACCGGGTCGTCGACCTCGTCCTCGACGTCGCGTGCGTCCTCAGGGACCGGTCGGACCCCGATGTCGACCTCCGCCGAGCGGTCCCGGTCGTCCTCTCGTGCCGTCTCCGACGGTCGGAGGCCTTCCTCGACTGGGTCGTCGTCCTCTAGATACCCGTTCCACACGTCCTCGCCTGTCCCCGTCAGGGCCCCAGCCCTCACCACCCGTGGAATTCGGGTCCGAGGGGACTGCGGGACACACGTGGAGGTGGGGTCGCGACGTCCTCTTCCACCGGCTTCACCTTCCAGCCGACGCCCTTGTCGAGAGTCTTAGGCTCTCCTCTGACTTGCTTCGAGCATCCCTTGTGTGGTTCCGACCACTCTCACCGACCCTACGTGCACCCGAAGGTTCTTCCTCCTTCACAACTCCGTACTCTAATAACAGTTTGATAAAACGTTCGAAAAAGACAAACTGCACACGTTCAGTACTTCAATAGTTCCTTCTACTTAAGAGTTCACCATTTGTGGGAACATATCGGTCACGGGTCTAGGTTGTTATCGTGAACTGGTCGGGGTCTAGGGGGGTCGAGGAGGGTCAGTGGGGGGAGGTGTCTCCGTTGCACTGTACGGTTGCTAATGGGGGTTAAGAATAACCCTTCTTAAAGTTTGTGAATCGGTTCAATTTTCTTAGTACATTACCTATGAGTAGACGGAAGAGGTCACTCTCGTCGTAAAATATTGGAAACTAGTGTAAAGGACAAATAGACATATTTATATGTCTATAACTATATGTGTATAACTATATATATGTAAACCCCCCCGTCAATAACTCTCATTCGACATTTGTTGGACTGATAAGTCGACGTAGAGGGTGTTCCTCTTATAAAAGGATACATTGGAGTTATGGTACCAGTGTGAAATTCTTTTACTTAACGTGTTTTAGACTATAGGTCAGGGATAAGTCTAAAGGGGAGGTCAGGAGGTCCTTCGAAGTCCCTACCCCCTCCATGAAACCCAAGTATCTCAGTGTTCTAAGATCTCGCAGTCGGTGGGGAGACAGGTATGTCTTCTCTGACTTACGGTGTTTCGCAGGCACCGAGGGACTCAGTGTCTCGACCCCTGGGGCACACGGCGGGTAGGAAGATCCGAACACAAGAGTGACGGAACGTCGGAGATCCGACGGTTGTGGGTAGGGGAGACACCGGACCGAAAGGACGTCACCAGAGGGATGCGGTCTAGGTCGCGTTTCGGTGGGCCCTTTTCCTCGCCTTGGTCCTCGAGGCCGCGGACGTCCTACTCCGGGCCTTCCTTCTCCCCGTCGCCGACTGGGTCGCGGACTTCCTCGACCTCTCCCTGTTCTTGGAATACGACCATCCTCCGCCTCTCTGACCCGGGAAGTACCCGACCAACCCCTTGTCTCGACACCTCTCCCCTCCCCTGGGACGGACCCGAGCCACCGCAAATTGGGAGAGGAAGGGTCCGGTGGAACGTCGTCCTCCCAGAGGAGAGGGCAATGTTCGTCGTCGCTGACAACCGTCAGGAAGGAAGGGGCAGCCTATTCCCGCATGGACACCTCGGGTCGGGTTTCGGGAGTCTCAGTAGTCGTGGGTGTGGGGGCCGTCGCCGGCAGACGTGGTTCCTCAGGTAGTTTCCATTCCCTGCCTCCCGTCCCCCTGGGACCCTTGGAAAGGAGGTCCGTGAGACGTCCCGAACTCGGAACAAGAGACACTGCGACCTCCGGGTGTCGGACGGAACCCGGTTCTCGAAAGAGGGAATATTGAGAGGGTGCAGACCATCGTCGGGACAAGGAGCCGTGACAATGACTGTCGGAACAGGTGGAGGACAGGGAGGTCCTAGGGAAAGACAGAACGAGCTGCTGGACGTCCCGGACTCACTCCGGTAAAGGTTTCTCCTTCGGTAAACACTTCCCCTGTCGGTCTGGAGAAGAAGTCAGACGGAGACTGGTCGACACTCCTGGTCCTCCTACTCCTACCTTCCCCTTACCCAGCCCTTCCTCTGAAGGAAGTCGGCGGGAGCCCCTGTGGTCGGCGGTTCTACAGTACTTAAGAGGGCACCGAGTTATTTCTACTGTTGTCATCCTCAGCACCAAACCTGTCAAGAGAGACCCTTATATTCCTTTAAAAGAGGGACATCGGAGAGAACAGACCCTTTACACTCTTGGTCAGGGAGTATGTCGAGAAGGACATCTACCAAGGAAAAAGTTTTGGGAAAAGGATCCGACGGGTTCTTCAAAAACCTCTTCGAGGTCCAAAATAAGAATTGAAATCAAAATTTTGATGGAGACCTTTTACCAGTCCCGTTCCCGTGTTCCGGATATTTTGTAAGTGCACGAGTCGTCCTTAGTGTCTCGGTCCGTCGCAGGACGGAACTCCCCCGGTGACCACCCAAACTAATTGCCCACCCAGGGACGAGGGTTCTGTGAATGGAAGACCACCCTCTCTGTCTGTTGCCCGACCATGGATGTACTTGTTCTCTTACAAAGTTTGTTCACGACACTTCTCCTTTTTTTACTATCACTGTACCATCTTTGATCGACACACCCCTCCCCACCGAAATCTACTCCCCTGTCCGTCCCGAAGAGAGTCCTCCCTACACGACGACCCCGGTCTGACGTCATTCCTCGCCCGACACGTCGGTAGACCCTCTTCGTGGTCCTGCCTGTCCAGGACTCCCACCGCCCTCGGGTTCCCTCCCACGGCGGCCCTCTCCGGTCCGGACCACCTCGAACCCAAAATGAGATTCAGTTATTTTTCGGGAACCTCTCTCCAAGGACCACCAGGTCACCGACTCTGGCGCGAGGGTTTCGTCCCCCGGGCCCAAGTCAGAGACCAGTCCCTTGATCTAAAGACGTACGGCGTTGATTTCCAGGACATACGGTGTTGAGTCTGGACCAGGTCGGTGTAATTTATTTATCGTGACCCTCATGAAAAATTTGAGTCTTGTCGGTGTGTTAAACTGAATGTATAAATTCTCTGGATAGTTGACCGACACCTCCTGCCCAAACCCCCGTGCCCTACTCCTTTCTCTACTTACTTCAGAAACTTTTTGACTCGGTGTCCCCTGTCACCATAAGGACCGGTGACCCCTCGTCTGGTCCAACACCTCCTTCACTCAAGTCAAAACCTGTAAACGAAGGTTCGCCGAACACCTTGTAGGAGTGTCTCCTCAGGAACGACGTCTTTTCAAGTGCCCCGTAGAGACTCGCTTAGTCTGGTCTGTCTGATTGCAAACTTCCTACTCCCCTCTCTTCCCCCGACGTCTCTCAAGGGTGGTTCCTGGTCCCCTTCCCGTCACTTCTACGATCTCCCTCCGCCTTCTCCGACTCCACGGTCCCTCGCCGACTCCGTCGAAGAAGGTCTCGGAGACCCACACTGACTGACCTTGGTCGGGACCCCACCCCTCTTCCTTAGTCCTACAGAACATGAAGGAGGAAGTCGACGTCAGTCGGGTCCACCGAGGACCTACTTTAAGGAGCACACAGTGATGAGCCCTCCGGGGGAAGCACGGACCTCTTCCACATACGACCCCTCACGTTTAAGGTCCTTCTTGACTCGGGGTTCTCTCCCAAGTGGGACCCCACCCACCGCCTCCGAGCCAAATGGTCGACTCTACCGGGACCGACACAGGGTCCACAAGTTCTCTCGTGGGGGCGGGTAGGAGAGGCAGGAACAGGGGGGTCAACGGGCGGGAGACGGGGCGTAGGAGGAGAGTCGGGGACATTAATGTGACGAAGGGGTGCGTACGAACGACGGTAAGGAACCGAAGGCCCCTGGAGCTTCCTACTCTCCATCCTCAGGGACAATAATCCCAAGCGACGTCCCACACATACTTCCCCCTGTACTTTTGTTCCCACCCCACTCGTTCCAGATCCAGTAGCTATCTCGGACCCACCGACCCAGGACTCGACTCCCTGATTTTACTCCCTGCGGTGGTAGTCGCCAATGTGTGGTCGGCACCGGAAGGTCTGCCCAAACTGGTCAGTCCAAACCTACGTCAAGGAACACACTGTCCCGGCCGGGGAGGAGTCTCTAGTCGGAGGTGGTGAGGGAGGAGGGGATATTTCGGAGAATCCCGAGGGTCTGAGGGTCTGAGTCCACTGGGGACTGAAACCCCCGGTCCTCTATCGGTTCTACGAGTTGACCTTTGAGGACCCCTAGAACCAGGAAACGGACAAACGACCTCCACTCGACCCTTGTCTCCGGGCCTCATACTAAACCCCACTACACCCTGTCAGTCCTACTCCGCTCCGGTTCTACCTACGCATTCCTGTCCCTCTAAGATCCTCTAGGACCCTCTACGTACACTCCCCTTCTCAATTCCCCTACCTCCACTACACTCATCCAAGTAAAATCGTGTCTTATTTGACGACCAAACCGAAATCGAGGTACACCGCTAAATCTAGTCGTAAGTCCCCACGTCCGTTCACAAGTAGTCTCGACCCCAGAGACAATACCCCCTCTTCCAATAACATCTCTACCCCAGACCCACGATGTACCCCGGACCCATATCTATCAAAACCTGGAGTCTGTACATATCCCCGGACGGTCACCACACAGGGTTTGTCCCAACCTACCTCAAATATCACCCCCTTCCCTCCAGTACAGTCAAATTTCAACCAAGTCAGTCATCAAGTCCTGTCCCAAAGTATAGTAAAATTCTAGTACAACCATAAGACGCTTACACACCTCTCAATGAAAGCTCAAAACAAACATCTTAGTCGAGTCCGGCACCAGGTAGTGTCTCTCCACTACGAGGGCCCCAGGATCGACGACCCTCTCCCCCCTGGGAGTGTTGGAGAATGGAAGGAAGAAGAAGGAGATGTCCGTAGAGTCCGTCACCTCTGGTGGGAAGGGGGAGTAGGTCTCTCTAGAGTCTCCTCCTCCCGGGAGGTGGTAACGGAGTCCCGGGGGGTTAGGGACCACTGGGGACCGGTCCCCGTGGGGGAGAGAAACTCCTAGGAGGTGGAGGTCCGGGGTTAGCAGGGACCTCTCTGGACGGACTAAGACCTCAGACCGGAGGACTTGGGGGATCTTGACTAGGGGGAGTTGGAGGAGCCGGACTGCTGGGGACCGGGCGTCCTGGGGTCGGAGGTCTTTTGGGGACCGGTGGACGGGGACTCCACCTGGTGTCTAGAGTGCCCCTCGGTCTGGAACTGGGTGGGTCCCTCCTCATGTCTATTGCCCGGGGGTCTCCGTAGGACCTGGAGACGAGAGTTTGGGCAAAGATGGGAAGACTGAGGGGAACTTAAGAGGGGTTAAATCGCAACTGAGGAATTAAGGAAAGGAGTAAGGAAGTCAAAATAAGACTTCTACAACACGTATAAAAGACAGGGGAGAACTCTAGCCATAAATTCGGGGTGAAAGGGAGAGGAAAAAAGAGACTGTCGTCTTGTAGGGATGGAGGTGGAGGGTGGAGAAGAAGGGGTGGGAACCTTGAGTCCTCGTCCCGACCGTCGTGATACAAGAGAGACGACGGTGGACCACCGGTTGGTGACCCTTGACAGTCCTCGACTACTACGAAGGTACTTTACCTTTTTATTTTATGGTATTAAAGAATTAAAACTGAGATCCAACGAAGAAACGGTTACTCGTCCAGAAACTTACAAGTCTACGTAAACAGTGTCCGTGTTTCGATGTCTCTAGACCTTCAGTAGACTCAAGGACAGAACGGGTATACGTATTCCTACCCCTGAGTCGTCCTCCTTCCAACCTTTACGTTGATAGTTCTCATTGTTCCTTTAAGTCTGGGTAAGACTCTAGGGATAAAACCTCTTACTCTTTGGTTCAATTCAGAGAGAAATTAATCGACTGCCAAACGGATGAGACTCACTTGTACTATTGAGAGGTACCCGAAAGTACCCGTCCTGGTCCAAAATTACTCCTAGTTAAAGGTGTTTGCATACATAAGGAAGGATTTTACTTAAAAGAACTCTTGACACAAAAGGTACATGGAGATAATTGACAAGAGGGTGATCTGTCTCCTTCCGACTCGAGAGAGTTGGCGACACTTGACCTGGTGTCACGAGAAAGACCTCGACCATTTACTTCAGTTACCTTTTGTTCTTGGTCGGGAAAGGTAGAGTAATTCTCTACACAAAAGTCATTTTAAATGAAAAAGCAAATTAGTGACAGTTATAAACAAGTCAAGTCAAGTCAATGACTCAGCACAGGCCGAGAAACGTTGGGGTACCTGACGTCGTTCGGTTGAAGGTCTCGAACGAGTTTGAGTACAGGTAACTTAACTACTACGGTAGGTCGGTAGAGTAGGAGACAGCAGGGGAAGAGGAGGACGGGGGTTAGGGAGGGTCGTAGTCCCAGAAAAGTTTACTCAGTCAAGAAGCGTAGTACACCGGTCTCATGGTCTCAAAGTCGAAGTCGTAGTCAGGCAGGTTACTTATAAGCCCTGACTAAAGGAAATCCTAACTGACCAAACTAGAGGAACGACAGGTTCCCTGAGAGTTCTCAGAAGAGGTTGTGGTGTCAAGTTTTCGTAGTTAAGAAACCACGAGTCGAAAGAAATCTCAGGTTGAGAGTGTAGGTATGTACTGGTGACCTTTTTGATACCGAAACTGATCAGTCTGGAAACAGTCGTCTCATTACAGAGACGAATAATTATACGACAGATACAACCAGTATCGAAAAGAAGGTTCCTCCTTCTCAGAAAATTAAAGTATTTTTAACAACATCAAAACTAGTCAACGTAGAAAATTATTAACATTAAAATTTAGGTCCTGTCTCATTAACAAAAATTATGAATATCAGAATACCAGTGTGTTTCATTTAAATTTAAATACATGTATAAAAACAATCTCTATATGTTATTTTCTGAAAGGGGTTTATGTGATTTTATGTTTTTTTCACTACGCTACCTCTTTTTTTATATCCCTTTACTTTACCCTTCTCCTTGATCTTTCTGTTTACTCCATTTAAACGACTGACCGATTACCTAAACAAGTGAATACATTTCCCACAATTACTTGTACTTTCCCGAGACACAATATAAGGTAGGTGATCTAAATTTTCTCACTATACTGAAAGATTTATATATTCATAAATGTTAAGGGGTCTTTCACACAGGAAAGTTCATAAATTTGAATTCTAATTTTTAGAATCAACAACTGAAATTTTACACATTTCCCATGTATCAAAGGGGTTTAAGAAAGTCTCACATAGACTCGTCCTTTCGACCTTCACCACCCCGGATCTCTAGGGTTACCGGATCCCAGTCAGTTCACCGACCGACACACCCTAACTTCTCCCCGACTCTCTTTACTCCCGGGGGACCGAAATTTTAGGTGGGGAATCCTGAGTCAAACGAATACACTATTGAGGGTAGTTTTGGATGTACACTAACTAAACTTTTTGTTTTGTTTTTGTTTGTTGTTTTCTGGTAGATTTAACTCTTAAACCTTTATTAGAATTTTGACCATTCCTGTCATCTCCAACTCACACATTAAATTATTCGAAGTTTCATCTGATCTAAGTTGGTAATGGATTATGAGAGTTATATAGGAGGTTACAATCCACGGTGTACCATTATGTTCCTTATTTTTATATGTCAAGGGTGAGAGTCCTTCGGTTTTAGCCCTCTCTGTCTTAGATGTACGTTTCAATTTATTGTTACAGTGTCTGACCTTCCCACGTGATTGAAGTATTAATGTACTCATTTGTAGTATCATTTTTCGGAACCGTCATTTGCGGTACTCAAGTATTCTCTCAGCGGGACCTCGTCGACCTCATCAGTCCCCTCCGAAGGTTCTCCTCCGGGGCTCGCCCCGCGCCGTCCTTCCGGACCACGGTCTTCCCTGCTGGGCGGTCCTTCCCCGCCTGCGCCCTCGTCCGCGCCTTCGAGCCCCGAGCGTCGGGGTGCGGGTGAGCGAGGTCCGGGGCGCGACTCGGAGACGGGCGCACGCACGACAAAGGCGGCGGACCTTATCAGGAGGAGAGGCGTGGCTCCGCGCAAATAGAAGGCGCTGCGGAGAGGGCGCGACGAGGGGTGGGAGTGGTCGATTCAGTACGCCACGTCCACACGGACCTTGCCTAGAGTCGCCCGTCACAAATAACGGTCGAGGGGAGGGGAGGGTCCGACACTCCGGGAACCCGTCTCTGACACGGCGCGTAAGGAAGAGCCGGGCAAAACCACGGATGACGTCACGCGACAGTGGCAGTCGTCGGGTGGACACGGACCTTTGGAAAGAGGGGCTGTAGCAAGCGAGAGGGTGGGGCGTCGGGAATTACCTACTGTCTGTTTGTGTCCCCATAGTCATGAGATCAGAAGACTCGGGACCAGCGGGNCTGTCGGGGGGGGGGGGCAGTCCGAAGCGAACCAAGGTGCGTCAACGAACCGGAAGAAGGGAAGGACCGGGGTGAAAGGGTGAGGGAAAGGGAGGAGGGATGGGAATATTAAAACGAAATAAAAAACCGACTCGTCGGTCAGGACACCCTAGAATAAAGGGGGTGGATCCTACCTTGGATCGTTCCCCTAGGTTGGTCAGGTAGGATTTCCTTTAGTCAGGACTTAGAAGTAACCTTCCTGACTATGACTTCGACTTTGAGGTTATGAGACCGGTGGACTACGCTTCTCGACTGAGTAACCTTTTCTGGGACTACGACCCTTTCTAACTTCCGTCCTCCTCTTCCCCTGTTGTCTCCTACTCTACTAACCTACCGTAGTGGCTGAACTACCTGTACTCAAACTCGTTCGAGACCCTTAACCACTATCTGTCCCTCCGGACCGTACGACGTCAGACGCCCCGACGTTTCTCAGCTTGACACGGGGAATGTCACTTTCGCCCCTCAGAATTGATGACCTGGTGGTCCTTCAGGGGTATTGACAAGTTATTTAGGGAAAATGAACTTAAAAACAAAATCCTAAACGAAGACCCTGTAGGCTGGACTCTGTGATTCATTCCAAACGATGTTTAGGAACGTCGATGAAAAATGACGCGTACACGTCATCCCCGTGATAAGGGGCTCCGATGTCTAATTCGAGAGTGAACTAAACGTGTTATTGGGATAACAATAGTGGTAAAGAGTCTTCTCTCTTTGTTTCCGGGTCTCTCCATGTCGTTCAGTACGTTTCAGTGTGACACCACCCCCACCCCCGCCCAACCCCCTTCACCGTTTTGACCCTAAACTTGACTCCAGACAGGACTAAAATAGGGTAGAGAAATCAGTAGACAGATTGAGGGACCCTGACGTACTTGTGAATTATATAACATAATCCCAAGAGGTGTCTTTGTTTTGGTTATCTTATGTGTACACTTCACTTTCAACGAGTCGACGTAGACTGAGAAACACTGGGGTACCTGACATCGGGCGGTCCAAGGAGAGAGATGTCTTAAGAGGTCCGTTCTTATGGCCTCACCTAACGGTAAAGGAAGAGGTCTCCTAGAAGGGCTGTGTCCCTAGAAGGGACCCCCTAACTTGAGTCCAGAGGACGTTGTCCCTCTAAATGATGTCCTTAACAGAGAAGTCTAATACTTCCGACTCTTGCGGGTACTAGGCGGCAGACGTTCGACCTCTTGGTCCTCTCGGTCACCTCGTTAAATTAGGGTCAGACTTCCGGACTCTTGGTCCCGTCGGTTATCAAAATTCAGGGTCATACTCGCGTCTCCGGGTTCTTAGTTCCCCAACTACCCCCATTTAGGGTCAGACTCAGGTTTCTGGTTCTTGGTCTACGGACTCCCGTCCTCTTCTACCCCCAGGACGAGTCTCTCGTCTCAACGGGAAGGAGGAGGAAAAACAAGATAAGACGGGAATCTACCTACGGGTGGGTGTGACCACTCCCGTTAGGAGAAATGAGTCAGATGACTGAGTTTACGATTACAGAAGGTCTTTGTGGGAGTGTCTATGTGGACTTGACATTCCAAAGTAGTCCAGAGACCCGTAAGAAATCGGTTCAGTTTTTTTAAAAAAAAGTTTATATAACTAAATCGACGGTCCAGAATCAACGTGGGGTACACCCTGGATCAAGGGACTGGTCCCTAGCTTGGACCTCAAGGACACGACCCTCACGTCTCAGAAATCGGTGACCTGGTGACTCCTTCAGGAGACCGGATCAGTTTGACTACGTATTTTAATATAGTAGTGTATGTACAAACTACTTACCGACTTAAGTAATCACTCACCTCTCATCTACTTTTACCACTTACGCACACATGTATATATAAATATGTATATATTAAAAAAAAAGGACCGACCGACGTGGTACGCCGAATACCCTAGAGTCAAGGAGTTGGTCCTTAACTCGGGTCGGAACCGTCACTTTCGAATCTTAGGATTGGTGACCCGGTGGTCCCTTGACGGTCTCACTTCCCAAATATCGGACCTCTCCTCCCGTTTCGACACCCGGTCCATCCAACTCCCCTTAATCTCTTCCAGAGACACGGGCCGAATCCTCGAGTATAGACTTTCGGAAAGAGGAGTCTATCTTGACAAGAAACATCCCTCGACGTGTATGGACCGACCACATACCACCGTCCCTCCATACCTTACCTTCCCTTCTTCCTTCAGACCTGGGGAGTTTGACTGAGAGTCGTTGAAGGGTTCGGTCACATCACTTCAAGCAACCCTTACCTTTCTCTTTTCGTAAGAATTTTGGCTCTTTCACTCACCTTTTTGGCTCAGGGACCTTTCCTAGAGTCCGCGAAATGTAGTAAAGGTGTACAACCAAAGGTACAGAAAGAGTGGAGCAATTCACACTCGAAGAGCTCCCGTTCCTAACGCAGACCAGACAGAAACATACGGAATGAAAAGAGGATCATGAACCGGGTGCTCTACAAGTCATTTCGTTTAATAATCGGGTAAAGTGTCTACTTCTTTGACGACGGCTGTCTCCACCGAGTGGAAGGTTCTGTTGTGTACACGATTTCAGTTGTGTCCTACACCGGAGGTTTGGTTTAAAAGGAGTAAACTGGGTTGTCCACCTACTCACCCTCTTACTTCCCTTTCGTTTTTCCTTAACCCCTAACATTAAGGACAGTGATCCGTCGTCTATAACAGTGGATTTTTACGACACAAATAATCGACCCTCCTCCAGACTCACCCTGACCTACCATACCTTATAATTGTGTCCCCTTGGGTAACACGGTCGAATAGGTAAGTTTAATCTGTTACGACTAAGAAGGGGTGGACGGAACCGACTGGAGTGGATCCTCACTTACGTCACCCCTGTGATAATGTAGAATACAGTTGTACCTCAGTATCTTGATTTATTATCTTCTCCTAGTCTTTTAGTCCCTTGTTACCGAGTCATGGAACCTGTACGGTCCATCAGTCATTTACGAATCGGTTACTCTCTTTTCTTTGACCTTGATCATAGTACCATATTAGATTAATATCTTCAACTCAATGGAACTCTTTCGTGACCAGTGTCGGGAGTCGGAAACCCGTCTGTTTACTACAGAAACCTGATCTGTCCTCTTTACCGACACACAAGAAGAAACTTCTAGAGATCCGAACCTTTACGGGTTGATAAGTAAACAAATAGGTAAACGGGTATAGTCAAGTCAAGTCAACGACTCAGCACAGACTGAGAAACGTTGGGGTACCTGGCGTCGTACCGTCCGGAGGGACAGGTAGTGGTTGAGGGCCTCAAGTGAGTCTGAGTACAGGTAGTTCAGCCACTACGGTAGGTTGGGAGAGTAGGAGACAGCAGGGGAAGAGGAGGACGGGAGTTAGAAAGGGTCGTAGTCCCAGAAAAGGTTACTCAGTATATTACCAATAAATAACTGGTGCATGACACACTCCACGATCCACTACCACTGTTAGGGTTCTTCGAAGTCAGGAGGGACGGAAGTTCCTCGAGACACAGAGTTCTCCTTTGACTCTACATTTGGTACTGTTATTTTACACTATTTTCAATTCAATCATTCCATGCTCGGGTCCTCCCTTCAAGATTGAGGAGACGGTTAAAGCACAAAGTGAGTAAACTAACTTCTGAACAAAACTATATCAAGAGGTCCACCGAGTCACATTTCTTAGGTAGACGGTTACGTCCTTTGTGTCTTCTGCACCCAAGCTAGGGACTCAACCCTTCTCCTCCTTTACCGTTGGTCGAGGTCATAAGAACGGACCTCTTAGGGGTACCTGTCTCCTCGGACCACCCGATGTCAGGTGTCCCGACGTCTCTCAACCTGTGTCGATTCGTGTAAGAAGGAGGAGGATTCGAAAGAACGACATGTAAATAGGGAAATCAGAAATTTATTTACGGGTGGTCCACAGACTAAGTTCATTGAACAATCTTTCTTTCTTTCTTTCTTTCTTTCACTCCCGCGAGTCAGTACAGGCTGAGAAACACTGGGGTACTTGACATCGGATGGTCCGAGGACACAGGTACCCTAAAAGGTCCGTTCTCATGATCTCATCCAACAGTAAAGGAAGAAGTCCCCTAGAAGGGTTGGGTCCCTAGCTTAGGTCCAGAGGGTGTAACGTTATTGAACAACTTAATTTGGTTTAGGTGGAGGTTTCAAAAAAGGTCGATTATAGGAAGAGAAAATACCGTATTGGAGTTGAGGACACTACCTCCATTTGTCCTATCACATCACCACTCTCGTAGCGCAACACTAGACTAAGCAACAAGGATAAGACGGTATACTAGAGACGCACCGTGAACCTACGTTGAAATCCCCTAAAGAAAGTCAAGTCAAGTCAAGTCAGCGAGTCAGCACAGACTGACAAACACTGGGGTACTTAGCGTCGTGCGGTCCAGAGGGACAGGTAGTGGTTAAGGGTCTCAAGTGAGTCTGAGCGCTAGTAGCTCAGTCACTACGGTAGGTCGGTAGAGTAGGAGACAGCAGGGGAAGAGGAGGACGGGGGTTAGGGAGGGTCGTAGTTTCAGAAAAGGTTACTCAGTAGAGAAGCGTACTCTACCGGTTTCATGACCTCAAAGTCAAAATCGTAGTAAGGAAGGTTTCTTTAGGGTCCCGACTAGAGGGAGTCTTACCTGACCAACCTAGAGGAACGTCAGGTTCCCTGAGAGTTCTCAGAAGAGGTTGTGGTGTCAAGTTTTCGTAGTTAAGAAGCCGCGAGTCGGAAGAAGTGTCAGGTTGAGAGTGTAGGTATGTACTGGTATCCTTTTTGGTATCGGAACTGATCTGCCTGGAATCACCCGTTTCATTACAGAGACGAAAACTTATACGATAGATCCAACCAGTTTTGAAAAGAAGGTTCCTCATTCGCAGAAAATTAAAGTACCGACGTTAGTGGTAGACGTCACTAAAACCTCGGGGGGTTTTACTTCAGACTGTGACAAAGGTGACAAAGAGGTAGATAAAGGGTACTTTACTACCCTGGTCTACGGTACTAGAAACAAAAGACTTACAACTGGAAATTCGGTTGAAAAAGTGAGAGGAGAAAGTGAAAGTAGTTCTCCGAAAACTCAAGGAGAAGTCAAAGACGATATTCCCACCACAGTAGACGTATAGACTCCACTAACTATAAAGAGGGTCGTTAGAACTAAGGTCGAACACAAAGAAGGTCAGGTCGCAAAGAGTACTACATGAGACGTATCTTCAATTTATTCGTTCCACTGTTATATGTCGAAACTGCATGAGAAAAAGGATAAACCTTGGTCAGACAACAAAGTACAAGGCAAGATTGACAACGAAGGACTGGACGTATGTCTAAAGAGTTCTCCGTCCAGTCCACCAGACCATAAAGGTAGAGAGAGTCTTAAAAGGTGTCAAATAACACTAGGTGTGTCAGTTTTCGAAACCGTATCAGTTATTTCGTCTTTATCTACAAAAAGACCTTGAGAGAACGAAAAGGGTACTAGCTCGCCTACAACCGTTAAACTAGAGACCAAGGAGACGGAAAAGATTTTGGTCGAACTTATAGTCCTTCAAGTAGACATTTAAAGGTGTGTTCCGACTCTCGGAGTTAAGGAGGAAACACCACAGGGTGTCAGACGGTGACCTCCCGTCGTATCTCTGATGAGGTTCCACAAAAGGAGGTCTCAGAAGGAACGAGACGGGCGGAGGTAGTCCGGGGTGATTACGGGAATCAGCGGTTCCCCTCCGGAAATTCCACTCAGTCCGTGTCCTCCACTTTACTCCGTCCGTGCCCCCGGGAGTCCTTTTAAGTCCGGTCCTACGAACGGGATCCCCAGGTGTGGAAGTAATAGATAAAGAGAGTAATACTTGACTCAAAGGACGTACTCGGTCCGTCACGAGACCTCGACACCTTTGTCATCACTTAGTCTTTCCTCCCAGGACGGGAGTGCTCCGAATGGAGGATCACCCCCTCCACTTGTTACTCGTCTAGTATGTCCTACATACACTATCCTTTGGTACAGGACTCTTCTCGATACCTCTTTTTCTTCCGTCTCCTTCGTGTATCTCTTACTACCAGGGACTCACACCCCTACCCCTACTCCCTCATGTTAAAATTTATCTTTTCGGTCTCCCCCGAAGACTCCTCCACCGTCCGGTGTCTCCTGGCTTACTTTACTCTTCTGTGACGGTCCAGTACATTTATAGGCCCATCTTCTCCTTTTTGATCGAACCACGATTCATGTCCGATGTCGTAGTCCTAAGGTCCATTTCAGGGGTCGAAGACCATCATCGGTAGTAGAATTGCGGGACTCGAACACGGACGTCGACGTTTCCTATTTGTTATTGGAAACAGAGGATCCTCGGACCTCTCTTAATTCTATTTAGACCGTGCACGTCTACGACCACTGCTCGACTAGCAATGTGGGGTAGTCCCTCCTCAGCCACAGGAAGAGACCAAGATCAGGAGTCCGGGGTTCTTGTCTCGACCTGTACCCTACGGTCGGAGAGGTTACCCTAAGACACAAAGGACGACACGATTGGACGTAGACGCCCACTATGAAGTCCGAGGTCTCCGTGTAACGCCCCCTTCTCTACGAGGGACGGGCGCTCCTCGAGAGTCGTACTCTGTGACTCCGACCGCCCTTCCTCCTCCCTTGTTGCCGGGGACGTCTAGGGTGGGGCCTTTGAGGTTCCCGGTGTGGGACGGATCTGCAGGGAGACTGTGCTAGGAAGTCGGAGTGGGCTTATGTGTGAGTCCAACGCGGCTCCAGGGGAGAGAGTGGGAGAGGACGACCTCGGTCTCCCTCGACCAAGAGATTAAGACCCACTGGTTATCGTTATTTTACGTACTCACCGTTGTCACCTTTCTTACTGACAAATTATCGACTCGCATTACTCACCTGCTACTCGGGACCAAAGGGATCGCGAACGAGGTGTCTTGTCTCTTCTCCTTTTTATAACAACAATGAGGCTCTCGATTAGTGTCGGAGGTGTAAGTGGAGGAGTGTTCTGTCCTCCCGGTCACCGGTTTAGTCTACACCGAATTTGTCTCGACACTTCAGAGCCTGAGTTCCTCGTACTGGTAGCGAGTCGACTGAGGGACTAAGCACGTCCTCCCGTCCTCCTCCTTCCCCTTTCTTACCCCGACCCCCTGTCTATCGGACCACCCGTCTCGTGGGTGGACGGTTCAAGAAGGAGATACCCTAAGTGACCGACTTCAAGACCGAGACTGGGGCCGGGAGTGAGGGTACAGGGGCGAGACCATGAGCCCAGAGAACTTCTCGCCTCGACGGTCCTCACACTCTTGTCCCGGCTCTCCTCGCTTTCCCCTACGGCTGAACGACTGGTCCGGTTCAAGGTCTTCTAGTCAGAATTACCTCTCTCACTACCTGACCCAACGGCTCCCCTCTTCCCTCCCACACCGGCTCATCCCTAGTGTGGCACCTTATATATATATACATATATTAATAAATAAACCGACGTAGACTAGAATCGACACCTAAGCTTGAGAATCAATGGAGTACACCCTAGATCAGAGGACTGGTCCCTAGATTAGACCGGGGGGCCTTAACCCTCGTTCGTCAGAATCGGTGACCTGGTTACTCCTTAGGGGGTACCTTACATAAAACTTCTGGTGAGAGGTCCCGTCACTAAGAGTGTAATACATCCCCACTCGAGGGGACTTAGTGGATCCCCTAAAAGACTGTGTCGTGACGGATGGGGTGGGGTCGTAGTCTACTTAGGAACAAGTCCCCCTTTAGGGTCCTGAAGGAGGAGTCCCGGTGCACTCGAGACGAGAGACAATTACCTTCACATGACACAGGGCGTCCTCTTTTTCGAGTAGGCCCCTCTCTTCTCTCAGAGTTCCCCTGGTCAGTGAGTGCTCCTTACTCCCGCCCTGTCTGTCCGGGTGCTCTGTCGTGCCGAATCACCGAGACACAGTCTCGGTTCAAGTTCAGGAGGTGTCCACCTCCTTCCCACAACCTCTTTGTCGTCCCCTCCTTGTACCAAAACCTCGTTTCCGCCCCTCTCGGGTGTCCGTGACCTCGGGTCTCACCGGGGCGACCGGAGAGGTGGAGAGGGACGGTGCCTTATTGGAGGAGAAAGTCCGAAAAAGAGAAGGATAGATTTTTTTATATATAAATAAATAAACTAGAAACAACGCCGTGAGTCCGAAGAATCAACGTCGTACACCCTAAATCAAGGGACTGGTCCCTAGCTTGGACCCGGAGGACGTAGCCCTCGTGTCTCAGAATCGGTTTTCCGGTGGTCCTTTCAGGGGATAAAAAAAAAAAAAGAGTGAGGAAAAGGGGGAGTTCGCATTCGGAATCGAGATGACTCCTGGAGACGTACCTTGTGAGTAAGGTCTTGACGACCGGATTGAAAGTCCGGGTACCCACTTTACGTCTCTTCTTTTCGAACTCACCTTCCCTTAAGAGTGAGTCCTAAATCGAAGACTCTGAAACTACTGTCTCCTTAAACTTGTATAAGAATGTCCCTAATTTCTAGTCGACTTCGGACAGGTACCTGGTGACGATAATTAAATACCGTGTCCCAGTCGAAGTACTTCTTTACTCTGGACACACCTGACGCAAACTCAGGAAAGATTTGAGAAAACGAATAATAGTCGACCAAACCCGTTTATTAAATTTGAGTCAAAACAGTAGACACTTTACCCCGCCCCCTCTTTTTGTGAGTAGGTGTCCCGACAACACTCCTAATTTGTGGTCTCGTCTACAACCGATACACGCTGGTGCAGGTCGGGTGTCAGTCGTTAGTCCTTTGGCACCAAGAGATGAGGCTTGGAGGAGAGGGGTCCGACAAGGGTGAGTCTGGGGAGTCAAGGGCGCGGGGGGAGATTGGACCGATACCAGTGGCGGGGTGTCCAGGTACGTCAGGTAAGGAGATCGGACGATAAGACACAGATGCGAAGGGTGTGGTTGGGTTCGGTCGTGTGGAAGATTTATAAGAAAGTCGTGGCGGTCCCGGGGCTCAGACTCGGCGGACGAGGGAGAGAAGAGAAGTAAGGAGTTCCCGGTCCCTTTCAGGACGGCGGAGGACCTTCGGTTCACGGACGGGGGAAAGAGGTCCGGCCGGAAGGAGGATCCGACACTCAAGCGTCGACCTGTCGTCGAGGAGTTCCCGTTCCTACCCAGTAGTAGGGGGTGGGTGCAACGTCAAATCCTACCACCTGGGACTTGGGCTCGGGGTACGTCTTGTGATGCCGTGTCCCCTCGGGCCTCTCCGAACCTCACCTACGTCGGACGGAAGAGGTCTATGCCCCGTCCCTGGGATGCCCGTCGTGCACGAAATTCGAACTGGAACAGACCACCCCCCAAAGGGGACGGAGTGTGTGAGAGTGAGTGAGGAAGGTGACCCGTCCCGTGAACGACCGTCCACTCCCCATCTGAGGCGCCGACCTCTTGTGTCACCTGGGCGGATACGGTACACCCGGAGCAGAGTGGCCAGTCACAGGACTCCACCGGGACCGAACCCGTGAGGGAGTCAGACACGGGAAGGGACGGGAGGACCTACGGTAGTCGAAGTGTAAAAACGACGGACTCGACTCTCCCCAATTACCCCTCTGGGCCCCTGTGTCGTCTCATTTGGTGCAGCCCCGACTAAAGTCATTCTTTTTTCCCCGAGTCTCCCGGGTGCACACCGTCCGTCACCTCCCTACCCCGTCTGTACCCACGCGCTACCCCACCCTCGCACCTATCCTCCTGTCGTCAGCCCTCCTCCTTACACCGGTGTGGTGACACAGCACACCCACCGACCTCTAGACCGCTCTCCGGGTCTCTCTGCCACGGAGGAGGTCGGGGTCGGGGCGGTTCCAGTCCTCCGTACCCTCCCTTTTTGTCCTGTTTGTAGTGGTGGAGACAAACGCGACCCTTTCTTATTGTGTGTCTCGGGCGACAAGGAGGAAAAGAGCGGTGGGTGCTCCGAGGAGCAGAGAGCCGGCGAGGGGACAGACGAGGGTCCCGGGGGAGGGAGGAACGGGCGACCTGGACCTCGGTCACCCCGGACTCTCAGATCCTTCCTCGTCGTAAAAGTTGTCGTGGGGACACACGTTATAGGCGACGGGACATCATCCCCTTCCCCCGTCTCTCCTCTGAGGATCTCCAATCGGACCCCTCCCGGACCCCGACACCCACTCGGGTCGGATCAACGGAAGGGGGCCACCTCGTGTGTCCGCAGTAAATTTTATGAGGGTAAAACGTCTACCCGTGTAACTTCAAGTCTCCCAAACCCACTCAACGGGTTTCGACCCTCCAATCGACCCAGAACTTGGGTCCAGTAGGACTAAGACTTTGGTCACCCCAAAAAAAAAAAAGGGGAGGGGTGACGTAGTTGGGAGAAGTCTCTGACGACAGAGCGATGGGGGTGTCGGGGGGAGGGAAGGTAAGAGTAAAACCCATGACCGTCTGTGAGTTCCCGATCTAAGTTGACTAAAATCGGTGATCCGTGTACATCGATAAATGTAAATTTAATTCTGATTTTTAAGTCCCGGTGAGACTTAAATCACCATTCCGAATCGCCATTCCTTGGTGGGTGGTCACGTCTTCTACGTCCAAGGTAGGGACCCGTCCCTTCTAGGGTACACGCCGTCTCGTTGATTCGGGACACGGTGTTGATGACTCGGTCTCGAGATCTCGGGCCCTCGGCGTTGGTGACTCAGGTGCACGGTGTTGACGACTTCGGACGCACGGGTCTCGGGCACGAGGCGCTGTTCTCTTTGGTGACGTTGCTCGTCGGGCACATGACTTTGATCTCTTTCGGGCGTGTGTCGTCGTTTCTGGGTCGCGTCGGTAGTCATTTATGTAGAAATTTTCTAAGCTAGGGAGGTTAGTATCATCGGGGTAAAGTGTACGAGTCACCGGCGTTGCACCGTTCATCGATGGTAAAACCTGTCGTGTCTCAGTCTTGTTAAGGTACCAGCATCTTCTAAGACATCTGTCACGACCCGACCCAGTCCTGGTCCCTTTCCCAGTCTCTTTTCCTGTCTCCTCGGGCCCCGAGGCCCTCTTACCGTCGGAGACACTCCTCTGACCTACCAAACCCTGACTCCCAGGTCCACTCCCCCGTCCCTCTCCCGACCCACCCGAACCCTACCTCCGTCTCTTGGACTGGGCTGAGGGTCCAGGGAGGGAGGCTATGACTATGACACCCGTTATGGTCACTCGTTAATTAACCGACCCCACCCCGGTCCCAATTTCCCTCTCCTACCCTTTATGTCTCCTGTCCCTGGCGGGGGGAGAATCGTCTGGAGTCTCGAGACGAGGAGGTCCGGACGGGAAGTAGGAGTCCCTGGCCCCTCAGGTGACTGGGAAGAAACAGGATGGGTCCTAGGATGGGTCCGGCTCGGTCGACGAAGGACAAGCGAGTAAGTCCGGTCCGTCGGTCAATTACCCGCCGTCCCGGTGGTGGAAGGGTTAATCAGAATAATCGGAGAACGAGTGGGTGACCTCAGTCCCAGTGGGGACCTCCTCCCCGACACTCACCGGACACTCATTGGCTCCGGGTCGATACTGTCCCCAGGACTCGGGTCCGACCAGGAGTCCGACTCCGGGACCGCAGGTCGGGGGTGTACGACAGGGATCTCGGGGGGTCTTCCCTCTCTAGTCCCCCGACCAAAACCTCACGTCCGAGACTTCCGGGTGAGTGACTACCTTGTGTCTTATCCTCACACCGGCCGTACCCTGGACCCGACACTGTCGTCCTCCACCCCTCCCTCCTCCTCTCTCCTTCGACTCACTACCCAGGGGTCCTTTCCTACCTAGGTCCATGACACCCACCCTAGGGTCCGCCCCATCCCCGACGTCAGCCATGGACTCCCGTTCAACTTTACGGGTGTAGACACGTACCTCTCTCCTACCCCACAGTCTGTGCGGTTATGACCCCTTCCGTCCTCTCACTCCCTCGGTCCACTGACCCGGGGCACCACTCTCACCGACAGGGTCTCACCCGCCGACGACTCCG
Source organism: Capra ibex (assembly GCA_006410555.1). NCBI lineage: Eukaryota > Metazoa > Chordata > Mammalia > Artiodactyla > Bovidae > Capra > Capra ibex. The sequence continues at coordinate 18,483,544 of SJYO01000647.1, read as the reverse complement.
TCTCGCGGACCAAGGTCCAATCCGTTGCTCCTCGGCCTCGACCGATCGGTCGACCGGGGAGCCGGTGCCGTGTGAGGTGTGTGGCGTCGGCCGGGACGACGACTCATCCGTCTACGAGTTTGACTAACGAAGTCGAGGAGGGCCGGTGTGGTTGAAGGGGGTCCGTGGATGGGGAGGTGGGGAGGAGGGGAGGGGTGTCACTGAGGACGGGGCTCTTACAGGACGGGACCGTATTTCCGGGACCCACAGGTCTTCGACGACAGTCAGTCCTCCGGTGCGCCAGGTTCTACCCGAGAAGTGCTCGTAGGGTCTATCCCACACACCCTCCCGCTCCCCACGACCAAAACGACGACCGACCAGAGGAGGACGTTCCATCCTCCAACCCCGGGACCCTCGCCCCTCTCAACCCTCTCCTCCCTCTAAGTCCGAGTCTGTTGACCAGTCCCTTCCGACCTCCCTCGGGACGCCCCACTCTCAGGTCCTCTCCTGAGTCTCTCCCCTCTGACCCCCCTCCCGACCCCGAGACCTTGGACTACGAACTCAGATCTCCGACGAGGAGTGACGGAACCGTGGAGTCCGTTGGATGAATTTGAAAGACTCGGAGGGAAAGACTTTCAAATTTTTACTCGAATTACAATTGTGGAGCGAGATATCAGAGATTAATTCATTATGTACACTGTGCCGACACCTTTAATATCTACCAATATACAACTACCTACAACGACATTAATATGATAATAACCCCACGATCTTCTACTTCTAACCTATAAATCATCAGTATTATTAACGATGGTAAGTATCTCCGGGAAAATATACGGTCTGTGATAATCGTGATATAAATAAAAATTAAAAAATTGGTACGACGCTCCGGACACCCTAGGATTAAGGGACTGGTTCCTAGTTTGGACATGGGGGACGTGACCCTCGTGTCGTCGGAATTGGTGACCTGACGCTCCCTTCAACGTACATGATCGTGAAATTCATGTAATCGAAAAAATTAGTCAACTTCTTGACACACTCTCTAAACAATAAGGGTGAGACGTTTCCTCCTGTGTCTTCAACCTCTCGACTCCTTTGACCGAGTTCTAGTGTTTAATCTTCTGTCAATTCGGCCCGAGGTTTGGGGTCCGACCCACTAAGACCCTGGACACGACCCACTGGTGTCGACACACCGTATCCCATCGTCTCCGTCTCCGCACCCCCTCGACGACTAACCACGTCGCCTCACCTCCCCCGACGTCCTTCTCGACCCCCAACCACACTTCCACCTACACAACTTAAAGAAAAAATCCTCTCTTACCCCTGACGTGCTTAACACCTCTGGACCAAAAACCACCCCCAACTTCCTCCTCATTATTTAGTACCTATTACGACAGACAAAAACATTTCGTCAAAGATTATCTACTAGTGTAGATCACCAGTGTCATTGCGACACTCCTTCCGTCCCGTCTAGACCGGAGAGGTTTACTTATTCGACTTCGTGCTCCCCCAGCTCCTCCCCTCGTCTCCTTCCTACACCCCTCCCACTCGGCCCTACTCCTTGTTTCCCAGTCAAGGCCTTTCTGTCAGTCTGCACCCGGACCCCGCCCGTCCGTCAGGACGCCATGACTCCTTCCAGTCTCCGGACCCCTCCCAAAGTAAGGTGCAGGGACCCGACCCGAGCCCACGTCACAGGACAGTGGCGCGCCCATGGTCGTCCAAGACTTCGTTGTCACGCACGGGAGCACAGGACCGGGGGCGGGTCCGAACGACCGTACCGTACGACTCTACCCTTCGTCCCAAAGATAGGACGGGGGCTCGGACCGGAAAACTCCCTTCGCCCACTGCCTTAGCACCACGGGCGCACAGGACGGGAAATGACGTCGGGGAGACGGAAAGAGGACAGAGAGAAAGGGGGCAAAGGGACAAAGGAAAGGGGCAAAGGGACAAAGGAAAGGGACAAAGGGACGAAGGAAAGGGTCAAGGGGGCAAGGAGTCACACGGAAACCGATAAAAGGGAGCGAAGAGTCAGGAGACAGTAGACGGAAAGAAGAGGAGGAGGATAAACCAGGACTCTGGAGAGGGTGGAGAGTCTCGGAGTGAAAGGGGGTGAAAGACAGAGAAACCACAAGACAAAAAATCTGGATAAGCGAGGACGGTGAAGAAGTGCGGGAGAGTAGAAGGAGACTCCGGAGGACGAAACCTCAGAATATAAGAAAAAGAGACCAGCTAGAGGTCGAAGGGAGGACGGAGAAGAGGGTCTTATTCGACGGTAGAGTAAAAAGAAGTCGACACTTCCGGTGAAGAGAGGTGGAAAAGGTGGGGTCTGAGAGAGGGACCCGAGGAGAACCCTCTCTAGTCTCACAGTCTACGGACTCCACCCGGACCCTCACCTCCCTCTTTCGGGTCGGAGAGACCGGGAATGATTGGTGACGAAAGGAGTGGTCCCTGGAACCGGTTCTCGTAGCCCTGGAAGAATCTGGGGACGTTCCTGGGGTGTGCATAGTGGAGGGGGTTACTGGGGACAGAGGACCCCTTCCCCCCGAGGTCGTCGAGGTCACCGCCGAGGTCACCGCCGAGGTCACCGAGGTCACCACAAAGGTCACCGAACTCATCAGTGGGGTCACCGCCAAGGTCACCGTCGAGGTCACCGAGGTCACCGCCGAGGTCACCGAGGTCACCACAAAGGTCACCGAACTCACCAGCGGGGTCACCACCGAGGTCACCGCCGAGGTCACCGAGGTCACCACAAAGGTCACCGAACTCACCAGCGGGGTCACCGCCGAGGTCGTCGCCGAGGCCGTCACCGAGGTGGCCCAGGTAACAACGGGTACCACCAAGAAGACCTAGAAGTAATGAATTCGGTCCTTGTCCCATAAGGGTCTATTCGATGAGGAGACACAGTCCGAGATGAGATGTTCCACGTGGCTCGAGGGAGGTGAGTCCTTCGTAGTCGAGGGTCAGTCCTCCTCCGAACTCGAGAAGACCAAGGGTTTGGAGGACCTACAGGTCGTCGCCCCCGGTCTTCCAGTCGAGGTTCGTCGCCGGGACACCAGGGCTGTAGGGACTGAGAGGGACGTCGCCCCCCGGGTAGCAGAGTGTCAGACCGAGGATGTAGAGGTCGAGGGTGAGACACAGGCCCCCAGTCTCCGGTCATCACCACCACCACCTCGTCGTACCGGGGCCACCGGGGCCTCACCCAGTTTCCCAGGGGACGGAGTTGCCTCCGGGAGGTCCGTTCGGGACGGGAGGGTAGTGGAGACACCTGGTTGTACCGTCGATGCTCCACCACCCACCGAGGAGGTTGTCGATAGACCAGGGTCCGTACTGGATGTCACCCCCGTTTTAGATGGGCCACCCGATGAAGTGGTTTCTCCCGGGGTAGTTTCCGAGGGGTCCCCACGGAAGGAAACGACGGCCCGGGGGGCAGAGACTCCCGTTCATGAAGAGACCGTTGGGGTAGTAGGGGTCGGCGTCGAGAAGATCGAGGTTATAGATGGTCAGGCCTCGAAGGAGCTGACACCACAAGGTCGGTCACCCGAGACCACCCCAGGTCGGGACACACCAGCCGAGGGACCCGAGATTCCCCGGGACGAGGGAGAGGTCGAGACCTCAGAGGTCGTCAAGGTCGTAAAGGTCGTCAAGACCAAGTAGAAAGGTAGGGACACCACCCCAAAGAGTCCCCGGGACGAGGGGTGGTCCGTGACCGAGGGAGTCGCCGTCGAGATCGAGGGATAGACCACCGTTTTAGTAGGAAGTCGGGACACCGTCGTTCAGGTCGCGAGGACCAGTGGGAACGTAAAGACAGAGGAGGAGCTGTAACTCACCTCCAGGTCTACCAAGAGGGGTTGGACTGGGGAGTCGACCACGGTTCGGAACACCAGGTCCGTTGAGACCTTTCTTGGGAACAGCGAGGTAGGCCCTGTAGGATCGGGTCCACTTCGGAGACCCCGGGGTCGATCGACTGGGACTTCAGAAGGATGGGGTCCCTCTAGACGGATTATCAAGTATTTCGTCTAAAACGGAGGTGTGCACACGTCCGTACGTGTGTGTGTGTGTGTGTGTGTGTGTGTAGGGTAGAGAGTTCACCCTCTTCAAGTCCCCATCAGGTCCGTACCCCATCGACAAAGGGAGGAGGGAGGGTTTGCTACCTGAAGGGACCACCGAGTCTGCCATTTCGCAGACGGATGTTCCACTCTCTGGGTCCAAGTTAGGGTTCCAACCCTTCTAGGGGACCTCTTCCTTTACCGTTGGGTGAGGTCACAAGAGCGTACCTACCTCCTCGGACCACCCGATGTCAGGTACCCCAGCGCTTCTCAGCCTTTGCTGACTCGCTGAAGTGAGGGGTTTCTCGACGAGGATGAAGGGGGTAGCGGGGCTACACCGTCTGAGAGGGAATAGTGGAGAAGAAAGATATGGAGGGGTTTGACATCCGAGGTTTAGGAAAAGGAGTAAGAGAGGGGAAGATGACGTCACGGGGTGGGGGACGGTCTAAGGGTGAGGGGTCTTAAAGGAGACGGTAAAGAAACTCTACCATATCAGATGACCGATTGGGATGGGTAAGTCTAAGAATTGACCCTTGGGGGGCTTTAGAGGATCTCATTGACACTACGGGCCTGTTCAGTAGGGGAGGGGTGCGAGTAGGGACGAAACGGTTTATTTCGTGTTTGGTTTGCTAATAAACTTTTGTTACTGGTAAAAAGTGACTAGAGTAAGGTGGTAGACCAGTTGGTCACTCTACGATAACCCAAGAGTGTGAGGGTCAAGGTAAGGACGGGAGGCAATATCTCGAGTGGTGTGGGAAACACTCAAGGGTTTGTGAGGAGGAACAGAGAGTCAGAGGTAGAGCCAGGTCGTGAGTCTACGAAGCGCGGGACACAACCCCTCTATGGTCCGAGAGACGCCTCTGACCCTGTCGGAGGGACGAGAGTGACCCAGGTCCTGTCTACAAAGTTATTTGACACTCTTGATCTAATCTGAGAAACGGAAGAACCACAGGTCCCAGAGGAGAATCCTGGACCCACTACGAGAGGATACGGAGATTTCCAGGACACAGGGGGTGAAAGTAAATATTTAACCGGCGTCATAAAGAATATAGAATGTAGAGGAGGGTGTTTCCTCCTTTTGTTATTTATAAATAACTTGGTTTTCGTCCTCCGGTTCGTTGGAACCAGAGGGTCTAGGAAGGAGGGTGCAGAGAAGAGAGAGTGAGGGGTCCTTTAGGTAAGAGAGATGGTGGGTAAGTGGGCCCCCAGGAGGGGAGAGGAATGCTTCTCGGGATTACTGAAGGAGGGACGAGGTGTGGGTCGAGGAAGAGGAGATGGAAATCAACCGGAGTAGAAAGTCTGCGGTAGAAGAGACCCACAGGACTCGTAACTAAAGGACCCAAAGACCCTGTGGACCTCGGAACCCTTCCGACCTTGTGTTGTCGGGTCTGGTCTAAGGACCCCTGACTCATCCTCGGGTCCGCCCACAACAAAACCCTCGGCACCCGCCTCTCTCATTTTCTGCCTCTCCTGTCGTCGCTCGTCCCACACGTTGGGTCGTCCCACTGAGTGACCGGGAACCACTGTCCGGGGTCGGTGTCATCTCGTACCGGTCGTCACAGGAAAGGCGGAAGTGAGAGAACGACGGGGACGACACCCAGATCTCACTCTCGACCTCTCCACTCTCCCCTTGCGATGTCACCCTTCCTCTCCATCGGAGGGGGTCTCTTCTGGTTCTAACACCTCGTACATGGCTCCCGGTACACTGATACAGGACCTCTGTCGTCGCCTCTGCGGTTCCGGCTCCGTCGAGAGTGTGGGGTTCCTCCCCTGTCACCTAACACGAATAGGGATGTCCCTCCCGGAGTTGGGTTTCGGGTCCCGTGGAGGGTCTCGGAGACGAACCGACGTTTCCTGGACTGGGGACGATCCTCGGTGAAGTAAGAGAGGACAACCCTACCATAAGTCAAGTCAAGTCAGCGTGTCAGCACAGGCTGAGAAACACTGGGGCACCTGACGTCGTGTGGTCCGGAGGGACAGGTAGTGGTTGAGGACCTCAAATGAGTTTGAGTACAGGTAACTCAGTCCATACCACAATCGACCGGGGTTTAAAACCTGACAACAACTCTAAAGACTTGGTCGTCTTTATAACTAGTCTTCACTGGACCTCGTCCCTCGGTTGGACGTCCCAACTGACTTCTGTCTCCTCCCGAGGTCTTGTCAGGACAGACACAATAGTGACACCTCAACGGGAACCAATGATAATGGACCTGACGTCGGTTGTTATCCTCAGTTCTGGGAACTGGTGGTGACTCCCTCCCGACGTCGGAGACTGGACCTGGAGATCAAAGACCACACTAGGTCCAGTTTTTCCAAACATTTTGACTACCTACAGTGGGGTCTTCCGACGACAGGACATGGGTGACCGGTCTAAACGTAAAAAAAATTTTAAAAATAACCTTATATCAAGGATCAAAATTTTTTAATTCGTAATAATTATAAATAATTATAAATGTAATCCGATAAGTCCAAAACCCGAAGAGACCACCGAGTCACCTTTTCTTAGGAAGACTTTTCCGTCCTCGGAGTTCAAGTTACGGACCTTCTAGTCTTTCTAGGGGACCTCTTCCTTCACCGTTGGGTGAGGTCATAAGAAGGGACCTCTTAAGGTACCTGTCTCCTCGGACCACCCGATGTCAGGTACCCCAGTGTCTCAGTCTGTGATGAATCGCTGATTTGTTGTTGTTGTTTATCAACTGAATGTTACGACAGGTGACTGGTCTAGACCTTTCTTCGAGAAGGTCCTCAGCCGGTCGTCCCGGACCTCTACTCCTACTTTACCATTTCAGATCGTCGATTATAAATCTGGAGGACGTTGTTCCCTTCGGATCAGACCCACACAGGACCTTCGGTCGTTATCTCATTGTTTCCGTAAATAAATAAATAAATAAAAAAATTGTTTCCGTAAATCTGTGAAAAATAACATTTTTATAGTTCGTCTAAATTCTCATCTGATTTATCAATTATTTGGGGATATAAGAGTAGTGAGTCGGAATTGTTCCTAATTGAGGACCAATGAACTGTTCTCGTATAGTTGCGGGAGGAAGATGAATCGACCTTTATAGACAAGAGAGAGACAGAGAAAGAGTGACATAGAGAACACAAGACACCTGTATAAACTGGCAGATTCCATCCGTTTTACCACGGGAGGGGTATTAGATTCTACAGGTACAGGACTATGGACTTTTGATCTCATACACTCCAATGTATCGTTTCCCTTTAACAAACGTCCACCTTAATTCCAACAATCAGTCTACTAGAATTTTACCCTTCTAATAGACCCTAATGACCCCACCCGGGCTATATCAGTATTCCTAAAAATTTCTCCCTTCTTCTCCTCCAGTCTGACTACGTCATACTCTTCTAGGACGATGAAGACCGAAACTTGCACCTCCTTCACCTGGTGCTCGGTTCCTCGGGCCCACCGGAGATCCTCGACCTTCTACGTCCCTTTACCTAAGAGGGGACCCCAGGAGGTCTTTCCGAGATGGACCTGAAGACTAGAAGTGTTAACATTCTATCATTTAAACAAAACATTCTGTAAGTCAAACACCGATGAACAATATCGTCGACATCCTTCGGTTGTATGGTGGTAGAAAATTCCTACCCTTGGTCCAGATAAAGGGTTCTGTGTCCCAGAGTAGATCCTCGTCGGGGAGTCTACCCCCGGTGAAACTCCAGTGCTACTACCTCGAAACCCCTATGTACTCTTTCCCCACGACCTTCCCTATTAGACCTAGGGTTGCTCTTTCTCTTAGTTCACAAAGATAACGACTTTTCACTTCTCTACCTCTGGAGTTCCCACTTCCAGGAGTACACGAACCGTATCCCTTGACCCTTCTCATCCCGACCGTTGGTCGCTACTCGGCGTTCGGTCTTGTGGACCTAAGTCTTCCGCACCCCTCGAACTCCTTTTCTCGTCCCACCCTTGTGAATCGGAGGGACCCAGTAAGTTCACCGTGGACAACGGTGTCTTACTTAATCTTTAATCCCACCTTACGCCCCTAAATAACAAAGGTATTGGTGACCGAGTCGGACAAAGACCACAGGGGGCGGGGTGACTGTCCTATTTCCCGACCTACAGATCCCCGACTCCCTCTACACCTCGTTCTACGTCCCGGCGCACAACCCTTCGCCCGAGGAGACCCCGACGAGGACCAGACAGAAGTAGAGGGTCCATCTCTCCGACACGGCGAGGAGCCCGTCCTCGCCTGACCCCCCGGAGTCCCCTTGACCCTAACTCTCTTCCCCATTTCCACCCTCCGACATGCGAACCCAAGGACTCCTCCATTCTCGACCGAGTCCCCTTCACTTTCCTGAACTTTGTTTCCCCGAGTCCCTTAGTCCCTCCCCTCCCGCAACCCTGGTTTGTAGACCAAGTGACCGACGGAGGAGAACGGGAAGGGGGTCCGGAAGAACGGGCCTCATAGCCATACTACCTCCTCTTTCAAGGAGCTCTGAACCCCTAGTCGAACGGAGACGACCCTGGTGGAGGGAACTGGCCGGGGAGGTTGTGACTCGTAGGAGTCGGGCTTGGTCGGGGATCCGGATTACTAAACAGGTCCCGACGACACTTCGGGTTAGGAAGAGGTGGTGTACCGAGAGTTGGACATCCTCCAGGACCCCACGTCCTCACCGGGGGGAGACCCCCCGACGAGAGGTACCTGAGGACCGGGAGCCTTCTGGGGACCGGCTACGACCGTCGACGTCAGCTCCTGGTGCAACCCCTTCACGACGGACCTCTTGACAGAATGGAAAGATCCCACCGACGGGAGGGGCACCCGTCGTCCGGAACCGAACGTCCCAGGAGACGTGTCGGGCCTCTGGGGAGTAGGCTCAGGAGTGGGAAGGTGGGACTGAGACTCAGATCTGCCGGTGAGGCAGGGTTGCACGACCCGAGGGGCCCTCTGTAGGAACGGGCTAGGGGTGAGACCCGAGAGTAGTTGTCTTATGCTGCCGGCGAAGACGGACCAGTGGGGACCCCCTGGGACTTAGGATCACGCAGGACCCCTCCACCTCCGGGACCGTGGCCTACCCCTTGTTCCGGGTACGGTATGGGACACCCTTAGACCCGATTGTGGGTAGTTATGGGTTCATAGTCGACCCCCTTATAAGGAAATATGGGTCCATAATTAGTCAAAGGAGGGGCTCAAGAGGCAGGAGGACCGAGGAGAACCTCGTAGGGTCGACCGAAGGGGTTAGGAGTTTTGGGACCCAGTGTCACCTCAATCCTCCCACTGTCTCACCCCTTTTGGGGTCAATCTTCAGTCTCCTCCTTCAGACCGAGGGAGGGGAACACCGTACTCGATTTAGTTCTAGGATAGTCAACAAAAGATCGTAGTAGGGGTGATAGTGACGGACGGACGAGAGGGACACGACTAGAGGTTATTTTGTGTCGTGAATGACTTAGGTGAGGAAGAGTCACAAAAATAAAGACCCACGTTTGACCTCAAAACAGGTAGGGGTAAAAGAGTAGAGGTGCAGGGGGGTCCCAGGAGGACTACGAGAGAAAGGTAGGGGTAGGAAACGTTCTCTAGTTTCGGGTCCACAGAGTCCCATCCCGGAGTGCCAGAGTGGACCCGGTCCACCCTCTCGACCGAGGTGACAGGACCTGTGACTTTCCCCCTCCTCCCCGTCGTCCTGATTGTCTACCGTGGACGTCGTCCTCCCTTCCTACTCCAGGTTCACCCCTCACTTACGGGAAAGTAAGTCTCTGTGTCTCCCAGTCTCTTTCAGTAAATCAGACGAAAACAGAAAGAAGGGTATTTCAGTGCCAAGAACCTTCACTTCCTCCGTGACTAGAGGAGGGAATGTACGTAGTGAACCGTGTAACACGGGGTTTCTTAGTGCCCGAATCCCGTAAACGACTTGTTTCTCGTCTGGAGACATCTCCTTCTTTCTTTCCCTCTTCTCTGTCCTTGTCTCTTTGCACCTCGGTTGTTAGGGCGGATACCGACGCAAACTACGAAAATAGGGGTGCACTACTGTACCGAAGACGAAAACCAGTGTGACGGGAGGGAGACCAAAAGGGTCCTCGAGACGTAGGAACATGTCCTCAATCTCACGTCACTACTTCCGAGTGAGATTCTTTCGCGTCTTCCTTCAATTGTCTTCAACGACCCCCACTACTCCAAAGATCTTCTATGTTAGGGACCACAGATGGGTACAGAAGGGTAGTGATTGGTGTACTGGGAGATAGTGCAGTTAGAGAAGGGAGTTAGGAAAGGGTGGGACCTAAGAGTCAAAGGGGGTCACGACCCCGTCCGCTAAGACCAAGACTAAAGTCGTGGACAGAGAAAGTTTGGGTTCAAGTAAGAGAGCCCGAACCAGAGTAAAGAGAGACAGGAAGAAAGACCGACGGAGGAAGGGGGATTCAGTGAAGATAAACGTGAAAATAAAAAAAACCAATGTGGTACCGAACTGACTAGAATCAAGGGGTTGGTCTCTAGCTAAGGTGTGGGGAACGTAACCTTCGTATCTTAGAATTGGTGACCTAACAATCCCTGAAAATTTGACGCAGTCGTAAGGGGAGGAGACAAGGGGTGTTCGAGCCGGCCTTTCCCCCAAACAAAAGAAGTGACTCCTTGACGGTCGTGGTGCCTGTCGTAGACCTGGCTCCAGTCGCAAGTCGTTTGTGACTCAATTATGAGGGCAAAAGAGAAGAAGGTGAAATAAGGACTCGGTGTTCGGACGTCCTGACGATGGCACGGGAAGGGTCTCGGAGTGACTGTAGAGGGGTTGTTTCGGGAAGAGTCAGTCCTTACGGGACATGTAAGGTAAGAAATTGGAAGTAATTGTTGAGACTCCTTCCACAACATTCATTCTATTTCGTTGACTCCGAGTCGCTCTAATTCGTTAAATGTGTTCCACTGTATCGATCGCACACTGTCTCAGTCACTGAGTTTACTTCATAAAGAGTAATAGACAGGTCCCTCACAAGTCCGTATTATACGTTAATTGTCTTTAGGTAGATTAAAAATAACTCATGGACGATACACGGTCTGAGGCCTGCTCCACGAAAGTGTTATGGGAAGGTCGATTAGAGGTTTTGTTAAGGTGACCCATCCGTGACGACCGGGTAATATGTCCACCTCTATGACTGCGGGTCTATCCCTTCACTCGGTTCCGACTGTCCCATTGTGTCTCGGCTCCTTCACCTGAAACAGGTGATGAGTCACGACTACCTCCCAGGACCCATCGACACCAGTCGAAACAACCTGACCAGAAACGAAATTCCAACAAAACGAAATTCAACAACGATAAATTTTATCACCCTAACCAGTCGTTAGACACTATATTATTTACAGGACTCCAAACGTCGCTCTCGACGACGAGTCCATGACTAAACATACGAAGAAGAACAACAGGTCAACAACTTAGCACAGACTGAGAAACTCTGGGATACCTGACGTCGTGCGGTCCAAAGAGACAGGAAGGGGTAAAGGGTCTCAAACGAGTTTAAGTTCAGGTAACTCAGCCACTCCGGTAAGTTGGTAGAGTAGGAGAAAACAGGGGAAGAGGACGGAAGTTAGAAAGGGTTGTAGTCCCAGAAAAGGTTACTCAGTCAAGAAACGTAGTCCACCGGTTTCATAACTTCAAAGTCGAAGTCGTAGTCAGAAAGGTAACTTATAAGTCCCAACTAAAGGAAATCCTAACTGACCAAACTAGAGGAATATCAGGTTCCCTGGGAGTCCTCGGAAGAGGTCGTGGTGTCAAGTCTTCGTAGCTAAGAAGCCGTGAGTCAGAAGAAATACCAGGTTGAGAATATATGTATGTACGGATGATCTTTTTGGTATCGAAACTGATATACCTGAAAACAGTCCTTTCACTAAAGAGACGAAAAATTATATGACAGATCCAAACAATCTCGAAAAGCAGGGACTTAATGTTCCGTCTCAGAATTGGCGACCTGGTGGTCCCTTCAAGGTAATACGAAGATAATCACCAATTGACCACCTTCACCACTGACCTCATTTCAGTAAAGAAGACGGGGTTCTCCCTTCCAGGGTATCATCTCGTACGAACAGACCTTCGACCTTCTACTCCAAGGGGAAGGTACACGGACCTACCGAGAGAGTCGACACAATCAAATCGACTAGTGAACGGAGACGTCTGGAACCAAACGAGTAGACATTTTACCCTACTTTCGTCTACAGGCTAGATGAAGTGTTCCAACAATACTTCAAATTCTATTATTATTTCATCTAATCTCTGACTTTTTACCTCGTTAACACTTCTAATCTTACGTCCGACAACAGAGTCAAGTCCTCCAGGACGACCGTAGTGTCTCTTCCGTCACAGACATCAACTGCAGTGTTAACTAACAACTCACAGCACACCACGAAGGGGGACCCTTAATGTGGATTCTCTTAATAGGGTTCTAGTTCTTCCCTGTCAGTCGAAGATGAACTTGATAAAGGAAGGAACTTAACAAGAGAATCTACAAAAAGTGAATACGTGAAAACCCACTAGTATTAGTACCGTAGCTAAATAGTGTATATATGGTACTTGTTTTGGACAATGTCCCAGTAGAATGAAGAGTGTTGTTAAGATCCTACGTGAATGAGACTAATAAATATAAAATGTCCTCTTCTTTGACTCCGAGTCCTTCCAATCCATTGAATGGTTTCCAGTGTCGGTCACTCCCCCTTTGAATCCATACCATGGTAAACCTTTATCGTTCGTTTCCGCCCGTTTGACGTGTCCCGTCCACTTTCTCCCTAAGAGATCGAGGGTACCGAATTAGTGGTGGACCTTAGGCAGGAAGTTGTTCAAGTAGAAGTGGGCAAAAGTACAGTAGACTTCTAGCCGTCGGTCCGATCACCAAAATAGAGAGGGAGCTCTGGTTTACAGAGAATATAAGGAGAGTAAGGTGACCTTTCTACAGGGTATAACGAATAAATATGGAGAAATAAAGAAAGAAGGATGGAGGGAAGGAAGGAAAGGTAAAAAACCCATGAAGGCCCTAGAATCAAGGGGCTGGTCCCTAACTTGGACACGGGAACCGTTACTTTCACGACTCAGGATTCGTGGACCTGGGGGTCCCTTGAGGAAGATAGGAAAGATCCAACCGAAAGGGGAAAACGACAGTCCTTTGACCACTTGTGTAGGTCTTCTGTGAGAATACTTGGGTCTAACAGTGTCGATTCTCACTCGTGTGGTCGGGAGTCCTTCTGACCGGTGTACGGTCCCAAAGATCAAGACAGGTGAGTGTCTTATAGGACCAGTTCCTCCAGACATGTCCCTGAAGGGACCACCAGGTCACCGGTTCTGAGGCCCGAGGGTTACGTCTCCCGGGCCCAAACTAGGGAACAGTCCCTTGATCTATGGTGTCCGGTGTTGATCCCCAAACATACGACGTCGATTTCGAGGACAACCGGTGTTGGTTCTGACGTACGAACCACACGACGTTGATTCTGTTCAACGTCGGTTTATTTATTTATAATTTTTTTGATTGTGTTGAGTGAGATTGGAGATTTTTTTTTTTTTTTTTTCCTAAAGAGACTCACCTCTTCCCTGATACCTCTCACTTATACTTACTCGGTTCCACCTCTAAGACTTCTACCTCTTCGAAGTCAGTATACTTTTTACCCACGTCTTTTCCCGAAGTCTAAACACCCGACGACTGAGGTCGACCTGTTCAGTGGACCTCTCCTTTACTGAGGAGTCTACGGAGGAGCCCCGGACCGTGTCACGTGCAAAGTACGTGTCCCTCCACGAAAACAAATTAATAATTTAAACAAAGGACAAACACGGGAAGAAAGAGTGTCTCCCTAGGAGTGCCGGAGACCGGACCCACCAAGACCGGTAGAGGACTAGTCGGAGAATGTGTATCCAGAGCAGAGGAGGTCGGGTAGGGTTCAGTCGACCTCGACCCCTCTCGCCTCTTAGGCCTCCATACCAAATTTCCCATATCCGAAAGTCTGAATGTTCTACTTTTCGCAATGCACTATCTACCACCACTACCGAGGTGGTGTTACGTTTACAAAAATTATAATGACTTGACATGTGAATTTTACCAATTCTACCACACAAAATACAATACACATAAAATATTGTCATTTTGAAACTTTTTCAGTCGAGATCAGTCCGGTGAGGGGACGAGTTCATAGTCGGTCGACGTCTCGGGTCTTGGACGTGGCTTCCAGTAGCGGTGCACCGGTGACGGGGACTGAAGGAGACAAGGAGTGGGAGTAAGGACCGGGACGAGAGACGGTCCCGTCTGTGATGACCTCCTTGAGTCTCTCCGAAATCTTGACTACTTACGTCCATTCGTTCGTTTGTGGATCGAGGGACGGGACATGTGGGTGGGTCTCGGGTCGGAAGTTCGGGGACCGGTAAGACATGGGAATGAGGACAGTAGGTGGGAAGAAGAGTCACTTTTACTCCTTTCTTTTTTTTTTACTATGGGTCCTTTTTTTCTCTCTGTATGTCGATCTAGAGAAAGTTCATCTTATAAGTACCTCTTTCAAGACAGTCCTACAATAAGTCGGCAATGAGGGACGATCACCTTTGACTTGAAACATTGGTATCCGTGACAAGCTTGAAAAAGTTCCTCGTTTATGTATGTTATGATCCGAATTTTACTTTTGTTTCTTTAGTTTGGTTGTTTCTCCGGTTGGGTAGTCATTTACTGAGGACCAAGTTCTTCAGAAAGGACTGGGGAGTGACTTGAGAGGACGGAAAACGGAAAAAACACTGTAACCTAGTAATAACAATACTGACGACATTGATTACCCGGTCCATAATTTGAGAGGTTTGGAGTCAAATGATTAGACACATTCCCCCTGTCAGTCAAGGGTACACTATCTTAACAACTCTACTGAGTTCGTTTATTGACGAACGATTTACGACTGGTATCGTAGACGGTCTTGTTCTCGAATTATTTAGAAACCAACGAAAATCATAAAAAAATTTTGAAAATAAATAAATGAAAATAAAAAACCGACACGACCCAGAAACAACGACGTACAGCCGAAAGCTTTAAACATCGTTCGTACCTGATGAAAGGTGACGCCGCGAGTCCGAAGAGTAACACCACTGAGGACAATGTCTCGCGTCCGAGTCGTCAACACCGAGTACCCGAATCGACGAGGTGTCGTACACCCTAGATGGGTCTTGTCCCTAATTTGGACACAAGGGACGTAACCGAAGAATTGGTGATCTGGTGGTCCTTTCAGGACGAGAATGATAATAATATTAAATAAGATTAAGGTTTGTTGGAAAGTCACATCCGTAATAGTTGTAATATTTACTACTTTTATTCCGAGTCTCTCCAAACCATTGAACGGATTTCAGTGTGTCGATTATTTCCCGAAGGAAATGATCAATCTACTTTCAAGTAGTGGGTACTCACTTTCAACGCCCCTTAAACGTGTCAGGTACTCTCTGTGGTAGACCCCTTCCTTGACATCTCCACAATTCCTTCAACTCCATATTGATTTAGGTTTGTTTCCTTTGTACGGACCGAACTCTGACATTGAGTCCTTCTTTTTTAACTAAAGTCCCATGACCTGAGATAGACTTCTTTTTTTTACACCTTTCCCACTTGAAGTACCCTGGGTCCTTTCCCTCTGGGTCCCCTATGCTTGACACTCAACAAATTAACGAGGGACATCCCTCTGTCCGAACAAGACCGGTACTCATAAGAAAGACAACATTGGATCACAATTAGTGTGGTTTACCGACACTACAGTTCACATATTATCGTGCCTTGATTGTAAGTACGAGATGCATAGTTTTCTACCCACCTCTCTTACAGAATACAGTCAAACTACTTCTTAGGTACTAATGTGATCTTAGAGAACTACCCAATTCGACCTGGTTGCCGTCTCCGTGTACCTAACACAATAAGACTCACTGAGACGGATTTGTACCATCGTGGTCGGTAGTGTCCCTGTGACCTTCTTTACTTATTTAGGACACTTTGAACATAAGTACTATTTCTACACCGACCCTAAAACAAGTGAAATAGGGTGGTGAAGATACCTCTGGAGAAATTGGGTCCTTTTCCTTATCGAGACGTAGAGGACTCTCCAAGACCAGAGAAAAATCAAATGTCTACAACCCATGGTCCATTACTGACACAAAGGGAGAAACTTGACCGACGATCTCTCGAGTCAATGTTTAGACATCAAAAGGAAGGTCGTACTACAAATATAATTGGAATGAGGACCAAAATAGGGTAAAAAGATTGATAAGTAAAGGGACCAACATTAAAAATAACAAATTCGATAAAATCTAATACAAATTTTGTTCCGGGAGGAGGTCCCCTTTAGAAGGACTGGGTCCCTAGCTTGGAAGCAGAGGACGTCGAGGACGTAACGTCTGTCAAAGAAATGACAACTCGATGACTCCTTCGGGACAAATTTTGTTCCGACCATATTCACTTATGGTACCAATAAGGTCCTGACCCTAAATGACATTGGACCTACTTTACAAAGGTTTCTTGGGTGGAGAGAACTGACTAAAGAACCAGTGGTTCGTTATAAGACTAACCGTCAGTAGAAAAGTGAAGATCCTTAGAATGATGATCCTCCAGCCGTACGACCTATCACCCGTTTTCATAAGGTAGAGTCCTCAATTTACCAAAGATTTGGTCTCTAAGTCGTTATAGAACCCACACAGGGTCAAAGAGAAACCCACACCCCTAACAAGATCTCGAGTCTTCCCTCTAAGGACCCGTTTTAGTGTCATGTTGGTCAAGAGAATGAAGTAAAATATACTCCATTTGGGGAGACACTACGAGAGGTCCCCTTCTGTCTCCTTCCTTGGTCGTAATTCCTCTCTGTCTTTCATGATCCGTCGAATCACACACTTGTGTAAGTAAAACCATGATCATCGACGACTGGACCCCGTCCAATCTTCGATTCAGAAGTAAATATTTTACCTCTATTATTTCAGCGGATTACCGTTAGGTGAGGTCATGATAACGGACCTTTTAGGGTACCTGTCTCCTCGGACCACCCGATGTCAGGTACACCAGTGTTTCTCAGCATGTGCTGACTCGCTGAAGGTGAAAGGAAAAGGGTTGAACGTCGAAGGGTCCACCGCGATCACCATTTCTTAGGCGTACGGTTAACGTCCTCTGCGTCCAATCTAGGGACTTAACCCTTCTAGGAGACCTCCTCCTTTAGCGATGACTGGGGTCATATGAACGGGTCCTTTTAGGGTACCTATCTCCTCGGACCACCCGATGACAGGTACCCCAACGTTTCTCAGCCTGTACTGACTCGTGGACTCGTGGGTTGAACAGATCTAATTTATTCAGCTGAGTACATTTAGTGAATCGTATCGACGATGTTGATAACGGTAAAGATCGCGACGGTTTTGCCTATATTGGTAGTGACTACGAGTGAAGTTAAGATGCTCCATCCGACTCACTTCGCTTTCAGCGAGTCAGCACAACCTGTGAAACACTGGGGTACCTGATATGTCAGGTACCTTAAGAGATCCGGTTTTATGACCTCACCCATCTGAAAGGGAAGCGGTCCCCTAGAAGGGTTGGGTCCCTAGCTTGGGTCCAGACGGAGTAACGTCCGCCTAAGAATCCTTCATCCAAGTCAAGTCAAGTCAAGTCAGCGAGTCAGCACAGGTTGAGAAACGCTGGGGTACTTAGCGTCGTGCGGTCCGGAGGGACAGGTAGTGGTTGAGGGCCTCAAGTGAGTCTGAGTACGGGTAGCTCAGTCACTGCGGTAGGTCGGTAGAGTAGGAGCCAACAGGGGAAGAGGAGGACGGGGGTTAGGGAGGATCGTAGTCTCAGAAAAGACTACTCAGTTGAGAAACGTACTCCACCGTTTTCATGACCTCAAAGTCGAAATCGTAGTAAGGAAGGTTTCTTGGGAGTCCTGATCAGAGGAAGTCTTACCTGACCAACCTAGAGGAACGTCAGGTTCCCTGAGAGTTCTCAGAAGAGGTTGTGGTGTCAAGTTTTCGTAGTTAAGAAGTCGTGAGTCGGAAGAAGTGTCAGGTTGAGAGTGTAGGTATGTACTGGTGACCTTTTTGGTATCGGAACTGATCTGCCTGGAATCACCCGTTTCATTACAGAGACGAAAACTTATACGATAGATCCAACCAGTATTGAAAAGAAGGTTCCTCATTCGCAGAAAATTAAAGTACCGACATTAGTGGTAGACGTCACTAAAACCTCGGGGGGTTTTTAATTCAGACTGTGGCAAAGGTGACAAAGGGGTAGATAAAGGGTACTTCACTACCCTAGTCTACGGTACTAGAAACAAAAGACTTACAACTCTGAATTCGGTTGAAAAAGTGAGAGGAGAAAATGAAAGTAGTTCTCCGAAAACTCAAGGAGAAGTGAAAGACGGTATTCCCACCACAGTAGACGTATAGACTCGAATAACTATAAAGAGGGTCGTTAGAACTAAGGTCGAACACGAAGAAGGTCGGGTCACAAAGAGTACTACATGAGACGTATCTTCAATTTATTCGTTCCACTGTTATATGTCGGAACTGCATAAGGAAAAGGATAAACCTTGGTCAGACAACAAGGTACAAGTCAAGATTGACAACGAAGGACTGGACGTATGTCTAAAGAGTTCTTCGTCCAGTCCACCAGACCATAAGGGTAGAGAGAGTCTTAAAAGGTGTGAAATAACACTAGGTGTGTCAGTTTCCGAAACCGTATCGTTTATTACGTCTTTATCTACAAAAAGACCTTGAGAGAACGAAATAGGTACTAGGTCGCCTACAATCGTTAAACTAGAGACCAAGGAGACGGAAAAGATTTTGGTCGAACTTATAGACCTTCAAGTACCAAGTGTATAACGACTTCGGACCGAACCTCTTAAAACTCGTAATGAAATGATTGCACACTCTACTCACGTTAACACGTCATCAAACTCGTAACAAACCGTAACGGAAAGAAACCCTAACCTTACTTTTGACTGGAAAAGGTCAGGACACCGGTGACGACTCAAAAGGTTTAAACGACCGTATAACTCACGTCGTGAAAGTGTCGTAGTAGAAAGTCCTAAGCTTTATCGAGTTGACCTTAAGATAGGCGACGTGATCGAAACAAGCATCACTACGAAAGATTCCGGGTGAACTGAAGTGTAAGGTCCTACAGACCGAGATCTACTCACTGAGTATAAAACTTCCTGCCCCCATTGCACGCAAGGACAGTGAGGCGTCCGACGGTGATCTCCCGTCCGACTCCATCCCGCACGCCCTTCCTCGTTCCGGAGACCAATCGAGGCATTCGGCCTTGTTCGCTATTGTTTCCCCCTATCTTCGTTAGTCGAGAATAACTCATTCACACTCGGGGCCCCAAAATTTTCATGATCGGTCCCGAGACAGAGAAAGAGGGGCAGCGAGACGAGGACTTCAGACAGACAGGCAGAGTTCCAGAGTCCACCAGAAACGAAGAAAAACCTAGTGAGTCGAGTGTCACTGTAGATTTAGGTGGGGCAGAGTAAGTAAGAAGAGAGGTATGAGAGACCCTGAATTCCTGACCCACAGAAAATGGGAGTCTAAAGAAAGCGAGGTTATTTATTTACTGTCTGTCCTATGGCTTAGGGGTGAGACCCCGTTGTGTCCGAAGAGGACATCCGTCTCGTTGTCGTTTATTGTACGTAGTAAGGCAGGACGTCTCTGAATCTAGGTGTTTGAGTGAACTAAGGTGGTGGTATTAAGACCACTGCTGGGGCATCTCGGAACAGGGTAGGGCGGAAGGTAGGTGTGTGAGGTTCGGGGTACCCGTCAGCATACGTCTTCGAAGACCATTATCCCGTTCACACCCCTTCCGGAGTACGGGAAGGCGTACGTTCTATCCGTCGTAGTTCTAAATTCCTCAATGACGATCACATAAGATTCGTGTCAAGATTTACCTGGTTATCAACGAGAAAGTCAGGACCTAAGATGACCATTTTTAAAGACACTTACGTGCGTCAAAGTGAAGATTTACAGAGTCCGTTGTCTTCCGTAGTGTCTAAGAAACCTGGGTGACTCCTTCGGGGTCCGACACGTAAATCGTTCTCCTGTAAAGTTCTCCCCTGAGCCCGAGTCCACCTAAGACTGGTCAAACCAGGGGTCCGAGGACTGTGACCTCGGGTCACTCCTAGGTCATGTCCTTCAAACCAAGACACTCGTCGTGTCGCTTTCCCGGAAAAAGACAAAGGTCCTCCTTGTCGATAAGAACACACACCGAACATTTCTAGTGGGTGTCGTGTTTCCGGTGACCCGTGACGTCTTCCTTCTGCGACCCGGAGTACTCTTTCCATTTAGGGAAATGACAATTTGGTCCATGTTTAGGACCTCACTGACCGACATAATGACCGAATACGCGATCATGTCTCTTTATTTGACGAGATAAGGGATCTGTGTTAAGATCTACGTCATTGTCAACGAGAAAGTCAGGACTCAAGATAACCATTTTGAAAGACACTTGTGTGTGATAAAGTGAAAATTTACAAAGTCCGTTGTCTTCCGTAGTGTCGGAGAGATAGACGTCTTAGAACTTGGGACTCACAACGAGACTCTAAAGTGTATGGGAGGTCTTAGGGGAAGTCTAAAGACTTACACTTCGTTTGTACTGACCTGTACTTCAACATGTTTGTTTTTACAAGTGCTATTTATTCCAAAAGGAACTCCAACCGAGATAATAAACCCGTCTATTTTTGATACAATAAAGATCTTTTTACTTTGGTCTATATAAGCAGTCGAAACAAAGATGACTTTCCGTCTTTAGACTGAGTCCGAACAGTTTGCCACTCAGTGACAGAATGACTTGTTTGGTTTCTTTTCGGTCCCTCGTTCACTTAGAGTCTATGTTGATCTTGGCTCCCGAACTTACGTTGATTCTGACGGGTGGAGAATAAAAGAGAACAGAGGGTGTCCCCTCGACATACTGAGGAGGGACCCTCTTACTCCCGAGATAGAACGAATTCAATTCCGATGATTACAGATGGTGTAACTATGTTTAACCCTTTTCGATAAAAGGATTTTGTGTCAGAAGTAGTAAGAGATGAATAAACAACCCTAGGTATATAACCTTGGAACCCGTTTATCCGGGATTCAAAAGGATGGTTGTCATTCTCAGATAAGGATTAGAGAACAACGAAGTTAACGGACCCTTTGGTTCCTCCATAATTGGAACTCAACATGTCCAAGGTAAAGAAAATCAAAGAAGAGAAGTGAGAGTCGTGGACTGAGAGAGGAAGCAGATGATGCGGGCGACCGAGTGAAACGTTTAGTAGGAGAGTCGGACGTCTAGTGGACGACACGGACCTATGTCCGAGAACTACCGTAGTCGCTCACACTCTTCGGTGCTATTAGGACTCTCGGTTCCTTGTGAAGACGTCCTAAGGTTTAGGTGCTTAATCTCTAATCTCCGAAAGGGGGAGAGAAGGCCCTCCACCGCGGTCTCCTGTCCAAAGTGGAAGTGAGTGAACCCAAGGGACAGGCACTCTTAACCGTGAAAGGTGGGGAAGTGGAGTCAAGGGCCAGTTCCCACACCGGGAAGTAACGAAGAACACGGAGGTCTCAGAAACCAAGGAACAACTTCGGTGACGGCGACCGCAGCGACGGACCATTTGGCCCTATCGTCCAGGAAGCGAACACAGCCCCTAGGAGACTGGGCACCCCCCTTACCCCCTTACGTCCGCCGACACTGGTCCGTCCGTGGAGACGGCACAGGACACACCAGTCCAAGAGGAGGCGACGACACTCAACCCCCTCCTCTCCGGCTTCAGTACGCGTAGAGTCACCGACCACCCAACCCCGGGGTCCTGGGTGAAGACACCGACGGAGGGACCCGTGGCGACTCTGACCTTCCGACCTAAGGGCCCAGTGGAACGACGATGACGACCCCCAAGGACCCGAAGGCCGAGGCGCCGGCGTTAACCTCTTGTCCTAGCGCCCGAGGCGAGGACGGGAAGGGAGCCAAGGCGGAGGGTAGACCCAGGGACAGGTGGGTGAATTGCGTGTAACACACCCCAAGAGGCGTAGGACCCCACAACCCGTCTCCGTGGAGACAAAACAGCACGTACAAATGGCCAACACCTACCTTCCCCTCTCTGTTTCCGTCGAAAAGCGAGGAGGAAGAGGAGTCCAAGGTCAAAATACAGGTCTTAGACGACTAAGACAAATCGACCTCCGGACCGAGTCGACCTCGGACACCCCGAGACCCCTCGGAGGGTCTGGACACTGGGGGGTTTCAGGATCCAGTTGTAGTTCCGGTCTTCAATCTAAACCCTGGTCCTGACGTCCCGGAAATTACAGTCCAACCCTCCATTAGGTGTGTGACCTCTATAGACCGACGGAACAGAAAAATAACATGTAGAAGGACGACGACGGGTCCACGACCTTGGAAAAGAGAGATTCACCTCCGCGAGTCTGGAGTCACCGGAGTGGGACATGAGAGGTCTACGGCGAAAGACCCAGTCGAGTGAGAGCGTGGAGGACTCTCCGACAAGAGTGGAGGTAGAGGGAGGAGTTAGGGGAGGAGACGGAGGGGTGAGGGACAACAATTACCACTCGAAGAAAAATTTGAGTCTTTTCTTTCTCCCTGTATCCACTCTTCGGGTAGGAGGAGGAGGACGTGAGGGTGGGGACGTGGACGTAGGAGTGGAAGGTGTGACTACGACCAGCCAGGGGAGGACAGATTCCGGCGGGGGGTCGCACCCGTCTCCTAGGCCGAGGTAGGAGGGGACACAGTAGTCAAAGGGGCGAGAGATGACCGAGGAAGTCAGGACGTGTGTTTGTTCGCGTTAAGGAAGGTGATTTTTTTCTTTTCAGGTTGTTTTGATTGATTTATATTGTTTCGGGAGGGTATTTGTAGGTGGTGAGGCGTAGGTCAAAAAAAGGTTGATGAAGAGGTATAGATCCTGAGAGGAACGTCTTTGTCAAGAGAGTGGGTGACCCAACGGAAAAATAAAAATAGATTACTTATATACGTGTATCAAAAGTTTTCATTTTGAGAAGACTATAGATCTATCTGAACTATAGATCTGACTACAGGGATTAGAAGGCACAGTGGGGTAGAGAACTTAGAGTCTCTGTCGACAAAATCAAGAAAACCGACTAAGAGACTAACAGTAGAGTTACGGAGATTTATTGTACGGGGAATGGTATGAGGGAGAGACAAAAAGTCAAAATACATAGTAAAAAGTAAGACCAAGAAGAAAGTGTCTGGGGAGAGGAAGTCTATATTAATCTTGAAAGAAAAGGGACTTTATTTATTATACAATCGAAATAACATGAATAAAATTGAGTAAGGGTGGAGAGGGCTCAGGACAGAAGTACTTGTAGACACTCGTATAAACGACAAGGTGGTTTAAGTAGAGAAACGTGTCTGACAGGACGTTGGGAGTCGAGACGGGGTACCCCTGTCCAAGGGACGTGTGGACCCCGTCCCGACTGCACGGCCTAGAGGAGTAGAGTTGGACCCGTCGGGAGACGGAGACCCAAGACGACGGACACTAGAGAAATACAAATAGGTCAATTCCTTTTGTTGTGGTTTTCGAGTCACATTATATCTGTCCCTAATAGAGGTCGCTACCCGTCAAAACTTGTTAATGTTGGAATTCCACTATTTGAAGGGAGTATCGAGTCACCCACTTCTTAGACGGACGTTATGTCCTCTGGGCCTAAGTTAGGGACCCAGCCCTTCTGGGGGATCTCTTCCTTTACCGTTGGGTGAGGTCATAAGAACGGACCTCTTAGGGTCCCTGGTTCCTCGGATCACCCGACGGCAGATACCCCAGCGTGTCTCAACCTGTGTTGACTTCGTTGAATCGTCGTCGTCGTCGGTCATAAGAACGGACCTCTTAGAGTACCTGTCTCCTCGGACCGTCCGATGTCAGGTACCCTAACGTTCTCAACCTGTACTGAATCCCTGATTTGGTGCTGGTGAATTACAGACTTGTACGATCAACAATTTTATGTATAATTACTTTATAAGACACGTACGACGTAAAATTCTGAGATTATTCTCAAAGATACACTTCTAAAATAAAATTATACATAGTCGGATACTCAGTGTGTCATAGGAAACCCCCTTCTCTGACTTTTAATTCTTGTGAGACGACGATGACGACGATTCAGCGAAGTCAGCACAGGCCTGAGACACGCTGGGGTGTCTGCCGTCGGGTAACCGGAGGCGTAGGGACCCTAAGAGGTCTGTTCTTGTGACCTCACCCAACGGTAAAGGAAGAGGTTACGTACTTTTACTTTTCACTTTCACTTCAGTGAGTCAGCACAGACTGAGTCGCTGGGGTACCTGACGTCAGATGGTCCGAGGAGGCAGGTACGCTCAAAGGTCCGTTCTCATGACCTCACCCTACGGTAACGGAAGAGGCATTCTTGTGAGATCTATACGTGATAGGTTACACGATCGATGATCGGTGTATACCGATAAATTTAATTTATTTTAATTTTATTCGTGTCTGAATGTCTATGTCTCTTGTCTAGACATCAACGGTTCCCCCTCTTCCCGACCCCCTCCCTACCTGACCCACAAACCTCAATCATCTACGTTTAATAATAGATATCTTATTTATTTGTTGTTCCAGGTTGACATACCATGTCCCTTGATATAAGTTATCGGACACTAATTTGGTATTACTTTTTCTCATAATTTTTCATATATATATATATATACATTTGACTCAGTGAAACGACATGTCGTCTTTAACTATGTTGTAACAAGTCAAGTCAAGTCAAGTCAACGAGTCAGTACAGGCTGAGAAACACTGGGGTACTTAGCGTCGTGCGGTCCGGAGGGACAGGTAGTGGTTGAGGGCCTCAAGTGAGTCTGAGTGTAGGTAACTCAGTCACTACGGTAGGTCGGTAGAGTAAGAGACATCAGGGGAAGAAGAGGACGGGGGTTAGGGAGGGTCGTAGTTTCAGAAAAGGTCACTCAGTTAAGAAACGTACTCCACCGGTTTCATGACCTCAAAGTCGAAATCGTAGTAAGGAAGGTTCCTTTAGGGTCCCGACTAGAGGAAGTCTTACCTGACCAACCTAGAGGAACGTCAGGTTCCCTGTTGTAACAATTAGTTGATATTAAGTTATTTTATTTATTTTATAAATTTTTGATTAATTTATTTTACTTTCACGAGTCGTGTTATCGGTGAAAACTCCACGATTTACCGGTACACATCGATCACCGATGGACTAGACCTGTCGTGTCTATGTCTTGTTAAGGAAGTAGTGTCTTGCAAAACAATCTGACCTGACGAGAAGTACTAAACACCTGGAGTTCAGTCTATGTAATCTATGTACCCCCTACTTTCCCGATTATAATAAAGAGAATCTGTGATACAGTCTAAAGACATACCCTATACTTGTGTAATTCGACCACACATTGTTTTGGTTTGATCCAATACTCACCCAGACCTCGGAAGTTCCTGTTTGAGAAGGGTCCAGGTTTCCTTTGTGGACAGGGAGGTGGAGGAGAGACCGTAGTGAATGATCCCCGACTCATCTATTGAGTCCTCTCTCAAGAGAAAAGGACTCCTCTCCTCCCGTCCCGTCTCGAAAGTCGATTCAAACCCTTCGTCACTCAGGTCGAGTCCCCCTTCCTCAGAGACTTTACTTCTCCTTCGTTTCCGTCCCTAGTCAACCCTCTGGGGGACCGACACCTTGGGAACTACAGTCGCTCTTGAAAAGTACTCTAGGTACTTCACTTTTGATGAAAATATCGTAGATTCTATAATAAACTGAAAAGTGATACAACGTTAAACGAAACCCCATCTTCATTGTTAGTATCTCTGATACCGTCCTATGTTTTAATTACGTGTCTTAGAGAACGTAAAAATATATGATTGTTGTTTTCTAGTCCTTCTCTCTAATTCCTTTGTTAGGGTAAATGGTGACATTATTTTTCTTATTTTATAGATCCTTATTTGGATGGATTTCTCCGTTTTCTAGACATAAGTCTTTTGATATTCTGTGACTACTCTCTTTATTTTTTTATTATGTCTACCTCTCTATATGGTACGAGAAACTAACCTTCTTCTTAGTTATAACACTTTTATTTATATAATGTGTCTTCTTAAACGTCTGAGTCACGTTAGGGATAGTTTAATGGTTACTGTAAAAAGTACCTTAATTTTGTTTTTTAACATGTTAAACATACCTTTGTGTTTTCTAAGGTTTATCGGTTTCGTTTCAACCCTTTCTTTTTACCTCAACCTCCTTAGTCCGAGGTACTGGAGTCTGATATGACGTTTCGATGTCATTAGATTTGTCATACCATGACCGTGTTTTTGTCTTTATATCTAGTTACCTTTATCTATCTTTTGGGTCCCTATGTGGGTGTATGGATATCAGTGGATTAAATATTGTTTCCCCCGTTCTTATATGTTACCTCTTTTCTGTCAGAGAAGTTATTCACCACGGCCCTTTGGACCTGTCGATGTACATTTTCTTACTTTAATCTTGTGAGGGGTTATGGTATGTGTTTTTATTTGACTTTTACCTAATTTCTGGATTTACATTCCGGTCTGTGATATTTTGAGAATCCCTTTTGTTTCCGTCTTTTAGGAGAAACAAAAAGAATTATATATATAAAAGAACCTCATATCAACTGAATGTTACAAAGTCCCCGTGTCGTTCTACTAAGCCAATATATTTGTGTGTATATAATAAAAAGTCTGATAAAAAATAATATCCAATAATGTTCTATAACTGATATCCTGTGAGAAACTGTATTTAGAGTCGTTCCAGAAAAAACTAGGTGGAGGTCATCATTACTTTTATTTTTGTTTCTATCTACTTACCCTGGATTACTTTGAATTTTCGAAAACGGGTCGTTTCCTTTGTTCTACTTTTCTATTGGGAGTCTTACCCTCTTTTATAAACGTCTACTTCGTTGACTAATTCATAATTAGAGGTTTTATATGTTTGACGAGTACATGGAGTTATACTTCTTTTGTTTGTTGGGTTTGAAAAACAAATTTCATCTGTCTGCTGGATTTATCTGTAAAGAGGTTTCTGTTTGTCTACCGGTTGTTTGTGTACTTTTCTACGAGTTGTAGTAATAAGTCAAGTCAAGTCAAGTCAAGTCAGTGAGTCAGCACAGGCTGAGAAACGCTGGGGTACTTAACGTCGTACGGTCCGGAGGGACAGGTAGTGGTTGAGGGTCTCAAGTGAGTTTGAGTGCAGGTACCGTAGCCACTACGGTAGGTCGGTAGCGTAGGAGACAACAGGGGAAGAGGAGGACGGGAGTTAGGGAGGGTCGTAGTCCCAGAAAAGGTTACTCAGTTGAGAAGTCTACTCCACCGGTTTGAAAACCTCAAAGTCGGAGTCGTAGTCAGGAAGGTTACTTGTGGGTCCTGATCAGAGGAAATCCTACCCGACCAACCGAGAGGAACGTCTTTACGTTTAGTTTTGATATTACTTCATAGTGGAGTGTGACTAGTTTTATCGGTAGTAGTTTTTTAAATACTTGTTATTTACGACCTCTCCCACACCTCTTTCCTTCGAGAGGGTGTGACCACCACCCCTACATTTAACTATGTTGATGTTACCTCTTGTCGTACCTCCAAGGAATTTTTTGGTTTTTATCTCAATGGTACACGCATGATTCAGCAAAGTCAACACAGGTTGAGAAACGTTTGGATACCTGACATCGGGTAGTCCGAGGAGAACAGGTACCTCTAAGAGGTCCGTTCTTATGACCTCACCCAACGGTACAGGAGGAGGTCCCCCAGAAAGACTGGGTCCTAACTTGGACACAGAGAATTTGTAGGACGTAACCGTCCGAAAAAAAAAAAAAATTTGGTGATAACGGTGGACCCTGTATATAATTGGAGTTTTTACGTAAGGTTATATGTAGCCCACGTCTAAGGTGAATATACTCCATGGACGACGACGACGACGACGACGACGAGGATTCAGCGAAGTCAGTATAGGCTGAGACATACTGGGGTATCTGCCGTCGGGTGGTCCGAGGCGGCAGGGACCCTAAGAGGTCCGTTCTTGTGACCTCACCCATGGATCTTATCAGTTTAAGTATCTCAATCTTTCATGTAACCATCTACGGTCCCTGATCCCCCACCTTTCCGCCTCTTCTCCTTACCCCTCAATGATAAATTACGCCTGTCTCGAAGTCAAATCCTTCCACTTTTAAAGTCCTCTACCTATTACCACTCTCATTGCGTTGTCACACTTACATGGATTACAGGGACTTGACACGACAATTTATACCAATGTTACCCTACAAATGTAATACACTGAAGGCAGTATAATTTTTTTGTGTATTTTTCACCTCTGATCCTATCGTTTGACCGTATCATTAATAAAAGTGGTGGATGTACGTCTTTTTTTTCGTCCAAACGAAATTATTGAGGACTAGCTGTGTAATGGTTAAAAATAGAAAGGAATTATTTGGTGTTACCATTTGTATGTTTTTTATTATATATACATACATATTTACTTAGTGAAACGACATGTCGTCTTTAGTTGTGTTGTAACATTTAGTTGACATGAAGTCATTTTGTTTTAATTTTACATATTTTTAAGAATAGAAAGGATTCAGTAGTAGAATTTAGGTGTGACAGTTTCATAGAAGACATCGGAGACTCTACGTCCTCGAGGACCTTCCGGGGACAGGACTCCTTTCCCTTCGACCTCTGACTCAACCAGGGGTTGATGTACTACGAGGGTCGTCCCCTCGTCGTGTTTCTACTACTACCTTCGTAGTAAGAAACTTATCCAACTATGTCTCGGGAACAAACTCAAAGGACTCGGTATGTCTTTTAAGGGTAACCGATAGATAAAATGTATACCATTACATTCACAGGTACAATGAGAAAGGTATGTAGAGTGGGAGAAGAGGGAAGAGGGGTGCAAGTATACAGATAAGAAATACAGACAAAGAGGTGACGACGGGACATTTATTTAAGAGGGGTCGTCTGGTGTCTCGACCCCACATCTGTTCACTTGGGGCGCACAAGGGTGGAAGGGGGACGTCAAGGGGACTCCGTCTCTGGAGGAGAGATCAGAGGGGAGATCCCGGACTGGGTCCCGGACTGAGTCCCCGAGTTAGTTGTGAGGGACTTTGTGATGGGAACCCTTCGCCGGAGAACACAGGATCAGTTCTGTCACTGAAGGAGATCATCCGTGGGTGTTTATGACTTAGAATACCTTGAAAACTAAACAAGATTCTCGTCCTGACACTTCCACGGTTCACCTTTACAACCGAAGAAACGACTGTTTTGGTACCTCGGTCGTCGTGAACACGAGAAAGTGTTTTCCGGTGGTCTCCTGTCTCATACTGACGAATACTGTTTGTGAGTCAGGGTTGGGGGTGGCGGGGTACGAGGGGCGGCCGGGGGGTAAGTTTTCAACAAAAAGGGTTCAATCGGAATTAGCCTTGTACAAACTTGAACCTCCTAAAGAAATTCCATGTAACTAAACGAAAAGAAGAAAGTAGAGTGAACCTTCGATTATTTTCAGGTGATGTTCATTGTTCGTATTCAACAGTATTCAACAGGGACTGTATTCAACAGGGACACTGTGTACCTACCATTTTAATACACAGGTCAAGAGTTAGACACACATCGGAGACAGGTAGGAGAGAGAGAGATAGGCAGGTATTTGTAGATAGACACATTGTCAGATACATTACATGATCTCCACGAAAAGTTAGTACAATGGTGTCTAAACACTGTACTCAGAAACACATGATTCACAAGACGAGTCTTCTGTCACCCTTACGGGGACTGCGGTACACTTCCCCCCGTCAGACAGAGTTACACTCAGCAAGTTTCACCTTCTAGGAGAGTCACATCAGTTCCAGTTCGGGTATGACAGAGGACAGGGGTTTCGTAACTCAGACGGAAGGACCCCCTTGAAACGATTTTAGGAAGTATAAGATTCTTTGTAGTCCCACGTTTATTACTCCTTATAAATGTCATTGACACCCTCTCTCTATTTCACTACCAAAATTAATGGACGATGATACTGTTGACAACCTCTTCTGAGAACTCTCAGGGAACCTGACGTTCCTCTAGGTTGGTCAGGTAAGACTCCCTCTAGTCGGGACCCTAAGGAAACCTTCCTGACTACGATTTCGACTTTGAGGTCATGAAGTCGGTGGAGTACGCTTCTCAACTGAGTAACCTTTTCTGAGACTACGACCCTCCCTAACCCCCGTCCTCCTCTTCCCCTACTGTCTCCTACTCTACCGACCTACCGTAGTGACTGAGTTTCCTGCACTCAGACTCACTTGAGGTCCTCAACCACTACCTATCCGTCCGGACCGCACGACGCCAAGTACCCGAGTGTTTCTCAGCCTGTGCTGACGTACTGACGTGACTTGACTTGACTTGCCTACTATTGTTGTTGGAATAGGTTGTTGACATAAGGTAATGTTGGCGATGAGTCGCTACACCCTCGTCTCAGATATGGACGATTTACTTATGTAAACCCTAGTCCTGGACTGTCTAAACTCTTACATAAACTTTAACCTTGAGAAGACCTCGGTAGGACTGTCCTTCATTAGTATTTAACCGACGATGGAGTGGACGGTCCGGGACCTGTGACTGTTGGAAGGGTATAGTAGGGAGTCGGTCCTGGGGGACTAGTGTCCATAAGGAGTGTACTTTAGAGTGATAGTCAAGATTGAAGAACACGAGTGAAATCGGAGGAACTAACAGGATTACACACAAGTGGTGAGATCCCTAGGTCCCTGTGGAGACTAAGGGAACCCCTTGATTCTCTACCGTTCTCACTGCAGCTGTAAGATCCTTAGTCGTTTGATTTTACCTGACCTTACCCACTTAAATTGAGTCTGCTGGTAATATAGATGGTGACACCCGTCCTTAGGGAGTCTTCTTTACCTCATCGGTAGTACCAGTTGTTTTCTCAGGCTTTACGTCATGAACCTACGTTAGAGTTTTTACTGTCTTACTAGAGACAAGCAAAGGTTCCGTTTGGTAAGTTATAGTGTCAATAGGTTCAGATACAGGGTTGGTTATTACGACTTCTTCGACTTCAACTTGCCAAGATACTTCTGGATGTTCTGGAACATCTTGATTGTGGGTTTTTTCTACAGGAAAAGTAATATCCCCTGACCTTACGTTTTCATCCTTCAGTTCTTTGTGGACCTCATTTTCCGTTTAAACCGGAACCTTACGTCTTACTTCGTCCCGTTTCTGATTATCTCAAAACGGTTCTTTTACGTGACCAGTATCGTTTGCGAGAGAAGGTTGTTATGTTCTCTTCTGAGATGTGTACCTGTAGTGGTCTACCAGTTGTGGCTTTAGTCTAACTAATATAACAAACGTCGGTTTCTACCTCTTCGAGATATGTCAGTTGTTTTTGTTCTGGCCCTCGACTGACACCGAGTCTAGTACTCGAGGAGTAACGGTTTAAGTCTGAATTTAACTTCTTTCATCCCTTTTGGCGATCTGGTAAGTCCATACTGGATTTAGTTTAGGGAATACTAATATGTCACCTTCACTCTTTATCTAAATTCCCGGATCTAGACCATCTATCTCACGGACTACTTGATACCTTACTCCAAGTACTGTAACATGTCCTCTGTCCCTAGTTCTGGTAGGGGTATCTTTTCTTTACGTTTTTTGGTTTTACCGACGGACCCCTCTGGAATTTTAATCGACACTTTTCTTCTCTTCACTTTTCGTTTCCTCTTTTCCTTTCTATATTCGTAGACTTCCGTCTCAAAGTTTCTTATCGTTCCTCTCTATTCTTTCGGAGAAGTCGCTAGTTACGTTCCTTTATCTCCTTTTGTTGTCTTACCCTTTCTGATCTCTAGAGAAGTTCCTTTAATCTCTGTGGTTCCCTTATAAAGTACGTTTCTACCCGAGCTATTTCCTGTCTTTACCAGACCTGTATTGACTTCGTCTTCTATAATTCTTCTCCACCGTTCTTATGTACCTTCTTGACATGTTTTTTCTAGAAGTGCTGGGTCTCTTGGCGCTACCAACTAGTGAATAGATCTCGGTCTGTAGGACCTTACACTTCAGTTCACCCGGAATCTTTCGGAGAGATGCTTGTTTCGATCACGTCGACCACCTTAAGGTCAACTCGATAAAGTTTAGGACCTTCTACTACGACACTTTCACGACGTGAGTCATACGGTCGTTTGAACCTTTTGAGTCGTCACCGGTGTCCTGACCTTTTCCAGTCAAAAGTAAGGTTAGGGTTTCTTTCCGTTACAGTTTCTTACGAGTTTGATGGCGTGTTAACGTGAGTAGAGTGTACGATCATTTCATTACGAACTTTAAGAGGTTCGGTCCGAAGTTTTTATACACTTGACACTTGAAGGGACTACAAGTTCGACCAAAATCTTTTCCGTCTCCTTGGTCTTTAGTTTAACGGTTGTAGTACCT
Source organism: Capra ibex (assembly GCA_006410555.1). Lineage (NCBI taxonomy): Eukaryota > Metazoa > Chordata > Mammalia > Artiodactyla > Bovidae > Capra > Capra ibex. The sequence goes on along the minus strand of SJYO01000647.1, from coordinate 18,451,200 downwards.
TTTTCGTTCTCTCAAGGTCTTTTTGTAGATAAAGACGAAATAACTGATACGGTTTCGAAAACTGACACACCTAGTGTTATTTGACACTTTTTAAGACTCTCTCTACCCTTATGCTCTGGTGGACTGGACGGAGAACTCTTTAGACATACGTCCAGTCCTTCGTTGTCAATCTTGACCTGTACCTTGTTGTCTGACCAAGGTTTATCCTTTTCCTCATGTAGTTCCGACATATAACAGTGGGACGAATAAATTGAAGATACGTCTCACGTAGTACTCTTTGTGACCTGACCTTCTTTGTGTTCGACCTTAGTTCTAACGGCCCTCTTTATAGTTACTGGAGTCTATACGTCTACTGTGGTGGGAATACCGTCTTTCACTTCTCCTCGATTTTTCGGAGAACTACTTTCACTTTCTCCTCTCACTTTTTCAACCGAATTTCGAGTTGTAAGTCTTTTACTTCTAGTACCGTAGGCCAGGGTAGTAAAGTACCCTTTATCTACCCCTTTGTCACCTTTGTCACAGTCTGAAATAAAAACCCCCGATCTTTTAGTGACGGCTACCACTAACGTCGGTACTTTAATTTTCTGCGAATGAGAAACCTTCTGTTCAATACTGGTTGGATCTATCGTATAACTTTCCGTCTCTGTAATGAAACGACTGGTTCCAGACAGATCAGTTCCGATACCAAAAAGGACACCAGTACATACCTACACTCTCAACCTGACACTTCTTCCGACTCGCGGCTTCTTAACTACGAAAACTTGACACCACAACCTCTTCTGAGAACTCTCAGGGAACCTGACGTTCCTCTAGGTTGGTCAGGTAAGACTTCCTCTAGTCGGGACCCTAAAGAAACCTTCCTTACTACGATTTCGACTTTGAGGTCATGAAACCGGTGGAGAACACTTCTCAACTGAGTAACCCTTTTTGAGACTACGACCCTCCCTAACCCCCGTCCTCTTCCCCTGCTGTCTCCTAGTGTACCGACCTACCGTAGTGACTGAGATACCCGCACTCAGACTCACTTGAGGCCCTCAACCACTACCTGACCCTCCGGACCACACGACGTTAAGTACCCCAGCGTTTCTCAACCTGTGCTGACTCACTGACTTGACTTGACTTGACTACCAAGGTTTATACTTTTTCTCATGCAGTTCCGATACATAACAGTGGGACGAATAAATTGAAGATACGTCTCATGTAGTACTCTTTGCGGCCCGACCTTCTTCGTGTTTGACCTTTGTTCTAACGGTCCTCTTTATAGTTATTGGAGTCGATACGTCTACTGTGGTGGGAGTACCGCCTTTCACTTCTCCTTGATTTTTCGGAGAACTACTTTCACTCTCTCCTCTCATTTTTTCAACAGGATTTCGAGTTGTCAGCCTTTTGATTCTACTACCATAAGCCAGGGTAGTGAAGTATCGTTTATCTACCCTTTGTCACCGTCTGTAATAAAACCCCCCGAGGTTTTAGTGACGTCTACTACTGACGTCGGTACTTTAATTTTCTACGAATGAGTAGAAAATTACCTTCCTTTCAATACTGGTTGGATCTATCTGTCGTATAATTTTTCCTCTCTGTAATGAAAACAGTTGTTTCCAGACGGATCAGTACCGATACCAAAAAGGTCATCAGTACATACTGACACTCTTAACCTGATACTTCTTTCGACTCACGACTTCTTGACTACGAAAACTTGACACCACAACCTCTTCTGAGAACTCTCAGGGAACATGACGTTCCTCTAGGTCGGTCGAGTAGGATTTCCTCTACTCAGGACCCATAAGTAACCTTCCTGACTACAACTCAGACGTCCAGGTTCCCAGTGGGGTTGTGACTCCCTAGGCGGCGAGGGGTGACTGGGTCCTCCTCGAGTTCCCCTGAACTGGACCAAAGTAAAGTCACACCTAAATTAGGGACGCCTACCAGACCCGCCCAGTCCCAGTGTGTGGGAGGTCCTTTACATACCGACGTTGCACCCCGGTCTGACCGCAGAGGAGGCGCCCATACTAGTCAAGAGTCAAACGGATACTACCGTCTCTCATGTAGTGGGACTTGCTTCTGGACGCGAGGACCTGGCGCCACCTGTGCCGCCGAGTCTAGTGGTTCTCGTTCACCCTCCGCCGTCCACTCCGCCTCCGTGCGTCCTTGATGGACCTCCCGGCTACACACCTCACCGACACGTCTATGGACCTCTAGCCCTTCCTGTACGACGTCGCGCGTCCATGATCCCCGCGGCCCGGCGGGACCAGAGGGGAGCCCGACCTCGACCGAAGGGTTCTCCTCTTCTTTCACCCCAGGGACACCCTTGTCGCGTGGTCCAAGAACAGTCCTCTCCCTCCTTACGCGGGTCCAAAAGTATCAGACATGTTCTGCCACTGAGGGGTCATCAAAGCAAAGAGACCTGTTAATTCCTTAGGTCACGGAGACCCCTTCTTCGTCCTTTGGTATGGACTTTGTTGACCAGTCGCCACGGGAAAGTGGGACGGGCGGTAGAACACTGACCACCGAAAGAGTTCCGGACAAGAGTCTGATCTCGTAGTATTCTCCGGTCTGGGGTCGAAAAGACTCAGTAAGTCAAAGGTTGTTTCAGTCCTGGTAACGAGACATAAGAGGGGGAATTCCACCTCGTAGGATGGAACCGAGAGTGGGACTGAGGTCTTGAAATGTTCCTGATCCTCTAAAAGGGTCTGTGGTCTCGGGTCTGACCACAGACCAAAACACCAAAAAGAAAAGTTTGAGTAAAAGAGTAGTAAAGAATCTTACCAGTGCACTACGAAGGAGGCACCGGGTACCCTCATTGTATTTGACACTTAAAAGACTAAGCAGAAGGAGTCTCGGAGGTTTCCGTGTACACTGGACAGTGGGGTAGAGAACTCACACTCCAGTGGGACTCCACGACCCGGAACCCAAAGATGGGACTCCTCTAGAGTGACTGGACCGTCGCACTGCCCCTCCTGGTCTCGGTCCTGTACTTCGAACACCTCTGGTCAGGAAGTCCCCTACCTTGGAAGGTCTTCACCCGCCGGGACCACCACGGAAGACCTCTCCTCGCCTCTATGTGTACGGGACACGTCGTGGTCCCCGAAGTCCTCGGGGAGTGGGACTCTACCCCATACCTCCCCCTACCCTACCTCGAAAAGAGTCTATTTCGTCCTCGGGAAGTCCTGAGTTTCCAGTCCTGAGTTCGGACTCCAGTCCCGGAGAAGGAAAAGGAGGTGTCTTGGAGGAGTCTGGAGGAAGGAGTGGTACCCCTAGTAACAACCGGACCAAGAGGAGTACCACCGACACCACCGACCTCGACACTAGACCTCCTTCTTCGTGAGTCCATCCCTTCCCTCCCTCTCTAGACTCAAAAGAACAGAGTGACTCCCAAAAGTTCGGGTCCATCTTCAAACGGACGGAACAAGGACTCTTAATGGTAGGTATGTATACCCGAACGACCAGACCTCGACTACGATTGTAACTGGGAAAACATTTCATGTGCACTTTTACTTTCTGTCTAAAAAATGGAAGTATTAAGGTCAACCCCGGACAAAGAGTCGTGAACTTCTAGTCTCCCCTTCCAGGGGTGACTCAAGTCTGGAGATCTTCCCAACCTCTACCAGGTCAGGGGGGTGTAGAGGAAAGAAATATAAGGACTAAGACAGGACCTAAAAACCAATGTCAAGGTCTTTCAAGAGACCCTAGGTCTTGATCTCCCAAAGAGATCCCATAGTACTAAGTCAGAAGAGGTACATAAGAGAGCTCTACAAAAGAAGAACGTCCACTTTTACCTCCCATGACGTGAGTCCGACGTTCATTCATGTCTCCCCCACACTCAGGACTCTGAGAAGACTCCCACGTCTGTTCTCCGGTACCCCCCAGTGGGAGGAGTTTCAAGTAAGAGATCAAAGAGAGGACACCCAAGACTGGTGTAGGACCAGAACAAGAGGGGGTCCGTCACTGTCACACTGGTCTCGAGAGTACCTAGGATTTCCACTCTGGGACTTCCCAGAACTGACCCCCTCCTCAACCACGTCCCCCCTGTGTGACCCACCGCCGCCAGAAACTCACCCTGTACACTCGTACACCCCCCGACACCTCTTACACTCGGGAATGAACTGACTGGATGTGACCAAGTACTAAGAAAAGAAAGTGTCACACTTTGTCGAGGGAACACCCCTGACTCACTCCGTTCTAAGGTATAGGGTGGGGACGTAATACTGAACTTCTAGACTGAAGAGAAAGACGTCTTCAGTAGACTTACACAAACACGACGATAATCGTATTACATTTCTTCAACACTCGGACCGGGGGGAGACAGGTGGTGCTGGGGTGGAGTGGGACCTGACAAAATTATGGTACAAAATAACGGTGGACCATAGGGTAGTGAAGTACCCTTTATCTACCCCTTTGTCTCCTTTGTCACAGTCTGAAATAAAACCCCTCGAGGTTTTAGTGACGTCTAAGTCTGACTCGCTGACTTCACTTGACTTGACTAACTCGATTTCAAATTCCTACTCTGAATTAACTGTTCCGTTCTTAATGTACCTGTTCATTTCGAGATGTAAAGAATTGAATTACCACTACCAAAGGACCTGGTTACTTACCATTTGAAGACGGTATTTTCTCTAATACAAAAAAAGAAACTTTACTCACACGAACCACTTGTAATCGAAATGAGACTACTACGACATTTTCTAGACTATGTGACGTTCTCCTTGTCTTCATTCATATAGTACAATCTTATCCCGTGTCTTACCGTACAATGAAGATGTTAGACGATAATAGGTGAACACAATGTCATTGAATTCTTTTGGACCACACTTATAGCCGGGGAGTTTTAAGAGTATGAATCTACTTCAAGTTTTCTACCACAAGATTAGAATTGTATCCGGAACGTGTCTATAACGATACAACATAAAGAATAACGTTTTTACTCGACGGAAAAAAATTTCCTTTTAGATTTCCGAATACCAGTATAAAGTTTTACGTTTAATAAAAAGATTTTTTTAGAAGATTCTACTGTATCCTTCATGTGTAGTTCGTGAATACGACGTAAGGTTTCATAATACAGGGTTCCTTTTATTAAGCCCACTCGACTTGATCGGAGAGAAAGTACCTTATGTTACAAATGAAGTTTTTTACTTACTGCGACATTCTAGATGTTTTGAATCACTTCGTAACATAATCAAAATTTTTTAGAATATAATCATATTTTCTGTCAGTGACACGTTTTATTCGAATACCTAAAATCACATTAACTTTATAAGTTATTATAGTAAAGTCCAGGTGAAACTTTTATTGGAAACTCGGAAAATGGAGCAACGTCGGCTCTTTCGTTGTACCGAGTGGTCGTCGAGATGACCTCGGTAGGCTCATTTAAGCCGGTCCCAAGACCGAGAACGTCCCAGACGAGTTTGGCCATACCAGACTATACCTTTATACACGGAATAGGCCTTTACACGACGGTCACAAAGCAGTCATAAGCTTCCTGTATTCGAAGTAATTCAACCTGATTGTCTTGAAAGAATCTACTGAGTAGGTCGTGTAGTTGGAGTCCTCCTTTATTATGATCGAGAAGCATACATTTTATTGTCAAAAATTTTTAATTTTTTTTTTTTTTCTTCTTTTTTATTAGAAACTCTTTGATGGTAAAAACATCAAAAGCAAAACCTAGTTTCTCCTTGAATCTATATAATAGACTTTTCAATAAATTTATGACAATGCATACACACCTGAAAAATAAAAGTATCTAAAGTTGGTTTTATTACCTAAATTGTTCTTCCTTCGTATTTGTAGGTCACTAGAAGATTCCTCTGAACGTTTTTATATTTTTACATTTTGCGAGGTGACAAGGGTGACATCACAAATAAACCCCTTTTTATCAATATAAGGTATAATTGTCACACTCAACAATTATAATAAGATTTATTTACTGATTCGTTTATGATTGAGAATAATAAAGATCATACCTTTTATAGCTATCTTCATTTATATTTGTTTTAACGGGAACCCCAGGAGTGATAAAACAACCTAACATATTTATAAAACTGGTTTTTACAAAACTTTTAGCGACTGATGTTTGGGGACCCGGTCCTGAGTCCCTCACACTGTCTTTCGAGAGCCACGTCCTCTCCTCCCTAGTCCTGTTGCAGGGTCCAAGGGGCCTCCCGTTCCCAGAGTCCCAGAGTCTCAGTTCCAGGTACAGACCCCGGGCCTGCAAGATGGAACCCCGAAGGTCCGAGGGCCTGAAAGTGAAAGAGAGAGTGTTGAGGGATAGACCTTTCAACAGTGCGCCGGGGTCCAGAGTGAGGGTAACCCACAGGCTTAAGACGGCCATAAGTAGAGGCGCCAAGGTCCAATGGTTCACAAGTAGATGGCGACCTGAGCGAAGAGGGGTCTGGGGCCTCTACCCCCAGTACCCCGGCTCTTGGGAGGAGGACGACGACGGCCCCCGCGACCAGGACTGGCTCTGGACTCGCCCACTCACGCCCGAGCCCTCCCATCCTGTCCCGTCCTGGGGGTCCCTTCCTCGCTCGGGCGGCGGGAGCGGGCCTGGACGGAGGTGGGGGGCAGGTCAGGACAGGGAGGGTACAAGGGCGGGGGAGGAGTGACGGGGGTTCAGGACCAGAAAGAGGCTGGAAGAGGCAGAGGGCTCGGGGCTCGGGGAGGGAGGAGGGTAAGGCAGTGGAGCCTGGGCCCTGGGCGCGGCCCTCCTCCAGCCCGGCCCAGAGTGGGGAGGGGCGGGGGTCCGAGGGTGAGCGACTCCATAAAGATGTGGCGGCACAGGGCCGGGCCGGCGCCCCTCGGGGCGAAGTAGCGGCAGCCGATGCACCTGCTGTGCGTCAAGCACGCCAAGCTGTCGCTGTGGGGCCTAGGCTCCTACCTCGGCGCCCGCGCCACCCACCTCGTCCTCCCCGGGCTCATAACCCTAGTCCTCTGCGTCCCTTGATTCCTGCGGCGTGTCTGAAAGTTTGACTTGGACTTGTGGGGCACGCCGTTGATGTTGGTCTCGCTCCGGCCACTCGCTGTGCCCGGGCCCAGGCCCAGTGCCGGAGGTAGGGGTCCCTGGCCGCCCCAACGGGGCTCAGACGCTCAGGCTCCCAGTGGGGCCGTGACACGCTGGGCGGGGAGGGGGCTTGAGCCCTCCTCGAGCGCCCCCGAACTGGACCAAAGTAAAGTCAAACCCAAATTATAGAAGCCTACCACCCCCGCCCAGTCCCAGAGTGTGGGGGGTTCTTTACATACCGACGGTGCACCCCGGCCTACCCGTAGAGGAGGCGCCCATACTAGTCAAGCGGATGCTGCCGTCTCTAATGGAGCGGGACTTGCTCCTGGACTCGAGGACCTGTCACCGCCTGTGCCGCCGGGTCTAGTGGGTCGCGTTCTACCTCGTCGTATACCGCCTCGCACACTCTTTGATGGACCTCCCGCTCACGCACCTCACCGAGGCGTCTATGGATCTCTGGCCCTTCCTGAACGACGTCGCGCGTCCATGCTCCCCGCGCCCCCGAGGGACAGAGGGGAGCCCGACCTCGACCGAAGGGTGCTCCTCTTTCACTACAGGGACACCCTTGTCGCGGGGTCCAATAACAGACCTCTCCCTCCTGACGCGGGTCCAAAAGTATAAGACATGTTCTGCCACTGAACGTCATCTAAGTAAAGAGACCCGTTAATTCCTTAGGTCACGGAAACCCCTTCTTCGTCCTTTGGTAGGGACTTTATTGACCAGTCGCCACGGGAAAGTGGGACGGGCGGTAGAACACTGAGCACTGAAAGAGTTCCGGACAAGAGTCTGGCTCTCGTAGTATTCTCCGGTCTGGGGTCGAAAAGACTCAGTAAGTCAAAGGTTGTTTCAGTCCTGGTAACGGAACATAAGAGGGGGAATTCCACCTCGTAGGATGGAACCGAGAGTGGGACTGAGGTCTTGAATGTTCCTGATCTAAAAGGGTCTGTGGTGTCGGGTCCGACCATAGACCACAAACATCAAAAAGAAAAGTTTGAGTAAAAGAGTAGTAAAGAGTCTTACCAGTGCACTACGAAGGAGGCACCGGGTACCCTCATTGTATTTGACACTTAAAAGACTAAGAAGAAGGAGTCTGGGAGGTTTCTGTGTACACTAGGTAGTGGTGTAGAGACTCGCACTCCAGTGGGACTCCACGACCCGGAACCCGAAGATGGGACTCCTCTAGAGTGACTGGACCGTCGCACTGCCCCTCCTGGTCTCGGTCCTGTACCTGGAACACGTCTGGTCCAGAAGTCCCCTGTCTTGGAAGGTCTTCACCCGCCGGGACCACCACGGAAGACCTCTACTCGTCTCTATGTGCTCGACACACGTAGTACTCCCCGAAGTCCTCGGGAAGTGGGACTCTACCCTATTCCTCCCCCTACCCTACCTCGAAAAGAGTCTATTTCGTCCTCGGGAAGTCCTGAGTTTGCAGTCCTGAGTTCGGACTCCAGTCCCGGAGAAGGAAAAGGAGGTGTCTTGGAGGAGTCTGGAGGAAGGAGTGGTATCCGTAGTAACAACCGGACCAACAGGAACGCAACCGACACCACCGACCTCGACACTAGACCTCCTTCTCCACGAGTCCATCCCTTCCCTCCCTCTCTAGACTCAAAAGAACAGAGTGACTCCCAAAAGTTCGGGTCCATCTTCAAACGGACGGAACAAGGACCCTTAATGGTAGGTATGTATACCCGAACGACCAGACCTCGACTACGATTGTAACTGGGAAAACAATTCATGTACACCTTTACTTTCTACCTAAAAAGTGGAAGTATTAAGGTCAACCCCGGACAAAGAGTCGTGCATCAAGTCTGGAGATCTTCCCAACCTCTACCAGATTAGGCGGGTGTAGAGGAAAGAAATATCAGGAGTAAGACAGGACCTAAAAACCAATGTCAAGGTCTTTCAAGAGACCCCAGGTCTTGATCTCCCAAAGAGATCCCATAGTACTAAGTCAGAAGAGGTACCTAAGAGAGCACTACAAAAGAAGAACGTCCACTTTTACCTCCCTTGACGTGAGTCCGACGTTCATTCATGTCTCCCCCACACTCAGGACTCCGGGAAGACTCCCACGTCTGTTCTCCGGTACCCCCCGAGTGGGAGGAACTTAAAGTAAGAGATCAAAGAGAGGACACCCAAGACTGGTGTAGGACCAGAACAAGAGAGGGTCCGTCACTGTCACGGGTCCCGAGATTCCACACTGGTCTCCAGAGTACCTAGGATTTCCACTCTGGGACCTCCCAGAACTGACCCCCTCATCAACCACGTCCCCCCTGTGTGACCTACCATCCCCAGAAACTCACCCTGTGCACTCGTACACCCTCCGATAAATCTTACACTCGGGAATGTACTGACTGGATGTGACCAAGTACTAACAAAAAAAAGTGTCACACTTTGTCGATGGAGTACCCCTGACTCACCACGTTCTAAGGTATAGGGTGAGGGTGAAATACTGAACTTCTAGACTGAAGAGAAAGACGGCTTCAACAGACTTACACAAACACGACGATAATCGTATTATATTTTTTCAGTACTCGGACCGGACGAAGATAGGTGGTGCTGGGGAGGAGTGGACCCTGACAAAATTATGGTCCAAAACAACGGTGGACCATTCGGGAATTTTGTCTCTGAATAAATCCAAATATAAAGCAACCATTTATCCTGGGTATTTAGTTGTTATTAACAAAAGATTTTTCTTTTTATAGGACACTACATCATACTTCCTTCCAACCAACGGTTCTTCCCTTCTTGTCGTGGACACTCTTTGTGTGTTCACCGTGACTACAGTTACACTCATCTACAATACGACATCGATGGCGTTATGTTGTAAACCGGACTCCAGTGTAATTATTTCTATATCACTCCACAAATTGTGACTAGGACGAAAGGTCCACCGAGACACTATTTGTTAGGTAAACGACGGTCCTCGATCGTACTTCTTAGGGCGGACACCATTCCAGAACTCCTTCCTCCGAGCCGTATGTGTTTCCGCCCCAGCCGGGAGTCCCCAGGGGGACCTTTAAGAGCTCGTAGATGGGGGTTTTGGTCTCAGACGGACGAAATAACGCGATACGAAAGGTGGATGTGAAGACTGTATTGTCCCCCGATAGGGGTTGGTGGAAAGAGACCTTTCTCAATTGAATCTCGAGGTCAATTGGCAGAGGACGTATATTGTTCCTCACAGAGTCGAGTTTGGGGAGACTACCGAGAGATTGAACGGACTGTTAATCACTGAAAATGCTGAACACTAACAAATGTCCGGGGGTTGGCACTCTCCGTGCTTCGAATTTCGTAGAATTTCTATATCTCGAAAAAGATTTTTCGATTTTTAATATAACCACTACCCAAAGTGACAACTCAGTTACTGACGACGGTCCGGAGGTATAAGACACCTCCTCGACCTTCCGAAATTCGTTTATGACTTTTACATAAACGAGGTGAGTACAGCTTCCAACCTTCGACCTTGCTCGTATTGTTTCCCAATACTCGCAAGTGGCTCACGGACTCCGACCCTTACTATTACTTCCCAATATACGGGCCGGAACTCCGTAAACTTCCGAAGGAAGACTGGTGGACAAAGACTCTCGTCCCTGACAACAAAGTACTATTCTGAGGGAAATCTCAAAGCGGTTTCGATACAATACCGAACCCACCACCCTTGACATAAAATACGAACTTACGAAACTACAAAATAGCTCTTTCCGATGCACGTTCAGACGAAATACGAGATGAGGGACTCTGATATATAGACATTTTTCGACCTATTATTTTAAACAGTCAGGTGATCTCCGACAGGGACTCACAGGAAAAGTCTCACGCCGGGAAGCTCGGAATGTTGACCACGGGTTGCACCCCAAGCTTCGTCGTCTACTTAAAACTTGTTCCTGGAACGTCTTCGCTCCATTCGTCCTACCCTGTAGTCTGTTCATTTTAAGGAAAACAGGTAGAGTACGTAGTAAAGAACTTTGTTATGCCCCAATTAGACGGACTTCTCGTCAATTGATCGACAATGGTCTGTCACCAACTTATATTAGGTACCAAGGGCCTCCTTCCTTGAAATCTAAATGTTTGAATCTGGTTTCATTTTTTGTTACAAGATTTTCGAATATCTGTCCCCCATTTTTAAGGGGGTGTTACCACCCATTGAACCAGAGAGAATGCCCGGCAATACCTTGTTAATCTACCGAGTCCTCCTCTAAATCTCCAACTTTGACAAGCTAGGGACGTACTTACACTTAATCTTCTCTTTCTAGATAGTCTCCAAAATTTAGTCTTTTTACGGTACGATCTCGTCTAGTGCCCGTTTGTTCTCAGTGTCCACGACTTTCGTCAATTTGTTAGTTGAAACGGTCTCCGGGGAACTAGGTGGAAATGGAACGAAAAGAGCTCGAGTGTAATTGTTCGGAGACTGTGACCGGAAAGGTGGGTGACGTTGCGACAGGCGACGACGATGACGAGGGGATAAAGGATCGTAAGGAGGAGTCCTGTACGGAGAAATACGCACCCGAAAAGGTCAGGTTAAATTATTAGGAGTTGGACCTGTATTAGTTACCGTTAGTGGACTAAAATCAAACGAGTGCGTTAAATTTTTCCGCACATGTAATATACCTGGATGGAGTGGGATGACATACCTTAAAGAATCCCCGATCCACCTAGTCACCGAAGTACGTCTAAAAAAATGTCAACGATTTTACCAATACTGAGGTGTTGTCGATGATGTTACCGTTTACACCCAGTACCTACTTCGGTTCAATTAGAACGCTCTTGTCGTTTCGTTCCCTTTGGGACGATCTGATTTAAAACTTTAAGAGTGGTCGTGGCCTCGATACCGACTCTGACGACGTGTTAATGTTAAACACGTCGGCGGGTACAATATGACCTTATTCCTTCATCGATAGTCTCGTATCCGATTTTAGCTGTTAAGGTGGAGACTACCTAGAAAACATTTTTATAAAGTCCCTGGTTGACTTCTTATACGAGTTAAATAACCATTTAACTTCCTCCGGTAACTAGTGTCAGAATTCCTACGTAGAAAAGCTCTATAGTAAAACTTTGTTAATCGGAAACTATTACGATTACTTCTCACAGTCCGATAATAGTCTGGGTAATCCCCGTTCCTCTTCAATACTTTAGGAACTTTCGGACGTCCTTACACCCCTGCTAAGTTGTATTTCGATTTCATCGGTGAAATCTTTGGAATTTACAAAGGGTTTTCAGATTTCAATTTACAAAATTGACGCCGTTCGGTCCTGTGTACACCTTCGTTACAGCGAACGGATCCGTTTGTCCAGAAGGAGGACTGTTTCCTCCCCGATAATTTTGATTCGGGGGGTTCGAGACGGGTTCTACATTTTTCCCTTTAGTAACCGACTCACTTACGGCGAGATTTAAACTATTTGTTCCATGACGAATTGGGTAAGTCTGTGGAGGAAACCCTTTGATCTTGTCCCCGAGAGGAGATCGGGGTAATTTGTTCCTCCTGTTGGTTTATAATGATTTAATTGTCGCCGATGGTCTGTATTGTGTACATATCTGTAAGGATGAGGGACTCTATACTTTAATAATTACCATTTATTAGGATATTTTTAGAATTGACCTATAAAACCGGGATATGGTTTTTTATGACATCCGGAGGATAACCTTGTTTTGTTGTGGCACGTGCTCTATTAACATGTATGACTCTAGTAACTATTTCTAATGTGCCCATTTTAACGTTATTACAATGTACACTGAGTGTTGAACATAAATGTTTTCCCACTGTCTAAACGAGTCAATAACGATAATGGAATACACGGGGGTGAATTATCTTTTTCTCTGTGGTCTTGTCCACCGAAGCCCTCACAACGACGTCGGGAAAGATGACAATATTTTCTTTAGTTATCCGGATACAATTTTAATTTTTAGTCTCTTTCTTGAAAATTTTCTTACAATCTGTGACCCCGTTTACAAAGGTAGTATTCTTGTCTCCTTACCGGAAGCCTAACCGGACGTCAAAATTGGAGTGTGGTCAACCACCCTTATTCTTGACGTCTACGTCGAGTTTGAATACAATCAAGTAGAATGAATGTTCGGGACCCGGGACTAGTTAATCAGCGAATGTAATTTGACATGTAACGGGGTAATGGTAATTTAAACACCCCTTCTCTGAAAGAGGTTGTTCGAGTTCACTGATATGTTAATTTACTTGGAAAAAGAATCCCCAGTGACTCTATTTCGGTGACTTCAATCTTACCTTCAGACTATTTGGATAGACCTGTCGAGTCACCGGGGATAGTTTTCTCTTTGACAGGCGAAACGTATGAAACCACCGACTTGATGATGTCGTTTTATCTTATTTTTGATGAGTTAGTGGTACCTTATGTAGTCAAAAACAGAAATTTTTCTTTAGTCCATTTACCTCTTACGATTGTGTAAATTCCTGATAATTGTGGTATTACTAAAGATACCCTCGTAATGTTGGTCCTGAGGGTTCACGACGATACCAGGGATTCCTGACCCGATAATACTAATAACTATATGTTCTAACGAAAAAGTGATATGGAAAGGTAGGTCTACTGTCCGTTGCGAAACGGAAGAGTTATGGAAGGTAATTATTAGTTAGGGGACGAGTTACCATAGTTACCTTCCAGGACGGGGTTCCATACTACTTGAGGAGATGTCAGACAGTTAAGTAACAAATTTAAAACGTATTTTAAAACGTCGGGTAGTCTGTCGTTAAGGGACTCCGTATAGAGTAAGTAATGTACCTACTGTAAAATAACCGAAGAGGGAGTCTTAGAGTTAATTCAAATAATCCATTACTCCAGTATTGATTAAATTGATTAGTACCCGACGATTATCGTCTTCTATTTAACGTTGTGGTAAGGGGAAATTTTATAGAACCTATAGAATACCTGGTGAGGTGATATTTCGGTGTCTTTGAAAGATAATCTTCCCTATTAAATGTTTGTGAATTACTAAAGGTTTTTGAAGAACCCCTATAATTAACCGATGTTGGATGAAATCTTTAAGGGTGTATACGAAATGTTTTGAATAAGTTTAATAATCTTCCAAGAAGACTAAATTTATCAGGGATTGTTGAATGGGGACTACGATTCTTTTTTAATGTTAACTATCTTTTCTTTTAAGTTGTTTGTAAACATGGTATAATTAATGTTATGGGGAAAAGTCTATATACAGAAACCATGATTCTATAGAGGATGGCGGTAATATCATGTTCTATTAGTGGGATAACTTACCCATATAGAGGTAAGGTTTGTCTGCTTTGTGTAACAAAGGATATATCCGAATTATCCCTTTTGGTAAAAAGAACGTGCGAGAGTGAACACGTGATATCAACCTATACAGGGATGAGTCTAAATGGATGGAAACTGTTTTTGTCTTTAACTATTACGAGAGGTCCACAGGTGATGGTAAGTCTATCGGGAACGACTAATAAGTCCCCTTAATAACCGGTTGGGTGGACTTCCTTTTAATACCTTAAAGAATGTTTTATGAACAAAATAGTAGTTGTTATAACAAAGACTTGTGGGAGAGTACTTACGTGGATTAATAAGTATCTACCTTTATTCCGTCCTACCCGTCGGTATTATCCAGGGTTGGACGTTTTCTTTTACTTTTCAGGAATAGTTAGGTAAGTTTTTTGTCTTAATAAGTGCAATATAACAAATGAATGAGATTATTTTTGGGGTAACTTACAAAATTGACTAAGAGCGATGTACCGTGTCGAAAAGGGTAGAAAACATTGCCGAGTAAAATATAGGTTACTTTCACTAGAATATGTAAACAAAAATAACTAAGTCGTTCTTTATTCTCGATCTGAGGTAGGGAAGGAATAATGAGTGTAAGCACGAGTAAGGGTAAATGGTCCTGGGAGTCAAATCCGTTACTAAACCGACTAGCGGGGTAGCGGGGATATAAAAGAAGGGGGCTTGTCCTTGTAGTCGAGAAGGTATGATTACGATTATCTGATGTACAAGTTATATTCTATGGCAATGTTTGTCGATCTTTTTAACAAGTTCTGACACGGTGTACACAGGGGAAAGTAAACTGGTGATCAGGGGTTCCCTGATTAAGATCTCCGAATGTTCGTTTACTTAATACCGTTCGATTAAAATGTGTAACGTTTGACGGGGGAAAATTTAACAATAAACATCAGTATCTATGGAAAAGGCCGAAGTAAACCCGTTAAGGAAGGTGGCGGTTCTGATGATTTTGACGGCAGTGTCAAGAAGGTGTTACAAAAAGTTACTACTCCTGGGGACGGAGGTAGTTTTGTTTGTTACCAGGACGAAAATGTCGGTTACGAAAAGCACTAAAGTATGTAGTTACCCTATAAACGGTAGAATGACCGTAGGGTATGTTGGGAGATCCAGTTTGGTAGTAACTTGCCGGGGTGGTATGTGAGTTCGAGTAAGAATTACTTGTTTTGTCCCCCTTATTCGATTCCCCGGGGATACCTGGATTTCGGTAGAACGGATATCGGGAAAATTGTTAGTTAATAAAATTAAACGGAGATGTGTCAGTCCTCTGTGTCCCAATTTACAGAATTAGTTACCGCCGGTCCTTGTGAATTCAAGGATCCGTTCCCTATAATAGAACAGTAAAATCTACTACCTTGACTCGTCACCCAGGGTGAGTCTTCTCAGTCTTCAGCCTGTCTGGAACGAGGTGTGGGGGGTTGGCCAGTGTCGTGATTTTGCTTTTAACGTTGTCTACGGAAGACTCGGAGGAATACTGTTGCATAGAACCTTCTTTTTTAATAGACACGGCCCTTACCTGACCAGGTGGACATCTCCTTCCAAATTTTTTCAAAGACAAGTGCGGTTGTACTGAAACAACTAACCCCCCGGAGTACCTGAGAAACACTTAACGAGTCTTAGTGTTCTTTTATTATTGTGGACGGTTACCATATTACAAAGTCGTGGTGTAAGATTGTCTTGTGTTTGTCCTGAGACCGTAGTTGCGCTACTTGAAAACTTGACCATGTTGCCTCCAGAAAGTGGAGGGTCTGGGGCCTATTAGTCAGGTCAGGACCCCGGACTTGTGACCGTAGAAACCTTTTAAGGACGAACGAACAGGGTCAAATCGTAGAGCATACGAATACGTGTACAAAGGTAAGGTGTCTTAATACAATGACTCATATTAATATGGTCAATACAAGCTCGAACACTTTTACGCGGTATAGAAAAACGATAACCTGTTAAATCGTCATTACCGAGTTAAGACAGGACATGACTCACAGCAAACATACGAACAAATTTAGTATCACACGGTTAATTACAATGATTTCTGTCACAAAAAAATCAGGCCGTTTCCTGACTAACACCCAAGGTCAATTCTAAAGACTTGGAACCAACCTAAGGTAGAACAGCAGAAAACAAGACTCTCTTAGGAATTTTTCTTCGTTTGCAAAATAACCGACCTAATATCGATGGTATCACCCATAATAAAGTCAACATTGAGAACCATGTGAAAGACCTTATCGTAACATATTAAGATAAGTTTTACTACTAAAGTAATGACGAACCTTTTTCGTAAGAGTACTAGAGACCCGGGCCGTTCGAGTCTATCTAGTTGTTTATGTTTAGTGCAGATGGAAGTCGTCGTAAGGGGGACACAATATATTGTGACTGAAGATATTATGTGATAGGCGATCATGAAGGAAAGATTTAGGTTTTTTAACCCATGGGGTATGCTACCGAAGAATACGCGACTAGACAAATAACAAACAATAACAAGACTATCCTAAGACTTGCAATACACGAGCTCGGTGGCGGCGGGTTTTTCGTCCTCATTGGTACCGACGTCGTCAGGAACGAGAACTCCTTTTTCCTTTACACCTCCTCGACCTTCCGATATTCGTTTATGACTTTTACATAAACGAGGTGAGTACTGTTTCCAACCTTCGACCTTGCTCGTATTGTTTCCCAATACTCGCAAGTGGTTCACGGACTCCGACCCTTGCCTATTCCTTCCCAATATGCAGGTCGGAACTCCGTAAACTTCCGAAGGAAGACTGGTGGACAAAGACTCTCGTTCCTGACAACAAAGTACTATTCTGAGGGAAATCTCAAAACGGTTTCGATACAATACCGAACCCACCACCCTTGACATAAAATACGAACTTACGAAACTACAAAATAGCTCTTTCCGATGCACGTCCAGACGAAATACGAGACGAGGGACTCTGGTATATAGACATTTTTCGACCTATTATTTTAAACAGTCAGGTGATCTCCGACAGGGACTCACAGGAAAAGTCTCACACAGGGAGGCTCGGAATGTTATAAGAAATAGAAATTCCGTGGACTTCCTATAATTAGTTACATTAACCCTATATCTTTTTCCTTATATCATCAAAACTACAATCGTTGTGATCTGAAAACTCAATTACTTAAAAGAGAAACAATATTTAGTGACATGAGGAAAAAGAAACAATATTAGCAACACAGGAACGATACATTCTTACATTGAAATAAATTACGAAAGACTCTCACCGTGGTCTGAAACCTTTCTTGTTGTGAAAATTCCGTTCACTCAAAAGACCAACTGTCCGGGAATAGTCTTTTCCCGGTATTTTACGATTATCCGGAGGACCGGTCTTCTACTACACTTAGTGGATTCTGAACACATATGTCGATCCATACGTCTCTCTTTCGGACCAGAGTTATTCTCAGTCCCGACGACTGGGACGTAATAAAACATAATAGGTAACTAGAGATTCATGTTGGTTTTCATATTTTTCGAAAAGACCTGTTATTTCCTCCCTGGTCAAGGACCTTTCTGACCAAAGGGTGCACACCAGAGAAGAGTAAGAGAAGAAAAGACCGACTTAAAGTTAGACCTCGCACCTTCGAGCGGTACAGATGAATGAACGGGACCGAAGATTCTGGGTGCACTCTCCCTCGGGTTCCACCCCGTGGGAGGCGATAAGTTCGCCCGCGGACACCGGTATACATCTGCTAAGTTCAGGGAACAGAGCCCCGAAATAACCGAAAGTTACATTTGGTTCCTTATGTCGGAGAAGGGAGGAGATTTAAAGGGTGATGTGATAAGAAAGGATTAGAGAGAAAAGATTAATTTATCAGGAAAGATTCTGCGGCCGAGGCATGGGTGAAGCTGAATGGGACCTAGGTGACCCCGACCTGGGACCGTTAAAGGGTTACGTCTTCTGAATCCTCTACGTCCAAACTAAGAACCCGACCCTTCTAGGGAACCTCTTCCCTTACCGTTGGGTGAGGTCATAAGAGCGGATCTTTTAAGGTACCTGTCTCCTCGAACCCCCCGAGGTCAGGGACCCAGCGTTTCTCAACCTGCACTTACTCACTGACTCGTGTATGTGTCGCGTAATGTGACTCGTAAGTAAGTGTGGTCGACATACGGTCTATGTACTGTGTCACAAAATGTAGACCCTTTGTAGTGACGTCAATTTCTCTTTTTAACGACCAGAATACCTCGTACATAAGTTCACCATCCTCTGCTGATATAGAATAGTCATCCGATTTATTCCTTTCACAAGACAATACTTTCCTACCCTGGTTATCTTTCTACGTCACCCCTTCCACTACGCGTCACACTCACACTCCTGTTCCTTCCACCGACAACATGATCCCACCAGTGACACCCAGAGTGACCCTTTCACCGGAAACCCCTTTCTAAATTTCCTGTACGACTCAATGGGGGTTACTGACCTCCTCCAAGAAAGGTCCGTCCCCCTTGGAGGTCCGTTTACGTGGTTCCGTCCTCCTACAGACACACAAAGACAATTTCACTCCTCCGGCCATACCGACCTCGTCCAATTGACTCTACTCCAGTCTCCATGTCGGTCTGGAACATCCGGACCTCCCACAACCTACACAAAACTGAAAACGAGACTCACTCTACCCTCAATCTTCTAACAAAAGTCGTCGTCTTTTTACACCATGTTGTAAATAATAAACTATAAAATTGAAACAGCCTCATATCAACTGAATATTACAATATCTTCAAAACCCACATGTCGTTCCACTAAGTCAATAAGTATATGTATATGAGTAAGAAAAAATTAAAGAAAAGAGTATATTCCTTAGTGTCTTATAACTCATCCCAAAGGTCCCGATATATCATCCAGGAACAACCAACAGACAGAAAAGACATCATTACATACAGACAAGTAGGGTCCGAAGACTAAATTAGGAGGGGTGTTGTACAAGGGAAGCCTTGGTATTTAAACAAAAACTATAGACAATCAGACACAGACAAAACATTTATTCAAGTCAACATACAAAAATTTTTTGATCTAAGGTGTATACTCACTATAGAGTCCACCTTAGTAACAGAGAAACTGACTGAATGAAGTGAATCACCCTATTAGAGATCCAGACAGGAACAGTGACGTTTACTGTAATAAATAGGTTTATCCAGGTTCTACCGTCTACTCAGGTGAAGACGATCTGGGACTCGGAGTCATACGTGAGGTGTAGTTGTTCGATTTACTGTGTGGGTGTCCACGATACTGTCAAAGTTTCGTCTAGTAATTCCGTTTGCAAACTGGTGCCAGGTTAAGGAACTTTAGGGTGGTGAAAGGGTTTTATCGACCTTATGAGGAGTATGAGTAATTGGATACTTTAGTGGGTGAGAATATTTTTGACTGTTGAGGTACGGGAGAACGTTGAGAGCGGAAGACTCTACCGAATATGTTACAGATGTCTCACACAAAGAGAGATTTTTTGGGTGAAAAATGGATAGTGAAACCAAGAGTGACTTAAGTAAGACTCTTCTCTGTAGTTATTGGAATCTTAGTCATTCAGGACCCTGGTCTACACTACAGTCAATTTTCTTACACCTAAACTCAGGGTTAGACTCAACGGGTCAAAGTGAACCTAAGAAACAGGGTGTAGAATCGAAGGTCTAGAAGTCGAGTCTGAGGGGTCCCGAGACGGGAGGGGAAGTACACTAGTATCATGTCCTTCCGGCCTGGTAGGTCCACAGGGGGTCGTTTTTTCGACCCGACGTGTCTAGGTAGGACCCTGTCGTGGCACTACAACATTGTTTCTGACACCCTAGGACCCCTTCCTCCTTGGTGTCTACTTCGACGAAAGACCTCTGTTCACGTGTAGNGGGAGGGGAAGTACACTAGTATCATGTCCTTCCGGCCTGGTAGGTTCACAGGGGGTCGTTTTTTCGACCCGACGTGTCTAGGTAGGACCCTGTCGTGGCACTACAACATTGTTTCTGACACCCTAGGACCCCTTCCTCCTTGGTGTCTACTTCGACGAAAGACCTCTGTTCACGTGTAGTCTACAAATTGTCTGTTCAAGACACAGGACTGGACGAGGTCCACGACTCCTACGTCTTGTACGTACACATGTTCCCTGGTCTTACGCCTCAAGGTATGCCCTTTTACCCTTTCTCTTCGTCCCTCTCCCCTGAGCTCCTCACCTCCCTCTCCCACCTCTACCTGTGTGCACATCCTGTTCACGGTCCTGTCCCTCCGTGGACGAGGGATTCCCAGCTCCGTCCTCCCGTTCCCCTCTCCGTCCTTCTCGTCCCACTCCCCTCCACCTCAGTCTCCCTCCCTTCCCGTCACAGTCTGGGTCCTGGTCTCCCTAGGGACCAGTCTCACCCCCGTCCACTCTACCTCTCTCTCCCGACGACGGGGACCACGTCCGAGTAGTACCCGTTCCGCCCGAGGTCCCTCCGACTCCGTCCTCCGTCTCCTCGGACTCCCCGACCCGACACCGGGGTTCTCTCTACTTCCACCCGGTCATTGACCCCCTCCACTTCCTCACCCAGACCCGCGTCTCACGTTTCTCCGTACCACTCCGGGGTCCACCCCTCCACCGACGTGGACGGTCACAGGGGACCCTCTCCTCAGTCACGGTACGCGTGTCCCCAGTACCTCTTAATTTTACAGCCTCACCGTTCTCTTCTACCTTGACTTTCGGTTCCACGTGTAACCCTTCGTGGATGTACCACCCTCCCCGACCTCCCTCACTCCAGTGTGGAGGTGTCTCCCAAGCCCAGTCCGTCGGTCATGTCCCCCGTACCGCGACCCTCTTCTGGGGGAGATCCCCAGAAAGGGAGATCCCTTTCCGGACAACTGGATCACCGTATTTTGTTTCTAAAACAACTCCATCACTCTCGAACGACAATAGGTCCTTGGTTTCTCTCCCACTACTTCCGGTTCCTCCACCCGTCACCTGGTTCCCGTCATAAGGGTGACACCTCCTCCCCGTTCTCCGACGTCTCCTCTATCACCACTCCCGGACCCTGACCCCCTGTCCCGTACTTGTACCGAGTACCGACTGGGGGAGAACGCAATCCCACTTCTGTCCTCTTCTCTCCACGGGACCCACTCCCTCCCACTCTCACTCCACACTAAACCCGTTGGTGTTCTCCACCGGGCACTAACTAATGAACCACTCCCGGGTTCCGTGAGCCTGTTCCCACCCTCGTCCCGTTCCCCGGTACCCCCTCGACGTCTCCCTGGTACCGTGCACCTCAGGTCGTGGACACGGGACCTCTCACCTCCTTAGGTCTCCCACTCCAAGTCCTACGTCCTCACCCCTCCCCGGCACAACCCCCTTTCCGGGGGGAACCTGCTCCCGGTTCTCGTCCACGGACGTACACCCGTCTCCATCCTCCCACCCACAGTTCACCCCCTGTCCAGGAGGGGGTCCCGACCCGTGACACGAGTTTCGGGTTCCTAGTAACCGTCCTCTCGAGGGGGACCACTACTTTTATCCCGTCCCTCCCACCTCCCTTCACGGGGACTCGTTTTCAGTGGGATCCCCCACCTTTTCTTTCCGATCACTTTCCACTCCCCTCCATCCTCGGAACGTCCACTGACTAGGAACGTCCTTTTCTGGGTACTCCCCTTCTCTCCCTGAACACCACCCTTTCCCCTATACCACCACCCCTGAGGGATCCTTCCCTAGTCTCTTGACATCTCTCCTCCCCCGTCGTCCCTCCCCTCCCGTTTAGGGCTGTCCCGTGTCTCTACCGTCCTCTTCTCCATTCTTTTGTCAACACCTTGTGGTTATGTCGTCTTTTAAACTCAAGTGTAATCACCCCTCCGCCCTACACTTCTCCCTTCACCCATCACCTCTGGTGTCTATGACGTCCTTCTCAGGAAACCGGTGTTTCTGTGGCCTGAAATTAAAGACAGATACTTTTATTAGTTATTTGTCAGACAATATTATTATCTTGCGTTAAAATAAACACGATTTGACTGATCGGATATTTGGTCGATGAGTCTATTGAGACTCTTCGACGGGGTCTCTACGTCAAAAGTCGTGTCAACTCAAAAAAAAACAACGACAACCAAATAAAACAACAAAAAATAAAACCAAAACCCAAAAACAAACAAACAAACAAACAAAAAGAAAAAATCCGTGTGGTTTTAGAATCAAGGGTCTGGTCTCTGACTTGGGCCCGGTTATCGTTACTTTTATTTTAGACAGTGACAAAGGTGGAAAAGGGGAAGTTAACCGGTATTTGACCACCCTGGTTTACGGTACTAGAATCAAAATACTTACAACTCAAAATTCGGTCTAAAAAGTGAGAGGAGAAAGAGGAAGTAGTTCTCCGAGAAATCAAGGAGAAGTGAAAAACGGTACTCCCACCATAATAGAAGTATAGACTCTAACAACTATAAAGAAAACCGTTGGAACTAAGGTGGAAAACTAAGTAACTCGGGCCGTAAATCGTACTACATGAGACGTGTCTCCCGGAGGGACCATCGAGTCGACGATCTCTTAGGAGAACGTTACGTTCTCTGGGACCAAAGAAAGGACCCACCCCTTCTAGGGGACCTCTTCCGTATCCGATGGGCGAGGTCATAAGGACCCGAGGGGAACACCGAGTCTACCATTTCTTAGGCAGACGTTACACCCTCTGGACCCAAACTAAGGATCCAACCCTCCTAGGGGACCTCCTCCCGTACCGTTGGATGAGATTATAAGAACGGACCTCTTAAGGGGTACCTCTCCCCTCGGACCACCCGATGTCAGGGACCCTAACGTTTCTCAACCTATCCTGACTCGTTGAGTCGTGTCGTGTCGTGAGACGTCTCTTCAATTTATTCGTCGTACTGTTATGTGTCGGAAATGTATGAGGAAAGGGTTAAACCTCGGTTACGTAACAAGGTACAGGTCAAGATTGACAACGAAGAACTGGACGTATGTCCAAAGAGTCCAATATCCATTCCGCCAGACCTTAAGGGTAGAAAAATTCTTAAAAGGTGTGATACAACTCTAGACGTGTCAGTTTCCGAAATCGTATCAGTCACTTCGTCTTCACCTACCAAAAGACGAAAAAACAATTTTCATCTGTCTTCTGGATTTATCTGTAAACAGGTTTCTGTTTGTCTACCGGTTGTTTGTGTACTTTTCTACGAGTTGTAGTGATTAATAAGTCAAGTCAAGTCAACGAGTCAGTACAGGTTGAGAAACACTGGGGTACTGAGCGTCGTGCGGTCCAGAGGGACAGATGGTGGTTGAGGGTCTTAAGTGGGTTTGAGTACACGTAACTCAATCACTACGGTAGGTCGGTAGAGTAGGAGACAGCAGGGGAAGAGGAGGACGGGAGTTAGGGAGGGTCGTAGTCTCGGAAAAGGTTACTCAGTTGAGAAGCGTACTCTACCGGTTTCATAACCTCAAAGTCGGAGTCGTAGTGAGGAAGGTTACTTGCGGGTCCTGACCAGAGTAAATCCTACCTGACCAACCTAGAGGAACGTCTTTACGTTTAGTTTTGATGTTACTTCATAGTGGAGTGTGACTAGTTTTATCGGTAGTAGTTTTTTAAATACTTGTTATTTATGACCTCTCCCACACCTCTTTCCTTTGAGAGGATGTAACAACTATCCCTACATTTAACTATGTCGGTGTTACCTCTTGTCGTACTTCCAAGGAATTCTTTGATTTCTATCCCAATGGTACACTCATGATCAGTAAAGTCAACACAGGTTCAGAAACGTTGGGATCCCTGAGGTGGTCCGAGGAGAACAGGTACCTCTAAGAGGTCCGTTCTTATGACCTCACCCAACGGTACGGGAGGAGCTCCCCTAGAAAGACTGGGTCCCTAGCTTGGACACAGAGAATTTGTAGGACGTAATCGTCCACCCAAAAAAAAAAAAAAAAAATTTTTTTGTGATCACGGTGGACCCTTCGGGTCCTGTACATAATTCAATTGGAGTTTTTACGTAAGGTTATATGTAGTACACGTCTTTTAATGACAAACTAAGGTGAATTTACTCCATGGATCTTATCAGTTTAAGTATCTCAATCTTTCATGTAACCATCTACGGTCCCCGATCACCCACCTTTCCACCTCTTCTCCTTACCCCTCAATGATAAATTACCCCTGTCTCGAAGTCAAATCCTTCCACTTTTAAAGTCCTCTACCTATTACCACTCTCATCGCGTTGTCACACTTACATCGATTACAGGGACTTGACACGGTAATTTATACCAATGTTACCCTACAAATGTAATACACTGAAGGCGGTATAATTTTTTTATGAAATTTTTCGCCTCTGATCCTATCGTTTGACCGTATCATTAATAAAAGTGGTGGATGTACGTCCTTTTTTTCGTCCAAACGAAATTATTGAGGACTAGCTGTGTAATGGTTAAAAATAGAAAGGAATTATTTGGTGTTACCATTTGTATCTTTTTTATTATATATATATACATATTTACTTAGTGAAATGACATGTCGTCTTTAGTTGTGTTGTAACATTTAGTTGACATGAAGTCATTTTGTTTTAATTTTACATATTTTTAAGAATAGAAAGGATTCAGTAGTAGAATTTAGGTGTGACAGTTTCATAGAAGACATCGGAGACTCTACGTCCTCGAGGACCTTCCGGGGACAGGACTCCTTTCCCTTCGACCTCTGACTCAACCAGGGGTTGATGTACTACGAGGGTCGTCCCCTCGTCGTGTTTCTACTACTACCTTCGTAGTAAGAAACTTATCCAACTATGTCTCGGGAACAAACTCAAAGGACTCGGTATGTCTTTTAAGGGTAACCGATAGATAAAATGTATACCATTACATTCACAGGTACAATGAGAAAGGTATGTAGAGTGGGAGAAGAGGGAAGAGGGGTACAAGTATACAGATAAGAAATACAGACAAAGAGGTGACGACGGGACATTTATTTAAGAAGTCATGGTAAAAAGATGTAAGGTATATATAAGCAATCCTATACTATAAAGAGAAAGAAAAACTGAATGAAGTGAGACAATTCAAGGGAAAAATTTGTCACTAGTCTTAGTAAATAGATTACATCCCCTTCCTTGGGTCTATAGACCATGGGTTTTGTGTCCATGTTTCTAAAAGAAAACAGAACTTCAAATAAGGAGTTGTGAAGGATCCCTTGTTTGGGTCGTCGGTATCAACTCTGAACGAGAACTGAACTACGTCGTATTTTTAAAGAGTAAAAAAGCCTTTGTTTATATCCTTCCAGGAAACGACGTCAGTCTGGTACACAGAAGACTCAATCGTTCGTTTACGTAAATCTTCCAGACTCCATACGTTCCAGGTTTTAACTTTAGACTCTTTGTCACAATCTTGAATTCGTTCCGTCCTAAAAATCTCTGATACGTTTACTTTTAGATTCACTTTGTATATTTTTAAGTCAAGATAATAAAAGTTGACCATTAACTACCGTTGTAAGGGACCATTCCTACCCATTCACCACAATAGAGGTCCAGGTTTTATAGGGTCGATGAATTTCATCCAGGGGGTTCTCCTCTTTCTGTGTGTCAAGACGTCAGAGACCTTAAGAAAAACGGGGGGGGGAAAAAAATTTTCTTTTATAATCACAGTGAACGTATGGTGACCGACTTCCCCAAAAGTAGGTTTACTCTTTGAGATGGGGAATAGAGATCTCCCTGTCCATGGTCCAAGGGTATTCGTCGTTGAGGGTACAGGACGTTGTACACCAGAGATTGGGACCACACTTCCTATTCGACCGTGTCTCGGGACTGGTGACCACAGGTCCGATCTACTGCAGAGTACCATACGTTAACACACAGTTTCGAAAGTCCAATCCCCGTGACCAGACCACTGATGTCGAAGACACTCTTCAGTGTAGGTGGAGTTTTTGGAGTACTTATCGAAAAGCCTTTGTTACCTTCAATAATTTGAAAAAGTAAGTTTTGAAAGAAGGGATACTTACGTTTGGTCACGGTTTTTACATCAGTGAAGGAAATTTATGTCCTGTCAACACAATAAGTCGAACTACTACCGGAACCTAAGAAACGCCATTCGTGAAGGTGAAGATAGAAGGAAATTCGGTTTGTATGTTGTGTGTAGTTAATGTTATAGTTAGTGCAGTGTCGTTTCAAGGATGCTGACGTATAGGTGTCCTCTTGACAAACAACGTTACATCTAAAACGACTGTTGTAGTTTCTCTTTTCGAAAAAGTTATGGACTTAAACTATATTTCTATAAATTATCCATAAGGTTCCAGTCATCGACACCCTATTCAAAGACGTCGTGGAATGATTTCCGACCTTTATAACTTACCAGTATTTATGATCACTTTATTTTCGATTCTACCTCAAAAAGATCGGGTCGTAGACGTTCCAGTAGTAACCCGGAAACTCCTTACAGGGACACAAATGTAAAACATTAGTAGTCTGTCTGGTAGTTGAAACGCTTATTTTTGGAGTTTTAAGTACAGATCCAATTGAAACATCCGAAATCTTTGTCATTTCAAAACAATTTCGGAGGTACATCAGTAGGACACGTACTCACTGTATATAGTTACAAGGACAGGGGGACTTCTAGTAGAGTTTGGTTTCGACCCAGGTTTTTCAGGTAAACGGGTCCTTTTGGGGGATAAACCTTTAAGTGTTTCCTCGATAATCTTTACAGTAGAAACATTAAGAACTACCAGGAAAGGTTTTTCTCCCAGACCAACCCACTGTAAAATACTTTGTGGTGGAAGACTTTTGTCCTGCACGGGCAACGAGGCCTCCGGGTACTCATCTTAGGAACTGAACCTCGACAGTCGCGGGGTGAGCCCGGTGTTGTAGGCGAGGCGGGGTTTAGGCGGCGGTCTCCGTCGGTCCGCCGTCGGAGGGGAAGGAGGACGAAGTACGGTATCAGTTCTGGAAACTCTTCCTTAAACGTCCCTCCATGAACGGGCACGCCCGGCAGAGGAGGCGGGTCATGACGTCCCTCTACCACGACCTCGACGTCGACGGACGAGGGACTGTCCGGTTCGGTCTGGTGACGGAGGGGTCAGACGACGACGGCCATCCGTCTAAATAACGGTAGACTCAGTTATATTTAAATCTACTTTAGTATGTCTATACAACTCCCTATTAAAAGATTTTACAATATAATAATTATATTTGTCTTTTCGCGGTATTTGACGAAACGAACCTATCTGATTGAAGAGGGGTCGTCTGGTGTCTCGACCCCACATCTGTTCACTTGGGGCGCACAAGGGTGGGAGGGGGACGTCAAGGGGACTCCGTCTCTGGAGGAGAGATCAGAGGGGAGATCCCGGACTGGGTCCCGGACTGAGTCCCCGAGTTAGTTGTGAGGGACTTTGTGATGGGAACCCTTCGCCGGAGAACACAGGATCAGTTCTGTCACTGAAGGAGATCGTCCGTGGGTGTTTATGACTTAGAATGCCTTGAAAACTAAACGAGATTCTCGTCCTGACACTTCCACCGTTCACCTTTACAACCGAAGAAACGACTGTTTTGGTACCTCGGCCGTCGTGAACACGAGAAAGTGTCTTCCGGTGGTCTCCTGTCTCATACCGACGAATACTGTTTGTGAGTCAGGGCGGGGGGTGGCGGGGTACGAGGGGCGGGCGGGGGGTAAGTTTTTAACAAAAAAGGGTCCAATCGGAATTAGCCTTGTACAAACTTGAACCTCCTAAAGAAATTCCATGTAACTAAACGAAAAGAAGAAAGTAGAGTGAACCTTCGATTATTTTCAGGTGATGTTCATTGTTCGTATTCAACAGTATTCAACAGGGACACTGTGTACCTACCATTTTAATACACAGGTCAAGAGTTAGACACACATCGGAGACAGGTAGGAGAGAGAGAGATGGGTAGGTATTTGTAGATAGACACATTGTCAGATACATTACATGATCTCCACGAAAAGTTAGTACAATGGTGTCTAAACACTGTACTCAGAAACACATGATTTACAAGACGAGTCTTCTGTCACCCTTACGGGGACTGCGGTACACTTCCCCCGTCAGACAGAGTTACACTCAGCAGGTTTCACCTTCTAGGCGAGTCACATCAGTTCCAGTTCGGGTATGACAGAGGACAGGGGTTTCGTAACTCAGACGGAAGGACCCCCTTGTAACGATTTCAGGAAGTATAAGATTCTTTGTAGTCCCACGTTTATACTCCTTGTAAATGTTATTGAAACCCTCTCTCTATTTCGCTACCAAAATTAATGGACGATGACACTGTTGACAACCTCTTCTGAGAACTCTCAGGGAACCTGACGTTCCTCTAGGTTGGTCAGGTAAGACTCCCTCTAGTCGGGACTCTAAAGAAACCTTCCTTACTACGATTTCGACTTTGAGGTCATGAAACCGGTGGAGTACACTTCTCAACTAAGTAACCTTTTCTGAGACTACGACCCTCCCTAACTCCCGTCCTCCTCTTCCCCTACTGTCTCCTACTCTACCGACCTACCGTAGTGACTGAGTTTCCTTCACTCAGACTCACTTGAGGTCCTCAACCACTACCTATCCGTCCGGACCGCACGACGCTAAGTACCCCAGCGTTTCTCAGCCTGTGCTAACTCACTGACTTTACTTGACTTGACTTGACTTGACTACTGTTGTTGTTGGAAGTGACATAAGGTAATGTTAGCGATGAATCGGTACACCCTCGTCTCAGATATGCAACCAAAGCTCACTTAATGTCTGAGAGTCGCGTTTCGTAGTCGGTTTGACCTGTTTCGTACTCGGTTATGACGACTTACTTATGTAAACCCTAGTCCTGGTCTGTCTAAGCTCTTACATAAACTTTGACCTTGAGAAGACCTCGGTAGGACTGTCCTTCATTAGTATTTAACCGACGATGGAGTGGACGGTCCGGGACCTGTGACTGTTGGAAGGGTATAGTAGGGAGTCGGTCCTGGGGGACTAGTGTCCATAAAGGGTGTACTTTAGAGTGATAGTCAAGATTGAAGAACACGAGTGAAATCGGAGGAACTAACAGGATTACACACAAGTGGTGAGATCCCTAGGTCCCTGTGGAGACTAAGGGGACCCCTTGATTATTCTCTACCGTTCTCACTACAGCTGTAAGATCCTTAGTCGTTTGATTTTACCTGACCTTACCCACTTAAATTGAGTCTGCTGATAATATAGATGACGACACCCGTCCTTAGGGAGTCTTCTTTACCTCATCGGTAGTACCGGTTGTTTTCTCAGGTTTTACGTCATGAACGTACGTTAGAGTTTTTGCTATCTTACTAGAGACAAGCAAAGGTTCCGTTTGGTAAGTTATAGTGGCATTACGTTCAGATACGGGGTTGGTCATTACGACTTCTTCGACTTCAACTTGCCAAGATACTTCTGGATGTTCTGGAACATCTTGATTGTGGTTTTTTCTACAGGAAAAGTAATATCCCCTGACCTTACGTTTTCATCCTTCAGTTCTTTGTGGACCTCATTTTCCGTTTAAACCGGAACCTTACGCCTTACTTCGTCCCGTTTCTGATTGTCTCAAAACGGTTCTTTTACGTGACCAGTATCGTTTGTGGGAGAAGGTTGTTATGTTCTCTTCTGAGATGTGTACCTGTAGTGGTCTACCAGTTGTGGCTTTAGTCTAACTAATATAACAAACGTCGGTTTCTACCTCTTCGAGATATGTCAGTCGTTTTTGTTCTGGCCCTCGACTGACACCGAGTCTAGTACTTGAAGAATAACGGTTTAAGTCTGAATTTAACTTCTTTCATCCCCTTTGACGATCTGGTAAGTCCATACTGGATTTAGTTTAGGGAATACTAATATGTCACCTTCACTCTTTATCTAACTTCCCAGATCTAGACTATCTCACGGACTACTTGATACCTTACTCCAAGTATTGTAACATGTCCTCTGTCCCTAGTTCTGGTAGGGGTACCTTTTCTTTACGTGTTTCGTTTTACCGACAGACCCCTCCGGAATTATTATCGACACTTTTCTTCTCTTCGCTTTTCGTACCCTCTTTTCCTTTCTATATTCGTAGACTTACGTCTGAAGGTTTCTTATCGTTCTTCTCTATTCTTTCGGAAGAAGTCTCTAGTTACGTTTCTTTATCTCCTTTTGTTTTCTTACCCTTTTTGATCTCTTGAGAGTTCCTTTAATCTCTATGGTTCCCTTGTAAAGTACCTTTATTTCCTGTCTTTACCATACCTGGATTGTCTTCCTCTTCTATAATTCTTCACCACCGTTCTTATGTGTCTTCTTGACATGTTTTTTCTAGAAGTGTTGGGCCTTTTGGTGCTACCACAGTAGTGAGTAGATCTCGGTCTATAGGACCTTACACTTTAGTTCACCCGGAATCTTTCGTAGTGATACTTGTTTCGATCACGTCGACTACCTTAAGGTCACCTCGATAAAGTTTAGGACTTTCTACTACGACACTTTCACGACGTGAGTCATACGGTCGTTTGAACCTTTTGAGTCGTCACCGGTGTCCTGACCTTTTCCAGTCAAAAGTAAGGTTAGGGTTTCTTTCCGTACAGTTTGTTACGAGTTTGATGACATATTAACATGAATAGAGTGTACGATCATTTCATTACGAGTTTTAAGAGGTTCCGTCCTAAGTTTTTATACACTTGGCACTTGAAGGGACTACAAGTTCGACCAAAATCTTTTCCGTCTCCTTGGTCTCTAGTTTAACGGTTGTAGGCGACCTAGTAGTTTTTTCGTTCTCTCAAGGTCTTTTTGTAGATAAAGACGAAATAACTGATACGGTTTCGAAAACTGACACACCTAGTGTTATTTGACACCTTTTAAGTCTCTCTACCCTTATGGTCTAGTGGACTGGACGGGGAACTCTTTGGACATACGTCCAGTCCTTCGTTGTCAATCTTGACTTGTACCTTGTTGTCTGACCAAGGTTTATCCTTTTCCTCACGCAGTTCCGACATATAACAGTGGGACGAATAAATTGAAGATACGTCTCATGTAGTACTCTTTGCAACCCGATCTTCTTTGTGTTCGACCTTAGTTCTCACGGTCCTCTTTATAGTTATTCGAGTCTATACGTCTACTGTGGTGGGAATACCGTCTTTTACTTCTCCTCGATTTTTCGGAGAACTACTTTCACTTTCTCCTCTCACTTTTCCAACCGAATTTCGAGTTGTAAGTCTTTGCTTCTAGTACCGTAGGCCAGGGTAGTGAAGTACCCTTTATTTACCCCTTTGTCACCTTTGTCACAGTCTGAAATAAAACCCCCCCGAGGTTTTAGTGACGTCTACCACTGACGTCGGTACTTTAATTTTCTACGAATGAGGTACCTTCCTTTCAATACTGGATGGATCTATCGTATAAGTTTTCGTCTCTGTAATGAAACGGTTGATTCTAGACGGATCAGTTCCGATACCGAAAAGGTCCCCAGTACACACTTACACTGTCAACCTGACACTTCTTTCGACTCGCGGCTTCTTAACTACGAAAACTTGACACCACAACCTCTTCTGAGAACTCTCAGGGAACCTGACTTTCCTCTAGGTTGGTCAGGTAGAATTTCCTCTAGTCAGGACCTATAAGTAACCTTCCTTACTACAACTTCGACTTTGAGGTTATGAAACCGGTGGACTACACTTCTCGACTGAGTAACCTTTTCTGGGACTACGACCCTTTCTAACTCCTGTCTCCTCTTCCCCTGCTGGTTCCTACTCTACCGACCTACCGTAGTGACTGAGTTACCTGTACTCAAACCCATTTGAGGTCCTCAACCAGTACCTGTCCCTCCGGACCGTACGACTCCAAGTACCCCAGAGTTTCTCAGCCTGTGCTGACTCGCTGACTTGACTTGACTTGACTACGTCGATTTCAAATTCCTACTCTGTTAATTGTTCCGTTCTTAATGTACCTGTTCATTTCGAGACGTACTGAATTGAACTACCACAACAAAAGGACCTCGTTACTTACCATTTGAACACCGTATTTTCTCTAATACAAAAAAGGAAACTTTACTCACACGAACCACTTGTAGTCGAAATGAGACTACTACGACATTTTCTAGACTATGTGACGTTCTGCTTGTCTTCATTCATATAGTACAATCTGATCCCGTGTCTTACCGTACAATGAAGATGTTAGACGATAATAGGTGAACACAATGTCATTGAATCCTTTTGGACCACACTTATAACCGGAGAGTTTTAAGAGTACGAATCTACTTTAAGTTTTCTAGCACAAGAATAGAATTGTATCCGGAACGTGTTTGTAACGGTACAACATAAAGAATAACGTTTATATTCGACGAAAAAATTTCTTTTAGTTTTCCGAATGCCAGTATAAAGTTTTACGTTTAATAAAAAGATTTTTTTTAGAAGATTCTACTGTATCCTTCATGTGTAGTTCGTGAATACGACGTAAGGTTTCATAATACAGGGCTCCTTTTATTGAACACACTCGACTTGATCGGAGAGAAAGTACCTTATCTTACAAATGAAGTTTTTTACTTACTGCGACATTCTAGATGTTTTGAATCACTTCGTAACATAATCAAAATTTTTTAGAATATAATCATATTTTCTGTCAGTTACACGTTTTATTCGAATACCTAAAATCACATTATCTTATCCTTTATAAGTTATTATAGTAAAGTCCAGGTGAAACTTTTATGGGAAACTCGAAAAATGGAGGACGTCGGTTCTTTCGTTGTACCCAGTGGTCGTCGAGGTGACCTCGGTAGGCTCTTTTAAGCCGGTCCCAAGAACGAGAACGGGCCAGAGGAGTTTGGTCGCTCCAGACTAGGCCTTTACACGGACTAGTCCTTTACACGGCGGTTAAATTTTTTTTTTTTTTTCTTCTCTTTTTATTTCTTTTATTGGAAACTCTTTGATGGTGAAAACATCGAAAGCAAAACCTAGTTTCTGCTTGAATCTATTAATAGACTTTTCAGTAAATTTATGATAATGCCTACACACCCGGAAAACAAAAGTATCTAAAGTCGGTCTTATTACCTAAATTGTATCTTCGTTTGTCTTTGTAGGTCACTAGAAGATTACTCTCACCGTTCCTCTCTGAACGTTTTTATATTTTTACATTTTTCGAGGTGACAAGGGTGACATCACAAATAAACCCCTTTATTAATATAAGGTACAATTGACACAATAATTATAATAAGATTTATTTACTTATTCGTTTAACATTGAGATAATAAAGATGATACCTATTATAGCTATCTTCATTGATATTTGTTTTAATGGGAACCCCAGGAGTGATTAAACAACCTCACATATTTATAAGACTGGTTTTTGCAAAACTTTTAGCGACTGATGTTCGGGAACCCGGTCCTGAGTCCCTCACACTGTTTTTCGAGAGCCACGTCTCCTCCTCCCTAGTCCTGTTGCGGGGTCCAAGGGGCCTCCCGTTCCCAGAGTCCCAGAGTCTCAGTTCCCGCCATAGACCCCGGCCCTGCGAGGTAGAACCTCGAAGGGGAGAGAAGCTCAAAGTGGAAGAGAGAGTGTTGGACACAGTCGCGGAGGATTGACCTGCTGTAAACACCGCGCTGGGGTCCAGAGTGAGGATAACCCACAGGCTAAAGACGGTCATAAGTAGAAGCGCCAAGGTCCAATGGTTCACAAGTAGGTGGACGACCTGAGCGAGGAGGGGTCTGGGGCCTCTACGCCCAGTACCCCGGCTCTTGGGAGGAGGACGACGACGGCCCCCGCGACCAGGACTGGCTCTGGACCCGCCCACTCACGCCCGAGCCCTCCCTTGCCGGAGACGCCCCTCCACCCGGCCTGTCCCGTCCCGAGGGTCCCTTCCTCGCTCGGGTGGCGGGAGCGGGGCTGGACGGGGGAGGCGGGCAGGGCAGGACAGGGAGGGAACGAAGGGCGGGGGAGAAGAGACGGGGGGTTCAGGACCAGAAAGAGGCTGGAAGAGGCAGAGTGATCGCGGAGCGGGGAGGGAGGAGGGTCAAGGTAGTGGAGCCTGGGCCCTGGGCGCGGCGCTCCTCCAGCCCGGCCCAGAGTGGAGAGGGGCGGGGGTCCGAGGGTGAGCGACTCCATAAAGATGTGGCGGCACAGGGCCGGGCCGGCGCCCCTCTGGGCGAAGTAGCGGCAGCCGATGCACCTGCTGTGTCTCAAGCACGCCGAGCTGTCGCTGCGGGGCCTAGGCTCCTACCTCGGCGCCCGCGCCACCCACCTCGTCCTCCCGGGCCTCATAACCCTAGTCCTCTGCGCCTCTTGATTCCTTCGGCGTGTCTGAAAGGCTCGCTTGGACTTGTCGGACGCGCCGATGATGTCGGTCTCGCTCCGGCCACTCGCTGGGCCCGGGCCCCGGCTCAGTGCCGGGGGTAGAGGTCCCTGGCCGCCCCAGCGGGCTCAGACGCCCAGGCTCCTAGTGGGGTTGTGACTCCCTGAGAGGCGAGGGGGGCTGGGCCCTCCTCGAGCGCCCCTGAACTGGGCCAAAATAAAGTCAAACGTAAATTAGGGACGCCTACCACCCCCGCCCAGTCCCAGAGTGTGGGAGGTCCTTTACATACCGACGCTGCACCTCGGTCTGCCCGCAGAGGAGGCGCCCATACTAGTCAAGCAGATGGAACCGTCTCTCATGTAGTGGGACTTGCTTCTGGACGCGAGGACCTGGCGCCGCCTGTGCCTCCGAGTCTAGAGGTTCGCGTTCACCCTCTTCCTTCCACTCCGTCTCCGAGCGTCCTTGATGGACCTCCCGGCTACGCACCTCACCGACGGGTCTATGGAACTCTTCCCCTTCCTGTGCGACGACGCGCGTCCATGATCCCCGCACCCCAGCGGGACTAGAGAGGAGCCCGACCTCGACCGAAGGGTGCTCCTCTTCTTTCACCCCAGGGACACCCTTGTCGCGCGGTCCAAGAACAGTCCTCTCCCTCCTTACGCGGGTCCAAAAGTATCGGACATGTTCTGCCACTGAGAGGTCATCAAAGTAAAGAGACCTCTTAATTCCTTAGGTCACGGAAACTCCTTCTTCGTCCTTTGGTAGGGACTTTATTGACCAGTCGCCACGGGAAAGTGGGACGGGTGGTAGAACACTGAGAACTGAAAGTGGAACGGGCGGTAAAACACTGAGCAATGAAAGAGTTCCGGACAAGAATCTGATCTCGTAGTATTCTCCGGTCTGAGGTCGAAAAGACTCAGTAAGTCAAAGGTTGTTTCAGTCCTGGTAACGAGACATAAGAGGGGGAATTCCACCTCGTAGGATGGAACCGAGAGTGGGACTGAGGTGATGAAATGTTCCTGATCTAAAAGGCACCGTGGTCTCAGGTCTGACCACAGACCACAAACACCAAAAAGAAAAGTTTGAGTAAAAGAGTAGTAACGAATCTTACTAGTGCACTACGAAGGAGGTGTCGGGTACCCTCATTGTATTTGACACTTAAAAGACTAAGAAGAAGGAGTCTCGGAGGTTTCCGTGTACACTGGACAGTGGGGTAGAGAACTCGCACTCCAGTGGGACTCCACGACCCGGAACCCGAAGATGGGACTCCTCTAGAGTGACTGTACCGTCGTACTGCCCCTCCTGGTCACGGTCCTGTACCTCGAACACCTCTGGTCCGGAAGTCCCCTACCTCAGAAGGTCTTCACCCGCCGGGACCACCACGGAAGACCTCTCCTCGTCTCTATGTGCACGGGACACGTCGTACTCCCCGAAGACCTCGGGGAGTGGGACTCTACCTCATTCCTCCCCCTACCCTACCTCGAAAAGAGTCTATTTCGTCCTCGGGAAGTCCTGAGTTTCCAGTCCTGAGTTTCCAGTCCTGAGTTCGGACTCCAGTCCCGGAGAAGGAAAAGGAGGTGTCTTGGAGGAGTCTGGACGAAGGAGTAGTACCCCTAGTAACAACCGGACCAAGAGGAGTACCACCGACACCACCGACCTCGACCCTAGACCTCCTTCTTCGCGAGTCCATCCCTTCCCTCCCTTCCTAGACTCAAAAGTACAGAGTGACTCCCCAAAGTTCAGATCCATCTTCAAACGGACGGAACAAGGACCCTTAATGGTAGGTATGTATACCCGAACGACCAGACCTCGACTACGATTGTAACTAGGAAAACATTTCATGTACACTTTTACTTTCTATCTAAAAAGTGGAAGTATAAAGGTCAACCCCGGACAAAGAGTCGTGAACTTCTAGTCTCCGCTTCCAGGGGTGACTCAAGTCTGGAGATCTTCCCAACCTCTACTAGGTCTGGGGGGTGTAGAGGAAAGAAATATAAGGACTAAGACAGGACCTAAAAACCAACGTCAAGGTCTTTCAAGAGACCCCAGGTCTTGATCTCACAAAGAGATCCTATAGTACTAAGTGAGAAGAGGTACCTAAGAGTACATTACAAAAGAAGAACGTCTACTTTTGCCTGCCTCCATGTGAGTCCGACGTTCATTCATGTCTCCCCCATACTAAGGACTCTGGGAAGACTCCCACGTCTGTTCTCCGGTACCCCTCGAGCGGGAGGAGTTTTAAGGAAGAGATCAAAGAGAGGACACCCAAGACTGGTGTAGGACCAGAACAAGAGAGGGTCCGTCACTGTCACGGGTCCCGAGACTACACACTGGTCTCGAGAGTACCTAGGGTTTCCACTCTGGGACCTCCCAGGACTGACCCTCTCCTCAACCACGTCCCCCCTCTGTGACCCACCACCCCCAGAAACTCACCCTGTACACTCGTACACCCCCCGACACCTCTTACACTTGGGAATGTACTGACTGGATATGACCAAGTACTAAGAAAAGAAAGTCACACTTTGTCGAGGGAACATCCCTGACTCATTACCTTCTAAGGTATAGAGTGGGGACGTAATACTGAACTTCTAGACTAAAGAGAAAGACGCCTTCAGTAGGCGGCCCCCGGTCGTACTCCTTGAGGCGGGTACCGTTTCCAGTACGCCTGCCTTCGAAACGTATGTGTTTCCGCACGAGTTCGGAGTCCTTTGGGGGACAAGGGCCCGTAGATGGGGGTTTTGGTCTCATGAAATGTCCCCCGAGAGGGGGTATTGGTAAAGAGAGCCTCCTCCTCAATTGAACGTCGAGGTTAATTATTTTTAAGGACCCGCACTGTTCTCACAAAGTTGAAGGCTTGAGACTTCCAAGAGACCAGACGGACTAGGCCAAGCAGACCGGTGTACACTAACAAGGTCCGGAGGTTTGACACTCTCCGTACCCTACAAAGATTTATGTCTGAGAAAACTCTTCAATCTTCTAGTAATCATATCATAATCACCCAACTACTCCTTAATAAAACCACTTCCCAAAAAAGTAAACAACACGGTTATTAATGACGATTAAGGGAAGGGACCCACACTGTTCCCACAGAGTCCAGTTTGGATAGACGACTGTCTGATCGAACACACTGTTGGAGAGTTGGTATTTGTCGTGTCTCTCAAACCTCATAATCGTATCCCGAAAAGAGTAACTACTCAGTTACTAACGGCGGTCCGGAGGTTTAGGAATCTGTAGACCCTTATATAATTAGTTACATAAACCTTATATCTTTTCCTTTATATCATCAAAAAACTACAATCGTTATGATCTGAAAAACTCAATTACTTAAAAGAGAAAACAATATCTAGTGACATGAAACAATATTTAGTGATACGATGCATTTTTACATTGAAATAGTGATAGAATTCTGTTTTATCTAGAATTCCCCTTGTAACCACTTCCCAAATGTAAACAACTCGGTTATAAACGACGATTTAGAGGTATAAGGACGGGAATATTANTTTGGAGAGACGACTGTCTGATCGAACACACTGTTGGAGAGTTGGTATTTGTCGTGTCTCTCAAACCTCATAATCGTATCCCGAAAAGAGTAACTGAGTAGTTACTAACGGCGGTCCGGAGGTTTAGGAATCTGTAGACCCTTATATAATTAGTTACATAAACCTTATATCTTTTCCTTTATATCATCAAAAAACTACAATCGTTATGATCTGAAAAACTCAATTACTTAAAAGAGAAAACAATATCTAGTGACATGAAACAATATTTAGTGATATTTAGTGATACGATGCATTTTTACATTGAAATAGTGATAGAATTCTGTTTTATCTAGAATTCCCCTTGTAACCACTTCCCAAATGTAAACAACTCGGTTATAAACGACGATTTAGAGGTATAAGGACGGGAATATTACTTATATTGATCGTATATCCTCCAAGTGCCCCAGCGTTTTCCGCCTGTACTGATTCGCTGACTTCACTTGACTTGACTAACTCGATTTCAAATTCCTACTCTGAATTAACTGTTCCGTTCTTAATGTACCTGTTCATTTCGAGATGTACTGAATTGAACTACCACAACGAAAGGACCTGGTCACTTACCATTTGAACACCGTATTTTCTCTAATACAAAAAAAGAAACTTTACTCACACGAACCACTTGTAATCGAAATGAGACTACTACGACATTTTCTAGACTATGTGACGTTCTCCTTGTCTTCATTCATATAGTACAATCTTATCCCGTGTCTTACCGTACAATGAAGATGTTAGACGATAATAGGTGAACACAATCTCATTGAATTCTTTTGGACCACACTTATAGCCGGGGAGTTTTAAGAGTACGAATCTACTTCAAGTTTTCTACCACAAGATGAGAATTCTATCCGGAACGTGTCTATAACGATACAACATAATAACATTTTTACTCGACGAAAAAGAATCCTTTTAGTTTTCCGAATGCCAGTATAAAGTTTTACGTTTAATAAAAAGGTTTTTTTTTTTTTTTAGAAGATTCTACTGTATCCTTCATGTGTAGTTCGTGAATACGACGTAAGGTTTCATAATACAGGGTTCCTTTTATTGAGCCCACTCGACTTGATCGGAGAGAAAGTACCTTATGTTACAAATGAAGTTTTTTACTTACTGTGACCTTCTAGATGTTTTGAATCACTTCGTAACATAATCAAAATTTTTAGAATATAATCATATTTTCTGTCAGTTACACGTTTTATTCGAATACCTAAAATCACATTATCTTATCCTTTGTAAGTTATTATGTTAAAGTCCAGGTGAAACTTTTATTGGAAAC
Organism: Capra ibex; assembly: GCA_006410555.1. NCBI lineage: Eukaryota > Metazoa > Chordata > Mammalia > Artiodactyla > Bovidae > Capra > Capra ibex. The sequence continues at coordinate 18,411,992 of SJYO01000647.1, read as the reverse complement.
TCTGAAAATGGAGCAACGTCGGCTCTTTCGTTGTACTCAGTGGTCGTCGAGATGACCTCGGTGGGCTCTTTTAAGCCGGTCCCAAGACCGAGAACGGCCCAGGCGAGTTTGACCGTGACAGACTATGCCTTTATACACGGAATAGGCCTTTACACGACGGTCACAAATCGGTCATACGCTTCCTGTACCCGAAGTAATTCAACCTGATTGCCTTGAAGAAATTTACCGAGTAGGTCGTGTAGTTGGAGTCCGTCTTTATTATTCGAGAAACATATATTTTATTTTCGAAAGTTTGAAGTCTTTTTTCTTTTTTTTTTATTGGAAACTCTTTGATGGTGAAAACATCAAAAGTAAAACCTAGTTTCTACTTGAATCTATTAATAGACTTTTCAGTAAATTTATGATAATGCATACACACCCGAAAAATAAAAGTATCTAAAGTCGGTCTTATTACCTAAATTGTATCTTCGTTTGTCTTTATAGGTCACTAGAAGATTACTCTCACCGTTCCTCTCTGAACGTTTTTATATTTTTACATTTTTCGAGGTGACAAGGGTGACATCACGAATAAACCCCTTTATCAATATAAGGTATAATTGACACACAATAATTATAATAAGATTTATTTACTTATTCGTTTAACATTGATAATAAAGATGATACCTTTTATAGCTATCTTCATTGATATTTGTTTTAATGGGAACCCCAGGAGTGATTAAACAACCTCACATATTTATAAGACTGGTTTTTGCAAAACTTTTAGCGACTGATGTTCGGGGACCCGGTCTGAGTCGCTCACACTGTTTTTCGAGAGGCACGTCCTCTCCTCCCTAGTCCCTGTTGCAGGGTCCAAGGCGCCTCCCGTTCCCAGAGTCCCAGAGTCTCAGTTCCCGCCATAGACCCCGGCCCTGCGAGGTAGAGCCTCGAAGGGGAGAGAAGCTCAAAGTGTAAGAGAGAGTGTTGGACACAGCCGGGGAGGATAGACCTGCTGTAAACACCGCGCTGGGGTCCAGAGGGAGGGTAACCCACAGGCTAAAGACGGTCATAAGTAGAAGCGCCATGGTACAATGGTTCACAAGAGATGGGCGACCTGAGCGAAGAGGGGTCTGGGGCCTCTACCCCCAGTACCCCGGCTCTTGGGAGAAGGACGACGACGGCCCCCGCGACCAGGACTGGCTCTGGACCCGCCCACTCACGCCCGAGCCCTCCCTTGCCGGAGACGCCCCTCCACCCGTCCTGTCCCGTCCTGGGGGTCCCTTCCTCGCTCGGGTGGCGGGAGCGGGGCTGGACGGGGGAGGCGGGCAGGGCAGGACAGGGAGGGAACGAAGGGCGGGGGAGAAGAGACGGGAGGTTCAGGACCACGAAGAGGAAGAAGAGCCAGAGTGCTCGCGGAGCGGGGAGGGAGGAGGGAAAAGGCAGTGGAGCCTGGGCCCTGGGCTTGGCGCTCCTCCAGCCCGGCGGAGTGGGGAGGGGCGGGGGTCCGAGGGTGAGGGACTCCATACAGATGTGGCGGCACAGGGCCGGGCCGGCGCCCCTCGGGGCGAAGTAGCGACAGCCGATGCACCTGCTGTGCGTCAAGGACGCCAAGCTGTCGCTGCGGGGCCTAGGCTCCTACCTCGGCGCCCGCGCCACCCACCTCGTCCTCCCCGGGCTCATAACCCTAGTCCTCTGCGCCTCTTGATTCCTGCGGCGTGTCTGAAAGGCTCACTTGGACTTGTCGGACGCGCCGATGATGTCGGTCTCGCTCCGGCCACTCGCTGCGCCCGGGCCCAGGCCCAGTGCCAGGGGTAGGGGTCCCTGGCCTCCCCAGCGGGCACAGACGGCCAAGCTGACAGTGGGGTTGTGACGCCCTGGGCGGGCTAGGGGCTGGGCCTTCCTCTGCCCCCATGAACTGGGCCAAAGCAAAGTCAAACCCAAATTAGTGGCGACTACCAGACCCGCCCAGTCCCAGAGTGTGGGAGGTCCTTTACATACCGACGCTGCACCCCGGCCTGGCCGCGGAGGAGGCGCCCATACTAGTCAAGCGGATGCTGCCGTCTCTCATGTAGTGGGACTTGCTCCTGGACGCGAGGACCTGGCGCCGCCTGTGCCGCCGAGTCTAGTGGTTCTCGTGCACCCTCTTCCTTCCACTCCGTCTCCGAGCGTCCTTGATGGACCTCCCGGCCACGCACCTCAGCGAGGCGTCTATGGACCTCTAGCCCTTCCTGTGCGACGTCGCGCGTCCATGCTCCCCGGGCCCCCGCGGGACTAGAGGGGAGCCAGACCTCGACCGAAGGGTGCTCCTCTTGTCGCGCGGTCCAAGAACAGTCCTCTCCCTCCTTACGCGGGTCCAAAAGTATCGGACATATTCTGCCACTGAGAGGTCATCAAAGTAAAGAGACCTCTTAATTCCTTATTGTTACGGAAACCCCTTCTTCGTCCTTTGGTAGGGACTTTATTGACCAGTCGCCACGGGAAAGTGGGACGGGCGGTAGAACACTGAGCACTGAAAGAGTTCCGGACAAGAGTCTGATCTCGTAGTATTCTCCGGTCTGAGGTCGAAAAGACTCAGTAAGTCAAAGGTTTCAGTCCTGGTAACGAGACATAAGAGGGGGAATTCCACCTCGTAGGATGGAACCCTGAGTGGGACTGAGGTCTTGAAATGTTCCTGATCCTTTAAAAGGGTCTGTGGTGTCGGGTCCGGCCACAGACCACAAACACGAAAAAGAAAGGTTTGAGTAAAAGAGTAGTAAAGAATCTTATCAGTACACTACGAAGGAGGTGCCGGGTACCCTAATTTTATTTGACACTTAAAAGACTAAGAAGAAGGAGTCTCGGAGGTTTCTGTGTACACTGGACAGTGGAGAAGAGACTCGTACTCCAGTGGGACTCCACGACCCGGAACACAAAGATGGGACTCCTCTAGAGTGACTGTACCGTCGCACTACCTCTGCTGGTCTGGGTCCTGTACCTCGAACACCTCTGGTCCGGAAGTCCTCTACCTTGGAAGGTCTTCACCCGGCGGGACCACCACGGAAGACCTCTCCTCGTCTCTATGTGTACGGGACACGTCGTGCTCCCCGAAGACCTCGGGGAGTGGGACTCTACCCCATTCCTCCCCCTACCCTACCTCGAAAAGAGTCTATTTCGTCCTCGGGAAGTCCTGAGTTTCCAGTCCTGAGTTCGGACTCCAGTCCCGGAGAAGGAAAAGGAGGTGTCTTGGAGGAGTCTGGACGAAGGAGTAGTACCCCTAGTAACAACCGGACCAAGAGGAGTACCACCGACACCACCGACCTCGACCCTAGACCTCCTTCTTCGCGAGTCCATCCCTTCCCTCCCTTCCTAGACTCAAAAGTACAGAGTGACTCCCCAAAGTTCAGGTCCATCTTCAAACGGACGGAACAAGGACCCTTAATGGTAGGTATGTATACCCGAACGACCAAACCTCGACTACGATTGTAACTGGGAAAACATTTCATGTACATCTTTACTTTCTAAAAAGTGGAAGTATTAAGGTCGACCTCGGACAAAGAGTCGTGAACTTCTAGTCTCCGCTTCCAGGGGTGTCAAGTCTGGAGATCTTCCCAACCTCTACCAGGTCTGGGGGGTGTAGAGAAAAGAAATATAAGGACTAAGACAGGACCTAAAAACCAACGTCAAGGTCTTTCAAGAGACCCCAGGTCTTGATCTCACAAAGAGATCTTATAGTACAAAGTCAGAAGAGGTACCTAAGAATGCACTATAAAAGAAGAACGTCCACTTTTACCTCCATTGACGTGAGTCCGACGTTCATTCATGTCTCCCCCACACTCAGGACTCTGGGAAGACTTCCACGTTATTCTCCGGTACCACCCGAGCGGGAGGAGTTTCAAGGAAGAGATCAAAGAGAGGACACCTAAGACTGGTGTAAGACCAGAACAAGAGGGGGTTCGTCACTGTCACGGGTCCCGAGACTACACACTGGTCTCGAGAGTACCTACGATTTCCTCTCTGGGACCTCCCAGAACTGACCCTCTCCTCAACCACGTCCCCCCTGTTTGACCCACCACCGCCAGAAACTCACCCTGTACACTCGTACACCCCCCGACACCTTTTACACTCGGGAATGTACTGACTGGATGTGACCAAGTACTAAGAAAAGAAAGTGTCACACTTTGTCGAGGGAACACCCCTGACTCATTACGTTCTAAGGTATAGGGTGGTGGAGTAATACTGAACTTCTAGACTGAAGAGAAAGACGTTTTCAGTATTACACGGACAGGGAGATAATCGTATTACATGTCTTCACCACTCGGGGGAGACAGGTGGTGCTGGGGTGGAGTGGGACATGACAAAATTATGGTACAAAATAACGGTGGGCCATAAGGTAGTGAAGTACCCTTTATCTACCCCTTTGTCATCTTTGTCACAGTCTGAAATAAAACCCCTCGAGATTTTAGTAACGTCTAAGACTGACTCGCTGACTTAACTTGACTTGACTACCTCGATTTCAAATTCCTACTCTGAATTAACTGTTCCGTTCTTAATGTACCTGTTCATTTCGAGACGTACTGAATTGAACTACCACAACGAAAGGACCTGGTCACTTACCATTTGTACACTGTATTTTCTCTAATACAAAAAAAGAAACTTTACTCACACGAACCACTTGTAATCGAAATGAGACTACTACGACATTTTCTAGACTATGTGACGTTCTCCTTGTCTTCATTCATATAGTACAATCTTATCCCGTGTCTTACCGTACAATGAAGATGTTAGACGATAATAGGTGAACACACTCTCATTGAATTCTTTTGGACCACGCTTATAGACGGTGACTTTTAAAAGTACCAATCTACTTCAAGTTTTCTACCACAAGATTAGGATTGTATCCGGAACGTGTCTATAACGATATAACACAAAGAATAACGTTTTTACTCGACGAAAAAAAAAAAAAAACCTTTTACTTTTCCGAATACCAGTATAAAGTTTTATGTTTAATAAAAAGATTTTTTTAGAAGATTCTACCGTATCCTTCATGTGTAGTTCATCAAAACGATGTAAGGTTTCATAATACAGGGTTCCTTTTATTGAGCCCACTCGACTTGATCGGAGAGAAAGTACCTTATGTCACAAATGAAGTTTTTTACTTACTACAACCTCCTACATGTTTTGAATCGCTTCGTGACATAATCAAAATTTTTTAGAATATAATCATATTTTCTGTCAGTCACACGTTTTATTCGAATACCTAAAATCACATTACCTTTATAAGTTATTATAGTAAAGTCCAGGTGAAACTTTTATTGGAAACTCTGAAAATGGAGCAACGTCGGCTCTTTCGTTGTACCCAGTGACCGTCGAGATGACCTCGGTAGGCTCTTCTAAGCCGGTCCCAAGACCAAGAACGGGCCAGACGAGTTTGGCCGTGACGGACTATACCTTTATACACGGAATAGGCCTTTACACGACGGTCACAAATCGGTCATACGCTTCCTGTCCCCGAAGTAATTCAACCTGATCGCCTTGAAGGAATTTACCGCGTAGGTCGTGTAGTTGGAGTCCGCCTTTATTATGATCGAGAAACATATATTTTATTTTAGAAAGTTTTGAAGTCTTTTTTTTTCTTTTCTTTTCTTTTTTTCTTTTATTGGAAACTCTTTGATGGTGAAAACATCAAAAGCAAAACCTAGTTTCTGCTTGAATCTATTAATAGACTTTTCAATAAATTTTATGATAATGTATACACACCCGAAAAATAAAAGTATCTAAAGTTGGTCTTATTATCTAAATTGTATCTTCGTTTGTTTGTAGGTCACTAGAAGATTACTCTCAATGTTCTTCTCTGAACGTTTTTATATTTTTACATTTTTCGAGGTGACAAGGGTGACATCACGAATAAACCCTTTTATTAATATAAGGTATAATTGACACACAATAATTATAATAAGATTTATTTACTTATTCGTTTAACATTGAGATAATAAAGATGATACCTTTTATAGCTATCTTCATTGATATTTGTTTTAATGGGAACCCCAGGAGTGATTAAACAACCTCACATATTTATAAGACTGGTTTTTACAAAACTTTTAGCGACTGACATTCGGGGACCCGGTCCTGAGTCCCTCACACTGTTTTTCGAGAGCCACGTCCTCTCCTCCCTAGTCCTGTTGCAGGGTCCAAGGGGCCTCCCGTTCCCAGAGTCCCAGAGTCTCAGTTCCCGCCATAGACCACGGCCCTGCGAGGTAGAACCTCGAAGGGGAGAGGACCTCAAAGTGTAAGAGAGAGTGATGGTCACAGTCGCGGAGGATTGACCTGCTGTAAACACCGCGCCGGGGTCCACAGTGAGGGTAACCCACAGGCTAAAGATTGACGGCCATAAGTAGAGGCGCCAAGGTCCAATGGTTCACAAGTAGATGGCGACCTGAGCGAAGAGGGGTCTGGGGCCTCTACGCCCAGTACCCCGGCTCTTGGGAGGACGACGACGACGGCCCCCGGACCAGGACTGGCTCTGGACCCGCCCACTCACGCCCGAGCCCTCCCTTGCCGGAGACGCCCCTCCACCCGTCCTGTCCCGTCCTGGGGGTCCCTTCCTCGCTCGGGCGGCGGGAGCGGGGCTGGACGGGGGAGGCGGGCAGGGCAGGACAGGGAGGGAACGAAGGGCGGGAGAAGAGACGGGGGGTTCAGGACCAGGAAGAGGCTCGAAGAGGCGGAGTGCTCGGGGAGCGGGGAGGGAGGAGGGTCAAGGCAGTGGAGCCTAGGGCCTGGGCTTGGCGCTCCTCCAGCCCGGCGGAGTGGGGAGGGGCGGGAGTCCGAGGGTGAGGGACTCTATAAAGATGTGGCGGCACAGGGCCGGGCCGGCGCCCCTCGGGGCGAAGTAGCGGCAGCCGATGCACCTGCTGTGTCTCAAGCACGCCGAGCTGTCGCTGCGGGGCCTAGGCTCCTACCTCGGCGCCCCCGCCACCCACCCGTCCTCCCCGGGCTCATAACCCTAGACTCGTGCGCATCTTGGCTCCTGCGGCGTGGCTGAAAGACTTTCTTAGACTTGTGGGACGCGCCGATGATGTTGGCCTCGCTCCGGCCACTCGCTGCGCCCGGGCCCAGCCCAGTGCTGTGCGTAGGGGTCCCTGGCCGGCCCAGCGGGCTCAGACGCCCAGGCTCCCAGTGGGGCTGTGATGCCCTGGGCGAGGGGGGGGGGGGGGGGGGGGGGNGCTGGGCCCTCCTCGGCCGCCTCGAACTGGGTCAAAGTAAAGTAAACCCAAATTAGGGACGCCTACTAGGCCCGCCCAGTCTCTGAGTGTGGGAGGTCCTCTACATGCCGACGCTGCACCTCGGCCTGCCCGCAGAGGAGGCGCCCATGTCAGTCATGCCGATGCTCCCGTCTCTAATGTAGCGGGACTTGCTCCTGGACGCGAGGACCTGGCGCCGCCTGTGCCGCCGAGTCTAGTGGTTTCCGTTCAAACTCGTCGCGCCACGACGCCTCGGACACACGTTGATGGACTTGCCGCTCACGCACCTCCCAGAGGCGTCCATGGACCTCTTCCCTTTCCTGTTCGACGACGCGCGTCCATGCTCCCCGCGCCGCGGAGGGACTAGAGGGAACGCCGACCTCGGCCGTAGGGTGCTCCTCTTTTTTCACCCCAGGGACACCCTTGTCGCGGGATTTAAGAATAGACCTCTCCCTCTTTACGAGGGTCCAAAAGTATAAGACATGTTCTGCCACTCAGCGGTCATCGAAGTAAAGAGACCTGTTAATTCCTTAGGTCACGGAAACCCCTTCTTCGTCCTTTGGTGGGGACTTTATTGATAAGTCGCCACGGGAAAGTGGGACGGGCGGTAGAACACTGACCCCTGAAAGGTTCCGGACAAGAGTCTGGTTCTCGTAGAATTCTCCGGTCTGAGGTCGAAAGGACTCAGTAAGTCAAAGGTTGTTTCAGTCCTGGTAACGAGACATAAGAGGGGGAATTCCACCTCGTAGGATGGAACCGAGAGTGGGACTGAGGTCTTGAAGTGTTCCTGATCCTCTAAAAGGGTCCGTGGTCTCGGATCCGACCACAGACCACAAACACGAAAAAGAAAAGTTTGAGTAAAAGAGTAGTAAAGAGTCTTACCAGTGCACTACGAAGGAGGCACCGGGTACCCTCATTGTATTTGACACTTAAAAGACTAACAAGGAGAAGTCTCGGAGGTTTCTGGGTACACCGGGTAGTGGGGTAGAGACTCGCACTCCAGTGGGACCCCACGACCCGGGACCCGAAGATGGGACTCCTCTAGAGTGACTGTACCGTCGCACTATGCTTCTGGTCTAGGTCCTGTACCTCGAACACCTCTGGTCCGGAAGTCCTCTACCTTGGAAGGTATTCACCCGCCGGGATTACCACGGAAGACCTCTCCTCGTCTCTACGTGCACGGGACACGTCGTACTCCCCGAAGTCCTCGGGGAGTGGGACTCTACCCCATTTCTCCCGCTACCCTACCTCGAAAAGAGTCTATTTCGTCCTCGGGAAGTCCTGAGTTTCCAGTCCTGAGTTTGGACTCTAGTCCCGGAGAAGGAAAAGGAGGTGTCTTGGAGGAGTCTGGAAGAAGGAGTGGTACCCCTAGTAACAACCGGACCAAGAGGAGTACCACCGACCTCGATCCTAGACCTCCTTCTTCACGAGTCCACCCCTTCCCTCCCTCCCTAGACTCAAAAGAACAGAGTGACTCTCCAAAGTTCAGGTCCATCTTCAAACGGACGGAACAAGGAACCTTTATGGTAGGTGTGTATACTCGAACGACCAGACCTCGACTACGATTGTAACTGGGAAAACATTTCATGTACACCTTTACTTTCTAACTAAAAAGTGGAAGTATTAAGGTCAACCCCGGACAAAGAGTCGTGAACTTCCAGTCTCCACTTCCAGGGGTGACTCAAGTCTGGAGATCTTCCCAACCTCTACTAGGTCAGGGGAGTGTAGAGGAAAAAATATAAGGACTAAGACAGGACCTAAAAACCAATGTCAAGGTCTTTCAAGAGACCCCAGGTCTTGATCGACCAAAGAGATCCTATAGTACTAAGTCAGAAGAGGTACCTAAGAATGCACTACAAAAGAAGAACGTCCACTTTTTCCTCTCTCGATGTGAGTCCGACGTTCATTCATGTCTCCCCCCCACTCAGGACTCTGGGAAGACTCTCACGTCTGTTCTCCGGTACCCCCCGAGCGGGAGGAGTTTAAAGGAAGAGATCAAAGAGAGGACACCTAAGACTGGTGTAAGACCAGAACAAGAGGGGGTCCGTCACTTGAAAGTAGTCTGGTCTCGAAACTACACACTGGTCTCGAGACTACACACTGGTCTCGAAAGTACCTACGATTTCCACTCTGGGACCTCCCAGAACTGACCCTCTCCTCAACCACGTCCCCCCTGTGTGACCCACCGCCGCCAGAAACTCACCCTGTACACTCGTACACCCCCCGGCACCTCTTACACTCGGGAATGTACTGACTGGATGTGACCAAGTACTAAGAAAAGAAAGTGTCACACTTTGTCGAGGGAACACCCCTGACTCACTCCGTTCTAAGGTATAGGGTGGGGACGTAATACTGAACTTCTAGACTGAAGAAAAAGACGTCTTGAGTAGACTTACACAGACACGACGACAATCGTATTACATTTCTTCACCACTCGGACCGGGGGGAGGCAGGTGGTGCTGGGGAGGCGTGGGACCTGACAAAAGAGACTACTAGGAAGGACTAGGTTGTCTTCGACCTGACCCGACAGAGGCAGAAACCGAATTGAAGAAAAGGAAAAAGTATAGAATAACTTTTAGTCCTAGGTTTGATGTATAAAGGGGGATATCCAGGAGTAGTTAGAACAGGGGATCACAAACAGATACACCCAGACAAAACATTTTGAAATGTTTACAAACATGTCAAAATAATACAGATTTACAGAAAGCACTATAATTTAATTTAAATCATTTTATTTTCTTTAACAAAAAGGAAATACCAGTCAAATCAGTAAAAGTATATACGAAATAGGAATGATTAGTTCAGAAAATAAAGTAAAAAGTCAAAAAAAAAAAGTAAAGGGAGCTTTATAGTGACAACGACGACGACGACGACGACGATTCATCGAAGTCAACACAGGCTGAGACACGCTGGGGTATCTGCCGTCTGGTGGTCCGAGGGCGGTAGTGACCCTAAGAGGTCCGTTCTTGTGACCTCACCCAACGGTAAAAGAAGAGGTTACGTACTTTTACTTTTCACTTTCACTTCAACGAGTCAGCACAGACTGAGAATCGCTGGGATACCTGACGTCGGGTGGTCCGAGGAGACAGGTACCCTAAAAGGTCCGTTCTCATGACCTCACCGCACGGTGACGGAAAAGGTTATAGTCACAATGACCAAAGATCCTTGAGTAAATACTGACACCTATCATCGATAAACAGTACGTCACATTTACTTTATGGTACAAAATAACGGTGGACTATTCGGGAATTTCGTCTCAGATTAAATCCAAATATAAACCAATCTTTTATCCTGGGTATTCAGTTGTTCTTACCAAAAGACTTTTCTTTTTATAGGACACTACATCACACTTCCTCCCAACCAACGGTTCTTCCTTTCTTGTCGAGAACACTCTTTGTGTGTTCACCGTGACTACAGTTACACTCATCTACAATACGACATCGATGGTGTTATGTTGTAAACCGGACTTCAGTGTAATTATTTCTATATCCCTCCACGAATTGTGACTAGGACGAAAGGTCCACCGAGGCACTATTTGTTAGGTAAACAGTTACGTCTTCTGAATCCTCTACGTCTAAACTAAGAACCCGACCCTTCTAGGGGACCTCTTCCCTTACCGTCGGGTGAGGTCATAAGAGTGGATCTTCTAAGGTAATGACTCCTCGAACCCCCCGAAGTCAGGTACCCAGCGTTTCTCAACCTACACTTACTCACTGACTCGTGTATGTGTCGCGTAATGTGACTCGTAAGTAAGTGTGGTCGATATACGGTCTGTGTACTGTGTCACAAAATGTAGACCCTTTGTAGTGACGTCAATTTCTCTTTTTAACGACCGGAATACCTCGTACATAAGTTCACCATCCTCTGTCTGATATGGAATAGTCATCCGATTTATTCCTTTCACAAGACAATACCTTCCTACTCTTGTTATCTTTCTACGTCACCCCTTCCACTACGCGTCACACTCACACTCCTGTTCCTTCCACCGACAACATGATCCCACCAGTGACACCCAGAGTGACCCTTTCACCGGAAACCCCTTTCTAAATTTCCTGTACGACTCAATGGGGACTACTGACCTCCTCCAAGAAAGGTCCGTCCCCCTTGGAGGTCCGTTTACGTCGTCCCGTCCTCCTACAGGCACAAAAAGACAATTTCACTCCTCCGGTCATACCGACCTCGTCTAATTGACTCTACTCCAGTCTCCATGTCGGTCTGGAACATCCGGACCTCCCATAACCTGCACAAAACTGAAAAGGAGACTCACTCTACCCTCAATATTCTAACAAAAGTCGTCTTCTTCTTACACCATACTGTAAATGAAAAACTATAAAATTGAAACAGCCTCATATCAACTGAATATTACAATATCTTCAAAACCCACATGTCGTTTCACTAAGTCAACAAGTATATGTATATGAGTAAGAAAAAATCTAAGAAAAGAGTATATTCCTTAGTGTCTTATAACTCATCCAAAAGGTCCCGATGTGTCATTTAGGAACAACCAACAGACAGAAAAGCCATCGTTACATACACACAAGTAGGGTCCGAAGACTAAATTAGGAGGGGTGTACAAGGGAACCCTTCGTATCTAAACAAAAACTATAGGCAATCAGACACAGCACCTGAAGGACCACCGAGTCTACCATTTCGGAGACGGATGTGACGTCCTCAGGACCCAAACTAGGGACCCAGCCCTTCTCGAGAACATCTTCCTTTACCGTTGGGTGAGGTCATGAGAACGGACCTTTTAAGGTACCTGCCTCCTCGGACCATCCGATGTCAGGTACCCTAGCGTTTGTCAGCCTGTGGTGACTCGCTGAAGTTACAGTTACATAAATTTTTTTTTTTTCAGACAGACAAAACATTTATTCAAGTCAACATACGAAAATTTTTTGATCTAAGGTGTATACTCACTATAGAGTCCACCTTAGTAACAGAAAGAGACTCAATGAAGTGAATCACACTATTACAGATCCAGACAGGAACAGTGACGTTTACTGTAATAAATAGGTTTATCCAGGTTCTACGTCTACTCAGGTGAAGACGATCTGGGACTCGGAGTCATACGTGAGGTGTAGTTGTTCGATTTACTGTGTGAGTGTGCACGATACTGAAAGTTCCGTCTAGTAATTCCGTTTACAAACTGGTGCCAGGTTAAGAAACTTTAGGGTGGTGAAAGGGTTTTATCGACCTTATGAGGAGGGTGAGTCATCGGATACTTTATTGGGTGAGAATATTTTTGACTGTTGAGACACGGGAGAACGTCGAGAGCGGAAGACTCTACCGAATGTGTTACAGATGTCTCACACAAAGAGAGATTTTTTGGGTGAAAAATGGATAGTGAAACAGAGAGTGACTTAAGTAGGACTCTTCTCTGTAGTTCTTGGACTCTTAGTCATTCAGGACTCTGGTCTACACTACAGTCAATTTTCTTACACCTAAACTCAGGGTTAGACTCAACGGGTCAAAGTGAACCTAAGAAACAGGGTGTAGAATCGAAGGTCTAGAAGTCGAGTCTGAGGGGTCCCGAGACGGGGGGGGAAGCACACTAGTATCACGTCCTTCCGGACTGGTAGGTCCACAGGGGGTCGTTTTTTCGACCCGACGTGTCTAGGTAGGACCCTGTCGTGGCACTACAACATTGTTTCTGACACCCTAGGACCCCTTCCTCCTTGGCGTCTACTTCGACGAAAGACCTCTGTTCACGTGTAGTCTACAAATTGTCTGTTCAAGACACAGGACTGGACGAGGTCCACGACTCCTACGTCTTGTACGTACCCATGTTCCCTGGTCTTACTCCTCAAGGTGTGCCCTTTTACCCTTTCTCTTCGTCCCTCTCCCCTGAGCTCCTCACCTCCCTCTCCCACCTCTACCTGTGTGCACATCCTGTTCACGGTCCCGTCCCTCCGTGGCCGAGGGATTCCCAGGTCCGTCCTCCTGTTCCCCTCTCCGTCCTTCTCGTCCCACTCCCCTCCACCTCAGTCTCCTTCACTTCCCGTCACAGTCTGGGTACTGGTCTCCCTGGGGACCAGTCTCCGCCCCGTCCACTCTACCTCTCGCTCCCAATGACGGGGACCACGTCCGAGTAGTACCCGTTCCGCCCGAGGTCCCCCCGACTCCGTCCTCCGTCTCCTCGGACTCCCCGACCCGACACCGGGGTTCTCTCTACTTCCACCCGGTCATTGACCCCCTCCACTTCCTCACCCAGACCCACGTCTCACGTTTCTCCGTACCACTCCGGGGCCCACCCCTCCACCGACGTGGACGGTCACAGGGGACCCTCTCCTCAGTCACGGTACGTGTACCCCCAGTACCTCTTAATTTTACAGCCTCACCGTTCTCTTCTACCTTGACTTTCGGTTCCACGTGTAACCCTTCGTGGATGTACCACCCTCCCCGACCTCCCTCACTCCAGTGTGGAGGAGTCTCCCAAGCCCAGTCCGTCGGTCATGTCCCCCGTACCGCGACCCTCTACTTGGGGAGATCCCTTTCTAGTTAACTGGATTACCGTATTTTGTTTCTAAAACAACTCCATCACTCTCGAACGACCATAGGTCCTTGGTTTCTCTCCCACTACTTCCGGTTCCTCCACCCGTCACCTGGTTCCCGTCATAAGGGTGACACCTCCTCCCCGTTCTCCGACGTCTCCTCTATCACCTCTCCCGGACCCTGACCCCCTGTCCCGCACCTGTACCGAGTCCCGACTGGGGGAGGGAACCCAATCGCACTTCTGTCTTCTCTCCACGGGGCCCACTCCCTCCCACTCTCACACCACCACTAAGTCCCTTGGTGTCTCCCCCGAACACTAACTACTCTTAAACCACTTCCGGGTTCCGTGAGCGTGTTCCCACCCTCCTCCCATTCCACGGTACCGTCCTCGACGTCTCCCTGGTCCCGTGCACCTCAGGTCGTGGACGCGGGACCTCTCACCTCCTTAGGTCTCCCACTCCGAGTCCTACGTCCTCACCCCTCCCCGGCACAACCCCCTTTCCGGGGGGAACCTGCTCCCGGTTCTCGTCCACGTACGTGCCCCCCACCTCCATCCTCCCACCCACAGTTGACCCCCTGTCCAGGAGGGGGTCCTTGACCCGTGACACGAGTTCCGGGTCCCTAGTGACCGTCCTGTCGAGGGGGACCACTACTTTTATCCCGTCACTCCCACCTCCCTTCACGGGGACTCGTTTTCAGTGGGATCCCCCACCTTTTTTTCCGATCACTTTCCACTCCCCTCCATCCTCGGAACGTCCACTGACTAGGAGCGTCCTTTTCTGGGTACTCCCCTTCTGTCCCTGAACACCACCCTTTCCCCTATACCACCACCCCTGAGGGATCCTTCCCTAGTCTCTTGACATCTCTCCTCCCCCGTCGTTCCCCCCCTCCCGTTTAGGGCTCCCCCGTGTCCTCTACGGTCCCCTTCTCCACACTTTTGTCAACACCTTGTGGTTGTGTCGTCTTTTAAACTCAAGTGTAATCACCCCTCCACCCTACACTTCTCCCTTCTCCCCTCACCTCTGGTGTCTTTAGCGTCCTTCTCAGGAAACCGGTGTTTCGGTGGTCTGAAATTAAAGACAGATACCTGTATTAGTTATTTGTCAGGTATTATTATTATCTTACCTTAAAATAAACGTGGTTTAACTGATCGGATATTTGGTCGATGAGTCTATTGAGACTCTTCGACGAGGTCTCTACGTCAAAAGTCGTGTCAACTCAAAAAAACCAACGACAACCAAATAAAACAACAAAAAATAAAACCAAAACCCAAAAACAAATAAAAAACCACAAAAAATCCGTGTGGTTTTAGAATCAAGGGTCTGGTCTCTGACTTGGGGCCCGGTAATCGTCACTCTCACGACTCAGGGTCGAGAAGGTGGTGGTCCCTTAATTAAGAAAAAGTGGTGTCAACATATAGAACAGTCTTGTTTTTTGTAGTTTGTTCAATCCCTATCTAAAGAGGTTCCAAATTTTTTGTTTTGGTTTATCTGACGTGCACGCCGTCCATGTCGTACCGGAACTGATCCTCCACTCAGAATAGTACTTTCCCCCTGGTCCCAGACGCCGGGTCTTCTCCCCGTAAATCAAAAATCCTTCACACCAAGTCCCGAGACACACAAAGGGTCTCGAGGACCAGCGATCTTTTTCTGGAAATTGAGGTTCCTGACTCCGGGGGACTCGTGTCAGACGGACCTTTGAGGAACTAAGGGCTCTGGTCTTTACTCTTCTCCCGTCTCGACCCTTGTCCTCCTCTCCTGTCGTGAGTCCCCGGAGCCTCCCGCGGGGTGCTGACGACCCTTCACCGGTGGGCTCGGAGCCGGGAGGTCCTCGGGAACGTCCGGAGACTGTCCTCGTTGCGCCCTCCACCCCCGTCGGAAGGTGGGTCCCCCCAGTCTCGTACCTCCACACACTTCTCCTCCTTTCGCCCGTCCCGTCCACGTCGTCCCGCTCGTCGCCAACCGTTGACCTTTCTCTGTCTTTTCGCCCCACACGACACCCCCGTTGTCCACCAGCGTCGTCCGCCACCCCTCCGGAAAGCTGGAATGGAACGGGGGGTGCGAGGGGTAGGAGCGTGAGGGGGTGGGGGAGGGGTCCTGTACACTCTACCACGGGTCCTGTGAGTGGCTTAGGGTGGGTGTGGGGACTTTGGCGGGGTCCGAGGGTCGACTTCTGGAGTCGCTTGGGGTGAGTGGCGCGCCATCGGCCCCCATATTTATCCGTCGCGCCCCATCTTTGCCGTCCTGTTACTCGGCGGGGCCTCCGGCGCGCCTCAGACTGGCGATCCCCCGCGACGAAGAGCGGCCTGCTACGGCGGAGGCGCGGACACCAGTTCTCATTAGAGACTCGCGAGACGAGTCAAGGAAACTTTGAGCGAAGAGGAAGGACGTGGAAGGAGGAAGATCGAACAAGATCAGAAAAAGCGAAAAATGCGAGTGGGAGTTGGCAACCTCCCAAAAGCGACACGACCGGGTCCTGGACCCGTAAAATAGAAAAGACAACGTCGAAGAGTCCCCGGACAGACCCCGACACTACCCTCCGGCACTACGCCACTACCTCCGGTATTGGGACGGAAGAGAGACGAGCGAAGCAGCCTGACCCCGCCAATCCGCTTGTGGGGTTGATTCTGTCTGTGCACGAACTTAAATTGAGTGTGACAACTCACGGACACAAAGGCGCGGGCAGAAGAATTTTCTCTTATCACATAGAGAAGTCTGCCTTAAAGTAGGTCCTTTTTATTCACCGGACCTTCATGATTACAAGGTTCTTAAGGAGAGTCCCGGACCTCATCTATCTACAAAGAAGATAAAATTACTATAAAATGTAGTGGATTTGAGTAATCCTTTGGGGGACTCCACTCTTTACAGAGAGTAATTTTTGTTAGGTCCAGTGAAGAGGTCATTTGTGGACGTAATCGGGTGATCGAGGGGAGGAACGACTCCCGACAAGGACCTAATAGGTAAGAAGATTCAAGGTAATCAAGGTGTGAGAGACTACTGGGTAATCACTAAGAGTCGAGAAGTGTTCGTTTGATCTGGTCTTGTGACGTCTCACACGGTGTTCGTAACCGAACCTAATCTGAGTTTCGTGAAGAAGTTTCCCGTCGTGAAACTTTTGATCCTTAGATAGTACAATCAGTACTACCTTTCTCTAAAGACCTTAAAGTTCATGGTTCAGATGGCCTCTCCCTTTTGTCACAACTAAGGGCCAAAGCTATTGCACGGTATCATGGACTCCACGAAGGTGACCCTATTCAACCAACGTCTAACTCACCCTGTAGAGATAAAAACGTTATTAAAAACCACTCAAATCCTAATAAAGTTTTACTTTTCCTCTCTTAGTCCCTCTCCTTCGTCTCCCTTCTCTTTCCTCCACCGACCCTTCTCTTTTTTCTCCCCCTTCTCTTTTTTCTCGTCCTTCTCCTCCCTGTAATTATTACAGGAGTTACTTTTTAACTCCTGTAAAGTCCTTTTTCCCGAGAGAAATAAGGACTCCAAAACCGGGGTTGAGATAACACTGAAGGGTGGACTCACTCACTTGACCTAATCACTTGTACGGACTAGTGTGACTGAAAAAGGATCTCTTCTCCGACCGACGCACCTTCGGGTGGGAGGTTCGAGGCAGTGCAGGGTATTCGGGAAGGGAGAATCAGGAGGTGTCCTCCCCGTGACTCGGTAGTCCTTCTGGCACCTCGAATAAAAATTTGGGTGAGATACAGAATCGCGAGATTGTATCTAATAAAGGGTCTACACAAAAACGAATAAACTGACAAAAAAATTTGAAAATGGTTTGAACAGGTCTATATATAAAAATTTCCCTGAAGGGACCACCAGGTCACCGATTCTGAGGTGAGAGGGTTACGTCCCCCGGGACCAAGCTAGGGACGAATCCCTTGATCTAGGGTGTACGGTGTCGACTCGCAAGAGTACGGTGTTGATTTCTATGGTGTATTTCTGGACCCCGTCGATGTTCTGTATTACTGTTCGACACCAGGAATATGGTGAAAGGTTTAGACTAAGAGAAGAGGATCTACGTTCGTAAAGTTATTAGTTAACCGAAAATAGAAGAACAAAATTATTGTTCAACATAGTGTCCTCCTCTTTAACCCTCCAACCCTAATTGTATATGTGTGGTGACATATACTTTATCTATTGATTATTCCTGGATGATATGTCGTGTCCCTTAAGATGAGTTATGAGACATTACCGGATATACCCTTTTCTGAGATTTTTCTCACCTATATTCAAATACATATTGACTGAGTGAAAGGACAGGTGAACTTTGATTAACAACAACTTAACAATTCAGTACAGACTGAGAAACACTGGGGTACCTGACGTCGTGTAGTCCGAAAGGACAGGAAGTGATAGAGGGTCTCGAACGAGTTTGAGTACAGATCACTCAGTCACTACGGTAGGTTGGTAGAGTGGGAGACACCGGGTAAAGAGAGAGACGGGAGTTAGAAAGAGTCGTAGTCCCAGAAAAGGTCACTTAACCAAGAAACGTGGTCCACCGGTTTCATAACCTCGAAGTCGAAGTCGTGGTCAGGAAGGTTACTTATAAGTCTCAACTAAAGGAAATCCTACCTGACCAAACTAGAGGAACGTCAGGTTCCCTGAGAGTTCTCAGAAGAGGTCGTGGTGTTATTATGAAACGTAAGTCGGAAGAAATACCAGGTTGAGAGTGTAGGTATGTATTGATGGTCTTTTTGGTAGCGAAAATGATATCCCTGGAAGCAACCGTTTCACTGCAGAGACGAAAAATTATGTGACAGATGCAATCAGTATCGAAAAGAACGTTCCTCGTTTGCAGAAAATTAAAGAACCGACGTCATTAATAGGTGTCACTAAAACCTCGGGTTCTTTTCTTTTAGACAGTGACAAAGGTGGAAAAGGGGAAGTTAACCGGTATTTGACCACCCTGGTCTACGATACTAGAATCAAAAGACTTACAACTCAAAATTCGGTCTAAAAAGTGAGAGGAGAAAGAGGAAGTAGTTCTCCGAGAAATCAAGGAGAAGTGAAAAACGGTACTCCCACCATAATAGAAGTATAGACTCTGACAACTATAAAGAGAACCGTTGGAACTAAGGTGGAAAACTAAGTAACTTGGGCCGTAAATCGTACTACATGAGACGTATCTCCCGAAGGGACCATCGAGTCGACGATCTCTTAGGAGAACGTTACGCCCTCTGGGACCAAGGTAAGGACCCACCCGTTCTAGGGGACCTCTTCCCTATCCGATGGGCGAGGTCATAAGGACCCGAGGGGAACACCGAGTCTACCATTTCTTAGACGGACGTTTTACCTCTGGACCCAAACTAAGGATCCAACCCTTCTAGGGGACCTCCTCCCGTGCCGTTGGATGAGGTTATAAGAACGGACCTCTTAAGGGGTAACTGTCTCCTCGGACCACCCGATGTCAGGTACCCTAACGTTTCTCAGCCTGTGCTGACTCGTTGAGTCGTGTCGTGTCGTGAGACGTCTCTTCAATTTATTCGTCGTACTGTTATGTGTCGGAAATGTATGAGGAAAGGGTCAAACCTCGGTTAGGCAACAAGGTACAGATCAAGATTGACAACGAAGAACTGGACGTATGTCCAAAGAGTCCAATATCCATTCCACCAGACCTTAAGGGTAGAAAAATTCTTAAAAGGTGTGATACAACTCTAGACGTGTCAGTTTCCGAAATCGTATCAGTTACTTCGTCTTCACCTCCCAAAAGACCTTAAGAACACTAGGTTGCTTACAACCGTTAAACTAGAGACCAAGGAGACGGAAAAGATTTAGGTCGAACATGTAAACCTTCAAGAACTCAGTGTATTACCACTTCGGATCGAACTTCCTAAAACTTGTCTTGGAATGATAGTAAGATCTACTCGAGTTGACATACCATCGAACTTGTGAGAAAGCGTAACGGGAAGAAACCCTAACCTTACTTTTGACTGAAAAAGGTCAGGACACCGGTGACGACTCAAAAGGTTTAAACGACCGTATAACTCACGTCGTGAAAGTGTCGTAGTAGAAACTCCTAAAATTTACCGAGTCGACCTTAAGAGTCAGGTACCCCAGCGTTTCTCAGTCTGTACTGACTCACTGAAGTGAAAGTGAAAAGTGAAAGTCGACTTTAAGGTAGTGAAGGTAATCGAAACAAGTATCATTACGAAGGATTCGTTGATTATCTTGTAACACTCAGTTGATATGAGGTCAAATCTTTTCTTTTCAACATAGTCAGTTCCAACTCACTTCCTTGATCTCCAATGAAACTTTCACTTTCACTTCAGAGAGTCAGGACAGGTTGAGAAACACTGGGGTGTCTGACATCGAATGGTCCGAAGAGACAGGTACCCTAAAAGGTCCGTTCTCATGAGCTCACCCAACGGTAAAGGAAGAGGTCCCCTAGAAGGGCTGGGTCTCTAACTTGGACTCAGAGGGTCTAACATCCGTCTACGAAAATGACAGACTCGGTCCCTACCATTGAAAATCGAAAATGGATTTCTCCAATGAAATCCATACAATTTATTCTTCGCCAAAAGGTTTCCGACAATCCTCGAAAACTTTAGAAATCTTCCTGACTCCCTCGTCTAAGGGTCGATTCGGACTACTTCGATATTGGTGTTGTTACATCTATATAATCTACAAGGAAACTTCGAACAGATATTTAAATAGTCATTAAACAGTGGTTTAGAGGAAGTTGTCACATTAAAAGGAGAGGTAAATTTACGAACGACTAATTAGTCAAAGTAGAAAAAGAACCTGTATCGAAAGACATCGATCATTTTCTTAAGAAAAATAAGGACTCCAAAACCGGGGTTTGAGGACAAAGTTAGCCCTGGACAACTGGGGACGAATTGTAGACTTTCATTGTTCAATAAAGTCTAATCTGTAAATACATATATTTTGTTATGACGAATTGTGGACTTCCACTGTTCTTTTGACCTTGAAAGAACTGAGTCCTGTCTTTTCTTGCTATCCTGACAACCAACGGTTCCTGTGACAAAGGTAACGTCAAAACTGACAGTAATGCACATCAAACTTCCTAACACGATACCTCTTTTCACATCGAAAAGGAACTATGTTGTCACCAGATTTGATTCCGACTCTCTCTAACGGGAGATAATTCGTCACCTTGATCTAATCTTGGGTCCAAAAGACTAAAAAAGAAGAGACCACGGATAAAAGTGAGGTATTGAATGGATGTGAGTTTTTTTTACTGACTGAGTAAACACCGTTTTTAGTAGTCTTTAGGATGTCGGTGATCTTGTTTTTGGGGACGTCTTCACCCTGTGGGGTAGTTATGACATCGGAGTCACGCCTTCAGTCAGGGACAGGGTCTCGTCCACGACTTATTTTCACATGTCTACTTGCTTGTCCATTTGCTCACTCACCACACCGACAAATATTCGCCCTTTTGCGTTGAGGACTTTACAATTCCTTGAGCGACTTTCGGTCAATATAAAATACTTAATGTTCTGCACACACTTGTATACGACACGAGTCACGGGTCGTTCACGTTCTGTTCCTCCCTCGACCCCACGCTCGGACACTCTTTCCACTACGTAAAGGTCCTCTCCGCGGGGAGAGTCTCCTGGTGATGGGTCGGTGACGGTGATCTCCCGCGTAGCTCTGGAAGGTAGTCCTTCTATGTCCGTCGGGTCCTCGGAGAAAAACAGTCCGGAAAGCAACAGTAACGGTCAAAGTAACTGAAAAAAAAAAAAAAATTGATAGGAACGTAAGGAAGAGGGAGGCGGTGGGGGCGTGGCGGATGGGGGGCGGAGAGTAATAGAGAAAAGGATACGACTGATATAAAAGTTCAATTTAGAAGTTAAATTGTCAAAATGGTGTAGCTTTAAAAGGAACACGGTCAAAAATAGTAGGCCTGTAAATACATAAACTGAAATGATCACTCAAGATGAAAAATTTATGAACGTCCAGACACTAGGTCAAAGGTCGGGACGTAATATGGAGCCACGGTAAGTGTTTAGCCCATAGTTGACGTCGTCGATTTGGGTTCGTCACTTATGATTAGTCTTGTTGCTTCTTACCTAGACAATACCAGAGTCGCACTCTCTTTTGCGGAGACGAGTTCGTACGTAGGTTCGAGGGGAACGAACGACGGGAATGCCAATGTACTGACTATCATACAGTGACGACGTCTGAGGTACTGACAAATTCCAAGGGTTTCTTCCACATCTTGTAACTCTTTAAATTGTTGAAAACGTAGATGGACTAGGGTTACAGGTGGTCGGGGGTGGGGTCCGTGGAACTTCCGTCTTCGACAAATATACCGAGAGGTGACACAGGAGCCTCGGTGTGTCTCATTGACCGTATACACGGGAATCAGTTCTAGGCTACCTGCCAATTTACTTAGTGGTGTGTGGTAGAGAGGTTGCCCATCTCGTATCCACGACTTTTTGAGAGAACCCACCTCTTTCAGTGTCAAGGAGCTTAGACGGGACTAAATCCCGACGACGGAACTTTTGAGAACCCCACCCCAGGACTTGGTTTTGACCTCGTTGAGATGGACACAGGTCCGAAGTCTAAGAAAGCTCCCACCCCGGACTCTACGACGTTGATAAAATGTTTCGTCTTACGTGGACAGTTCCATTTATTTACGGGAGTTACAGTTTTGACTTCTGTGTAAAGGATAACAAGTAACGAGTGCACCCTACCCAAATAAACACAGACACACAGGGTTTGAGTAAAAGTCCGACCCCAGAGGGGGTTTTACCCCTTCCACAGACCAAAGAGGACGAACCGAGTCTTGAGTTTTGTCCAATTTGCGATCCAGACTCCTGGACAGTGACGTTCGGATTTCTTCTCCGACTTCCTATTTCCAAATGATTCCTCCCACGACTTCAAGCGAACTCTAAGTCGAGATTACTCCTTTTGTCACTTACTTCTGGACTCAAAATGAGGCGGAGAAAAGGTAGGGTGAGACGGGGAGTGTTAAGTGCACAACACCAAATCGGTGACTCAGGACAGGTTGACAAACTCTGAGGGACCTGATATCAGGTGGTCCGAGGAGAGGAAGCAGGCACCTCAGAAGGGTCCGTTCTTAGGACCTCGTCCAACGGTAAAGGAAGAGGCCCTCTAGAAGGACTGGACCCCTACCTTGGGTTCAGAGAACGTAGAGGACACAACCGTCCACCTAAGAAATGGTGACTCGGTGGTAAACCCCTGTTAAATAAATTGAGGAGACTCGGAGTCAGAAACTTAAAGTTTTTCCCTACGAAAAGGATGGAGTGTCTCGGCTACATTGCTAGTTTTCTCTGGTTCACACACTTTCACCGGGTGTCTCGGGTAGTCAAGACAAGTCAAGTCAAGTCAGCGAGTTAGCACAGGTCGAGAAACGCTGGGGTACTTAGCGTCGTGCGGTCCGGAGGGACAGGTAGTGGTTGAGGGTCTCAAGTGAGTCTGAGTGCAGGTAGCTCAGTCACTACGGTAGGTCTGTAGAGTAGGAGATAACAGGGGAGAAGGAGGACGAAGGTTAGGGAGGGTCGTAGTCTCAGAAAAGGTTACTCAGTTGAGGAGAGTACTCCACCGGTTTCATGACCTCAAAGTCGAAGTCGTAGTAAGGAAGGTCTCTTGTGAGTCCCGACTAGAGGAAATCTTACCAACCTAGAGGAACGTCATCTGTACAGGATTTGGAGTCCAGTTAATGGGAGAGAGGGAACCCTTCTAAAGGACCCAGACGTCGTGGACTCCCTGGGTGGGATCTGCAACCCGAGGTAGAGTTATGTATGGAGATAATTTCGTGGAATGTTACCTTAACAACGAAAAGAACAGGAGTTCCCGTTCTTGATACAGTAAGTGAAGACAATCAGACTATATGAACAAGAGTTTTCTTAGATGATCTGTGAGTAATTTTGTTATGCCCAGTTCCGAGTCCCCAGAACTGAGAGAATAAGACGTCCACAGCAATGCAAAGGCATAAAGGGGTTTACTCTAGCTCGAGCCAGGGCTCCTGTTATATCCAACACAGTGGAGTAGAACAGGAGCCCCGAGCCCAGATTTACAGCAGGATTTATAAGTTTAGAACAAGGACAGGGAGTTAGCAAGGGTTGACTGGCTGCAGGGGTTTCCTGGTATTTACTGATTGGCCAGTCATCATCCCTCTGATTGGCCAGAGTTATCATCCCCAGAAGCCCCGGAAGCATGACTCAGGCATTATTTTTGGCCTAGTGCACCTCTCTGAGCCTGTCATGGCTCTGGTGAGGTTGTAACATTCCCCCCTGTCTTTAGATCATATAGAGGAATCTTCCTCTTTGTTTTGGGGTACAGTTTGATATTGCTGTCTAAGCACAAATAGTAGAACTGTATTAATATGCTCTTTTATAGACATAATGAGCCTATTGAGGATGCATGGGCCAAAGGTGAGTATTAGTAAAAGCACCATAAGAGGTCCCACCAGGGTGGAAATTAATGTTGTCAGCCACGGAGATTGTTGAAACCAATATTCAAACCATCCCTGCTGGGCTTCTTGCTCTCTCTTTTGCTGGGCTAGTCCTTCTCTCACCTTTGCCATAGATTCTCTTATTATCCCGGTGTGGTCTGCATAGAAACAACATTCTTCTCCCAGGGCCGTGCAGAGCCCCTCTTGCTGCAGAAAAATGAGATCTAGCCCTCTTCCGTTTTGCAAGACCATCTCGGACAGGGAGGTCAGCGATTTTCCTAGGTGACTAATTGACTCTTCTAGGCGGGTAATGTCTTCATGTATGGCCGCCCGCAATGAAGTAAATCCCTGGCCTTGGAGGGACAAGGCTGCTATCCCAGTCCCTGCCCCAGCGATCCCAAGTCCATACATGGTTGCTATGGTGAAGGCTGTAATAGGCTCTCTCTTGGTTCTGTCTTGTATCATTTGACCGGGTGTTTGTTTTGGGGCCCAGTAGTCGTACATTATCTTTTCAGGGTGGTACAGGATTTTTGGCACAACTGCCACCAAGATGCAGAACTCTTCTTTAGGATTGAATATTGAGATGTGTAAACAAGGGGTTAGACCAGTACGTGAGCAGATCCACCATCCCCCCATCTCTGGGATAATCTATTTAATTCCAGTTAGCTCTGTGGGTTCAGCTGTGTAGGCACATAAGGGGGTATTTTTGGGTGGAACTCTGCCCACACAGAGTCCCTTTCCCCAAACTTTTTCCATTGTGAGGCCCATTTTTTGTTCTCCTCAGCGACATTGAGGAGGATCTATACTATCAGTCAGGCCGTAAGAGGCGTTAAGACCCACTGCTTCATAGTAAGGGGGGTATAGATTATAGCAAAGCCAGCAAGATCTAGTTGCTTCCGGGTTAGTTTGATTTAAGGTTATATAGGCTGCCTTAACTAATTTCCATAACGGGTCTGACTTTCTGAGGTTGCGGATGGGACCCGGAGGATCGAGTGAGACGAAGGATGTGGAAACCGCTGTGGTCGGGCTGGGAGTTACGTCAATTTTTTTTATTGGGTTGGGACCTATACTGTGTATCTGCGTTGGCTCTAGAATCTGGCTTATAATTATAATTTCTCCGTAAATTTGTGTGCCTGCCACCATTCTTGTTTGTATTTCCCAGGATAAGCCAGAAATCCAAGCCCTCTCTTTTTTTGCTTTTTTCCGATTGAACCTTATCTTAACCTGTGCATAGTTACAACTCTCTTCACATTCAAAAGTTGGGTCCCCAAGGGCTCTGGGGGTGGGCTTTGCGAACGAGAAGTTAAGTCGGTCCCGATTTCCTACCTCCCAGCGCCAAGGCCCATCATCAGAAGTAACACAATCCCATGATTTACAAAAATAATCTTGTGCCCCCCCCCACAAGTCTTCCATTTGGTCCTCTGGTGGCCCGGGCATGCCCAGAACCCCTGCATCCGGAGGAAACCCCTAGCCCAAGGCACATTTACCACCGGCTTTAAGTCAAAATATAGGTCTGGCCACCCGGTGTTCGGAGGATGTACTTCTGTGGTTAAGTTGAGCACCTCTCGTGTTAGTCCGTCTTGAAGCTTCCAGGTGATTTTGGCCGGCTGGTAAGGGTTGTTATGGGTGGCTCCAGGGTCGAGGAGGATGGTCACCAACAGGACAGTCAGGATGACTTGTCTGGATCCCGTCGGCGGATGAGCTTTATATGAAGGGGTTTGAAGGGTGCGGCGTTACCTCCCATTCTTTTTGGGCCCTTTCTTGCTCTTCTGCAGTGGCTTGGCATACGTGGTTGCAGTGCACCCAAGGTCCGATATCGTCGACCTTTAAAGCAGTGGGGTGGTAAGAAGAACAACATAAGGACCTTTCCATCGAGGTTCTAATGTCTTGGGTTGGTGTCGCTTGACCCAGACCCAATCTCCGGGACCAATATTATGTGAGGGGATGGTCCCCTTGTTCTGACCCTCGTGGATTTCCCTGATCAATTTCTAGACATGCGTATGCACCTTGCCTAATGCCATCAGGGCTTCCTGGAACTGTCCTAAGGTAGGGGGTGGTTGTTTTCTTCCCTGTAAGATAGGGCATATGGGAGGGGGCCTCCCATACATAATTTCAACAGGGGTTAAGTTCAGCTTGTAGGGGGTATTACGCGCACGGAAGAGAGTGAAGGAAAGGAGAGTCACCCAGTCCCCGCCAGTCTCTATTGCCAATTTTGCCAAAGTTTCTTTTAGAGTCCGATTCATCCTCTCAACCTGTCCTGAGCTCTGGGGATTGTATTCACAATGCAGCTTCCATTTGGTCCCCAGAGCTAAGGCCAGTCCCTGTACAATCTGACTCACAAAGGCAGGCCCGTTATCAGAGCCAATAGTCACCGGCAGCCCAAACCTAGGTACTATTTCTTCTAGGATCTTTTTAGCTACTATCATTGCGGTTTTTCCCTTAGTAGGGAATGTTTCCACCCACCTAGAAAAAGTACCCACCAAAACTAACAGATAATGGTACCCATACTTGCCTGGTCTTACCTCTGTAAAATCTATCTCCCAGTGTTGCCCTGGCCTCTCTCCCCGGTACCTCATTCCCGTATGCTGTCCTTTTCCCGGCTTCATCATCTGGCATGCTTTGCAGGCCTGGACTATGTCTCGTACAGTTGCCTGTTGTTGGGGAAACCGCAAACGTGCTGTCTGTAAGAGGGTTAGAGTCTTTTTTTTCTCCTAGATGGGTGGTCAGATGTAGGTGCCTACAGAGGTGTTGACCCAAGTTGGTGGGAAGTATCAAGTTGTCATCTTGGTCCCGATACCATCCGTCTTCACCCTCCTGAGGGCTGGCATTTTTCTGAATCCAATTGAGATCAGAAGAGGAATACTTGGGGGTTGGGGGCGAGGTTCCCATACCTGGGGGTGGCAGCCCCACAGTCAGTATAGGGGCTGTGCAGGCCCTGTTAGCCGCCTCATGAGCCGCCATATCAGCGGCTCGGTTGCCTCGAGCCTTGATGTCTCTTCCCTTTTGATGTCCAGGGACATGTACTATTGACATTGCTCGAGGCTGTTGGACGGCTGTTAAGAGTCTGCGGATTTCAGGCAGGTTTTTAACTTGTTTTGCCGTGGCTGTCAAAAATCCCTGTTCTTTATATATTGGGCCCTGGATGTGTACGGTGCCGAATGCATACCGACTGTCGGTATAAATAGTGACTCCTCTTCCTTTTGCCCTCTCCAGAGCCTGTATTAAGGCTATTAGTTCCGCTTTTGGGGCGGAGGTACCCAGGGGAAGGGCTTCAGCCCATATTATCTTCCCAGAGTCATCAACTATTGCGGCTCCAGCCTTTCTCTGTCCATCCTTCATAAAACTGCTTCCATCTGTAGACCATATCAGCTCACTGTTATTTAAAGGCACAACTGTTAGGTCTTGTTGTATTGCCGTCGTCTCAGCCAGTATCTGACCACAGTCGTGGAGGGGGCTGTCTTCCTCTGGGTTGGGTGAGAGTGGCCGGGCTCAGGAAGCAGGGCGTCTGGAAGTGTATCCGTGGGGTGTCCAGCAGCGGAGGGATTGCAGAAGTCAGAGAGAGGTGAGAACGGAGAAAACTAAAATGTACACCACTGCTTTCATTGCAGCAAAGGGAAGACTGCTGCTACCTAGGTCAGCAGAGTTGATAAAGGCTTTGTTACATGCTGATCTGAAAGCAAAAAAGCAACAGCATAAGAGGAACTAATAATCTTAAGAAAAAAGAAGACTATGAAGACAGTAACTCTAAAGGAGTTATGATCAAGACAACAGATAGTTTGGAACTGGTTATACCTCCAGAGCAATACTTTAAAACTAGCTGTCTGTTTTCCAAGCTATGATCACAGATTCCTGAAGGAAATATGCCTGTCTTGTTCACTGGTATCCATGTGACCGAGCACAGTGCCCAACATAGTCTTAATAAAAGTTTGTTTCTGATGGACTCTCTTTCCAGTATTTTGGGAGTACATGCTTAATGAGTGTCCTCAGTGGTCCGTGGCCCACCTCTGTTATTACAAAGAGAAAGAGTAATTTCCATGAGCAGTTTGCAAAGATCTTGGCTTCCCTAGAAAGTACTCAGTTTGACAAAAGAGAAGGAGCCCTTTGCTTCTTTCATCAGCCAAAAAAAGACTGTAGAAAGACCTTCTCTCCTTACATTTTAATGGGATCACATATGGAATCCCCAAAAACCTAAGTGCACAAAGATGCAGTTGTCTGCCGCTGCTGCTAAGTCACTTCAGTCATGTCCGACTCTGTGTGACCCCATGGACGGCAGCCCACCAGACTCCCCCGTCCCTGGGATTCTCCAGGCAAGAACACTGGAGTGGGTTGCTTTCTCTGCAAATGGTCTGTTCTTCCTCATAAATCCCCCATCTATAAATGTAGGACCGTCCACTGGTCAAGAATATCAAGAGCCTTGTAAGCCATTCCAAAGAGATTTAGATTTTATCCAATAGGTGAAGGATAAAAGTCATCATTAAAATGGCTGAGTAGTCAGATGACAGAGTTCTGAGTCAGAAACATCACCAAAGACACAGTACAGAGGAGACACTGGGGGCGGGGCAACGGAGTGAGAACAAATGCTCAGATAAAGGCAGGGAGTCAGCGGCCACCATCCAGGAAAGACCTGAAACGGGACAAGGCGGAAATGGAGGAGACAGCTGAGACGTTTAAAAATGTCAGCAACTGGCAATTTATTAAATGGGAGGGACACAGGAGAGGAATAACAACATAATTAACAAAACAGTGAAGCACTGAATATCAATAGCAAAGAAAATACTCTTTAAAAAAAAAAAGAAAGAAAGAAAAAAACCTCATCCCAATAGTTTTACATCCTAAGAGTCAGGCTCTTCATCTAAATCTTTCTGTGGTTCTCTGTGGGAACAGGGAGAGGACTTTAGGACTATCATTTTGGGGTCATTTCCTAAGCAGCAGAATTCTTAGGATGGGAGGGAAGACGTTCTAGTTTCTCAGGGATTCACTAAGGTGAATCCTCAGGGTATGATCAATGACAACACTGTGTTGACCCCAGAATAATGTCTAAGTGTGAGAGATACAGTTTCTGAAGTCTCTCTGATAGATAAACCCATCAGCTTCTGGACCCTACTTAATCCTCCAGTCCTAATCTCCTTAACCCTACATCTGAGTTTAGTCAGCACCTCTAGAGTGAAGTCTGAGACCTCAGCAACAAGAGAAGCAGAGGTGGACTCACTGAGGCAGCCACAGAAAAGAGGGAGATGGAGAAAGACAAAGTAACAGGAGACCTGACTCCATCACCTGAGTAGTGCCTTTCATTCTCCTGTGTTTTCCAATAAGCTGATCATCTGCCATCTTCTTTTTCTTCAACAACCAGTCAGGGGATTTCCCTGGCGGTCCAATGGTTAAGACATCGCCTTCAAACGCAGGGGTGTAGGTTCGATCCCTGGTTAGGGAGCCAAGATCTCACACGCCTTGCAGCCAAAAAACAAAACATAAAGCAGAAGCAATATTGTAACAAATTCAATAAAGACTTTAAAAAAAAAAAAAAGAAGAACCAATAAGAACTCAAATCTGCATTCCGGGAAACAGGAATTTGCAGGAAGCCCAGGGGTATCTTTTCAGGACCTTGGAGAGCAGAAAGCAGTTGCTCCTGAGGAAATCTCACATCTCAACATGCAAATAAGAAAAAGAATAAAGGGTAGTGGAGTCACCTATGGAGAGCATTCAGGTAAGGTACAANAAGAACCAATAAGAACTCAAATCTGCATTCCGGGAAACAGGAATTTGCAGGAAGCCCAGGGGTATCTTTTCAGGACCTTGGAGAGCAGAAAGCAGTTGCTCCTGAGGAAATCTCACATCTCAACATGCAAATAAGAAAGAGAATAAAGGGTAGTGGAGTCACCTATGGAGAGCATTCAGGTAAGGTACAAAGACTTGGAACATAAGATCCAAAAGGGCCCTATAAAGCACCTGAACAACACTCTTCAGCTGCTTAGCTTAAAATGAATCTACAGGGAATTGAGACTTTTTCAATTTCCTTGGAAAAAACACATACAAAGAGTACCTTTGGTTGATGACCCTAAAAAGAGCATTACAAACAAGAATCAAAATATCATAAAGGTAAAGAATCGCACCCAGGCAGGATAACACAAAGAGCTGTCAACTCAAGGTTAGTTCTTGGGTCTCCTGACACCTATGCAGAGCTTTTTTCTTTACAGCTGTTAAGAGATTTAGGATCTAGATTCTCCTTCTGGTGCTGCCATACACCAGCTGTGTGACCTTAGGCAAATTACTCTTTCAAGCCTTGATTTCCTCCTTTGAACTAAGGCTTCCCATGTGTCAAGACACTATGAGGTGACGGGAAAACAAGGACTTTCTGTTCTCAAGTAGCTCTCAGTCTAGTGGAGGACAGATATAAAAACATCAATAATTCAAGAACACTGTAAAAGTACAGAAGTATTGCAGAGAAAAATGTTAATAACTTGGAGGTGGGAGCAAGATTAGGAGGAATCCAGAAGAAACAGCAAATATCTAGCTGTGAAGTAGGGCACTAGATTTAGGGAACTGCAAATAACTTAGTTCTGATGGATGGTACTTTGGCAGTGAGGAGAACTGGAGAGAACTGGAGAACTTCCACATACTGCTGTTTTGGAAGTCAAAGGAGTCAAAGCACTATACAGGTAAACATTTAGCCATGTACTACGCCAAGAGCTACCCCATGAGGAAAAAATTCCTTAATTCAACATGCATTTATAGAATACCTTCTATATACTCACTGTACTAGGAGCTGACTCTTCTCCTTCTGGTCCCCTCCCTAAAATACAGCCAGCTTGAGAACCAAGAAAACCAAATTCTGCACTCTTTCCTAGGAGGTAAAAGTGCCTCTTCTGTCCCTATCAAGTAAGGGGAGTGGAGGAGCGCTTGACAATCCCATGATTCCTCTACTGAAGAGTCACTCAGATTTGAAAAGAGGCTTTGCCTACAGACGGAAGGATGCCAGAGATGACCTCTGGTATGAACCCTTGGTACCAAGTAATCGAGCAAGGTGGTACGACGACACAGAGCCAGATGATCAAAAGTGGCAAATGTCCCAGGCTCAGCTGACAAGAGCATACATGAGTGGTTAGAAAAGTCATCTTTATGTCTATTTTCAACCTCCTCTGCTTAGTACCAATTCTCTTAGCTTCCCATAACCAAGCACGTACATATGAATGAGTAACATGTACATATGAATGAGCAGCATCCAAGGTTCTATTCTACAATCTGACTAGTTCACTGACCAACTCAGTGTCTACACTGAGGACCTCTGGAGATTGCAGCATCATGGAAACTTCTCTCTGGTGAAGTGTCTAAAGATACCAGTGAATTTTTAAAAAAGATTTGTTTCTGTATTTGGCTGTGCCAGGTCTTCAGTGCAGTATGGGATCTTTAGTCGTGGCATGCGAACTCTCAGTCTTAGCAAATGGGATCTAGTTCCCTGACCGAGGATAGAACCAGATCCCCTGCAGTGGGAGCGCAGAGTCTTAGCCAGTGAGCCAGTGGACCACCAGGGAAGTCCGACACCTGTGAATTTTATTTCTATTATACTATACTGGGTTGAATAGTGCCCCCTCCCAATTCATGTCCACTAGGAACCTCAGAATGTAATCATTTTGGAAATAGGATCTCTGTAGGTGTAATGAAATTAAAATAAGGTCATACTGGACTAACATGGGTGTTAGTCCAAAGACTGGCGTTCTTATTAGAAGAGGGAGTTTTGGACACAGACACACAAACACACACACACAAAGAACACCTTGTGACAGTAGAGAGGGAAAGACTGCCAGGGAACACAGAGGACTGCCAGCAAACCTAAGAGCTGGA
Source organism: Capra ibex (assembly GCA_006410555.1). Lineage (NCBI taxonomy): Eukaryota > Metazoa > Chordata > Mammalia > Artiodactyla > Bovidae > Capra > Capra ibex. The sequence goes on along the minus strand of SJYO01000647.1, from coordinate 18,380,073 downwards.
AGAGAGGCATGGGGCAGGTTCTCCCTCAGAGCCTCCAGAAGCAATCAACCTGACCAACACTTTGATTTCAGTTTTCCTCCAGACGTGTGAGAGAATAAATTTTGTTCTTCTAAGCCACCAGGTCATGAAACCTTGTTATAGCAATCCTAGGACACCAATATATTAACCCCCAGAATACATGTTTTCCTCCTACATCCTCTAGGATTTAGGATATTTTCCATCTTCTTGGACAGAAAAGGATAGATACCAATGCTAGTAACTGTCTTAGCACATGGAAAGGGGTGCTGGTGAGAGCACCAGAATGACTCAACAAATCAAAACAGCAACTTCACAGGTGATGTCATGGGCAAGGGAATTTATTTCTGAAGGTTCTATAGTGAGACTTTTTCATTTCTGCAGTAGTTTTTAAAATATCTACAAATTCTCTGATACTCCAGAGAGGGAGAGAAGGACAGCAGTTAAGAATTTCTAGAACTTAGTAACACATTAGTCATGAAAAAGAGAGAGGGAAAAACCTCAGGTTGTACATGTTGAGCTCCAGATGTCTTAGTTTCAGGAAAGAGAGACAAGCCAGAAACAAATTTTGAGAATCATGTTCATGGATCGGAAGAATCAATATAGTGAAAATGAGTATACTATCTTCGCTTTATTTCTAAAGTCAGATGAGGTGGCCTGGGTATTGGTGGTTTTGTAATAATTTGCAGCTTTATTATTTGTTGTTCAGTCACTCAGTTGTGTCCAACTCTTTACAGCCCCATCGACTACAGCACGCTGGGCTTCCCTGTCCCTCACCAATTCCTGGAGCTTGCTCAAACTCACGTCCATTGAGTCAGTGGTGCCATCCAACCATCTCATCCTCTGTCGTCCCCTTCTCCGGCCTTTAATCTTTCCCAGCATCAGGGTCTTTTCAGGTCACAGATTCAATCCTTGGTCTGGGAACTAAGATTCTGAATGCTGCATGGTGTGGACAATAGAAAAATAAAGCTGGAGATTTTACCTACACTTAGCAGAAAAGGAAATACTAACTAAGGAAGAATGCATGATTTAGTTTGTGCCTTAACAGTGTAGGGAACCATGAAGACTGTTTGATGTATATATTGTTAGATACATGTGTGTGTACTTGAAGGGGTATATACATAGGACTGTAGCTATCAGTTCCCACTAGAATGCGCGCGTGTGTGTGTGCACGTGCACGTGCATGTGCTGGTGGTGTGGAAGAAAGTTGATAAAGCATGTCAGAACCATGGTCCTAGACATCTTGTGCTTAGACTGGGGTTTCAGAATTGCCTGGTGAGCAAAGGGTGGGCAGAATCTGTCCTTCAAGCTCCAGACAGAAGCCATGAAAACAGCCAGAAAGCAGTGTTCAGGGGTGAAACGACTCAGGAAGCAAAAATGCTGAGAGAGGAAAATCAGATGTGATTATCATGTAGAGTGGGTCCCTTTAGGGTCACCACCTGTTCAGGACTCAACAGAAAACCACAGTACCATATGCTACAGGTTAAGAAATAGGTTTCAATTCAGCGTCAGCAAGTAAAAAGAGGGCACAAGTCCCATTCCTCCTCTTTGCATAAAAAAGCAAAGTGGGCACCCTTCTGGGCAGGCAGGGTGGGAGCAGGGGATAGTGGAGGGATCCTGCCACATTACTGCTCTCATCGTAAGGCAAGCAGCGCAAGACCCACCTTACCAGGACTTCCCTGATGGTCTATTGGCTAAGACTCCAGGCTCCTGATGCAGAGGGTCCAGGTTCGATCCCTGGTGAGGGAACTAGATCTCACATGCTGTAACCAAGACTCAGTGCAGCCACATCCCCTTTTTTGAGGGGGAGGGGGAAGCCACCTTATCAATGAGGAGACACAAACTGCTTAGGCACCAAGCATTCTGGGTTAGTGTCGGCTGTTGACAGGATGTGTGAAATTGTGAAATCCCCTCCCCTTGAGTGTGGGCTGGATCTAGTGACTGACTTTCTAACCAAAAGAACATGGTTAAGGAAAAAGACATCACTTTCTTGAGTAGATAATAAAAGTCTGTGACTTTCATCTTGCTAAGAAACTCCTTTACTGTCTTTGATGAAGCAAACTGCCATGTTGGAGAGACCTATGTGGTAACGAACTGAGAGGTCTCGCCTATCCAACAGCCAGTGAGGGTCTGAGGCCCTCAGTACAACAACCCTCAAGGAACTGAATCCTGCTAAACAAATGTAAGTTTGAAAATAGGTCCCTTCCTAGTTGAGTCCAGATGAGCCCCACTCTTGCCAAAATCTTTATTGCAGTCTTGTAGACACCCTAAAGTAGATGACCCAGCTTATGCTGTGCTTGGGTTGCTGACCCACAGAAACTCTGAGATGCTTTGAGTTGTTTCAATCCTCTTGTTTTGGGGCAATTTGTTATGTAGTGGGAGATAATACAGGAGAAGGAAATGGCAACCCACTCCAGTGTTCTTGCCTAAAGAATCCTGTGGACAGAGGAGCCTGGTGGGCTGCTGTCTGTAGGGTCGCACAGAGTCGGACACGACTGAAGCGACTTAGCATGCATGCATGCATTGGAGATGGAAATGGCAACCCACTCCAGTGTTCTTGCCTGGAGAATCCCAGGGACAGAGGAGCCTGGTGGGCTGCTGTCTGTGGGGTCGCACAGAGTCAGACACGCCTGAATCGATTTAGCAGCAGCAGCAGGAGATAATACATTGCAGGTGTTTGGAAATGTTAACTGCCCAATAACTGGAGACCTGGGGGCCCATGGCAAATTACAGTCTCCTCTGCCAAGTGTTAAAAACACCACTGATCCCCTTAGAAGGTGACTTCTTTTTAAAATAAATATTTCTTTTTATTTATTTGTACTGCTTCTTCACTGCAGCATGTGGGATCTTGTTAATAGTTGCTGCATGTGGGATTTAGTTCCCTGACCAGGGATTGAACCCAGGCCCCCTGCATTGGGAATGTGGAGTCTCCGCCACTGAACCACCAGGGAAGTCCCAGAAGGTAACTTCTTGCAGCTCCACTCACTGGGAAAAGAAGGTTCTAATTAGCTCATTATTCAGGCTACCCACGCACGAGTGCTCAGTGTTATTTTCAGGCAGTTCTGCTTCTTGTAATACAAAGATAATATTAACTCACTTAGGACAGTGGGTTATAAACCCCCTTATGAAGGGATGTGTTCTCCTAGACTCTTGAAACCTAACTATGAAGAAAGGGTTGTTAAAGGCACCAAATAAAATAAGAAAGTTTCAAAGAAAATGTTAGTATCTTAACTTAGAATTTTGTGACTTCAAAGGGGAGGAAACAGGAAGCTGTAGATAAGCTGTGGTAGGAGTGAAGGCTGATTTCTAACCAAATGTCAAGAGGGAAAAATGCAAAAGAAATGAAATTAGTAAGTTAGGAGACAAAGCAATCAAAAGCAACAAGTGTGTCTCTGTATCTTGGTTTAACACCTCAGTTGTTAAGGAAAAAATAATAATATAATTAGAAAAGTATGAACATGCCCTAGATGTTTGATGATGTTGATTATTATGGTTTTTAGAAATGATTTAAAATGATCAAATTTATGAAGTTATTTTTAGTGATATAGTAAAAATATTACAGATGATATATTTATAATTTTGTTTAAAATATTCTGCACGTACTGGGGGGAACTAGTATTTGTGCGTCTTGTGTCTCCTAAAAGTCCCGTTACTTTTATGAAACATACGACATTGTTATTACTTGTATACAGTAATACATGCACGCATGAGTCAGTGAGTCAGCACAGACTGAGAAATAATGGGGGTACCTGATATACATTGGACGGTCCGAGGAGACAGGTACCTTAATAGGTCCGTTCTTGTGACCTCACCCAACGGTAAAGGATGGGGTTCTCTAGAAGGTCTGGGTCACTAGGTTGGGCAGAGGATACAAACGACGTAACCGTCCACCTAAGAAATGGCTACACGGTGTCCCTTCGGTATACACAGGAATGTGTAAACAAGTTTCGGACCAAACATGTCGTAGCTCTCACTTATGATTCCTTTTGACCCCTGAAACATCGACACCACACAGTTACACCCAAGTAGGAACCATTTTTTACATGGTAAGACCACTCACCACAACTATTGACCCTCTCTACTACATTCACACCTTTTAGAGACATGGAAGGAGAGTTAGAACAACTTTTGGATTTTGAAAAGATTCTGTCACTTCAGAAATTTATATATATATATATTTCGTTTTTGGTTTTGGACAAGTCAGCTTCCTGAATTATCGTCTTAACTCGACCGTCTTCCTTCTTAAACTTCTGTCAACTGATCTCAAAGACGTCATACTTCTTGACCTTCTTTATTCCTATTTTTCACATGTCTGGCTCAGAGCCCATGACAGCTTGTGGTAGTCACATGGTTGTACACGTATTATCAGAGTCTTTTCCTCCTCTCCCTTTTTCGTCCTTTTTTTCCGAATTTTGAAGGGTTTAAACTACTCTTTATAATGAGACATGTGGGTTCTCTGTATGGTATGAGGTACATTCTATTTGTGTTCCTCTAGGTGCGTTTCTGTGTATTTCCAGTTTTCTAATGCTTGTTTTCTGTCTCTTTTTAAACTTTCGTTATTCCCTTTTGTAACGTATAATTTGTATATGTAAGGATGCGGGTTATTGTCAATTGAAGAGTAGTCTTTTTTGTCTCCGGTTTTTCGTAACTATATAAGTTTCACTTTTCGATTTTTGTGTCTTTGGTGGTTTATTGGACTATTGGTTCTTAGAATATAGATCGTTTTGACACTAAACTTTGACTTCTGTCTCTGTAAGGGTCTATTTCTGGGCCTCTCTTAAATAACCATAATTATCGTCTAGACACCCCTCCCTCCACCCTCCCCCCAAGTCCTACCCTCCCTATGTACATATGGACACCGGTTAAGTACAACTACATACCGTTTTTTGTAGTGTTATAACATTAATAGGAGGTTAATGTAATTAAGTTTTTTATCTCGACAGAATTGCTCTTTATAATTTCAGTCGAAGAAATCTGACTTTTCTTTACCGTGGTCTAATAGGTCAGGTGTACTTTTTTTCGTGGTCCTTTCCATTAATACTTTTTATAATATTTACATAAAAATAGAATAGACTGAATGTATTTTGTTACTTAAATAACATAACTCGAATATTGTGGATGTCTATAGATAAGTACACTGATTAACCTGTTTCCTACCCCCTCCCTTACCTTGAGAACCTCATTCCTTTACTGTTTTTACCAGTAAACTTAGGTGTTCTTCCTTCTCCTGACCTTTACGATTTATGTTTCAAATTTTACTTTCCGAGTTCATACAAAAAAAGAAAAGAGTTAAAATTTTCTTTTAATATATTTAGTCATACTGTGATATAACAGTCGAAATATTATATATGTATCTACAGTATATATACTATTGTGTTTCCTCTCCTCTGTATTTCGATGTAGTCTCGTTCAAAAGACACGATTGCCCTTAATTTCATCACAAATAGGTTTCAGGTAGTACTATACAATTCCACCTCTAGCATTAAAGATTTCTTTAGTGATATTAAGTTTTAATGTGACTCTAACTTGTTTTATTAAATATACTCAGTATCGTTTATGAATTATTTTCTGTCATTCTCTTCCTTATCTCTTTTTCTACACTTTGTAACTTTTTTACTTTTTACCATTTGTCTAGGTGAGTATTATTTACACTTACCTAATTTGTATACATCAAAAGATACGATGTATTATTCGTTAATGTTTGGAGTTTAGTTATGTGTAAACAATAGAGTTAAAGACACCCAGTCCTGAAGTTCGTATGGAATTGATCTAAGAGACGTTCGGAAAAAAAAAAAAAAAAGCTAATTCTACAGTCAACACAAGAATAGACGTCCTATTCTTGTGAGTGATTCCTGTAGTCATCTTAAGGGAAGGGACACCAATATAGTATTCTGACTCCCTGAACTGACCAACTGACCTCCGACGGAGTCGAGGATAACCGGCGGGGAGTCAAGGAATAGTGTACCCTGAGAGTTGTACCGATGAAGGAGTTTCTGTCGTGTCGTCTTACAGAATTCTTTCAGATGATCGTTTTGTCTGAGACCGGTACACTAGTGTCCGTACTGTAGGATAGTGGACGGTATAAGAGGTTTTCTTTCAAAAAAAAAAAAAAAATTAAACCGACGGACACCAGAATCAACACCGTGCACCCTAGGTCGAGAGACTGGTCCTCAACTTGGGTCTGGGGGACGTAACCCTCGAGACTCAGAAGCGGTGACCCGGTACTCCCTTCAGGGACGATGCAAGAGAACCAAACTTTGTTAAGTTTCCAGAGTCTCTGTCAGAGCTCCACCCCCTATTACTTTCCAGTATTTCTAATCTTCTTCTAGCGACCCCCAGTAGAATCTCAGACAGACGGTGTCTCCCTTGAGGGAATTGGACTATGTTCATAAATACTTTTTGGACATTGATTATAGCACAACAAGTGAGTGAGTCAACACAGGTCGAGACGCTGGGGTACCTGACTTCGTGCCGTCTGAAGATCGTAAAAATAAAAAACCGACACGAAAGTGACGACCCAAACTAGGGACCAACCCCTTGATTCTAGGACGTTCGGTAGGACGCGACGGTTTTCTTTTCGTACAACCTCTTTCGGATGCAAAGACACTTGTCTGGACCATCTTTGGTCCCGAAACTCTTGAGACGGTCACTCTCAAGTCTTCTTTTACTCCTTGTAGAATAACCTTTTATCTTTTTCCCCTTTAGAAAGAATTTATAACTATCATCACCTTTCGAGTCGATTTAATAGAGGACGTCAATACACCCTTCGTCTTAAACCTTCTTTACTTTGCAATATATCGATTCCTCTAAAGACTCGTTTCATAACCACGACGAACCAAAGTAGAAGGACAAATACAATGTCGTTGTACATTCTCCTTCCTCTATTTCTCCTTGGTCCCAACCGACTAAAACTTTTAAGAGAGGTCTATTGTTTTTCGGTTCTCCTCTACCTTTCCGCTACAGGAAACACAAAAGTAGAAAGAGAGCCGAGGTGCAGGAACAGGGTCCGAGATGGTAGGACGGAGTTGGGGTGACACCCCCAAACTTGGAAGAGGGGAATTTGACGGTTCGGTACCTTTTCCCGAACGACGACGATTCAGCGAAGTCAGCACAGGCTGAGACACGTTGGGGTACTTGACATCGGGTGGTCCGACGAGCCGGGTACTCTAAAAGGTCCGTTCTCATGACCTCACCCCACGGTAGGGGATGAGACTCCGTTGAGACTGAGTCACCACCTGAGTAAAGGAGGTCTCGTCCCCTTCCTTGGCGGGGAGGGTTTAAGGAGTATCATCAAAGACCGAATGTGTCATTAGGACGACCTAAATAAAATTAGCCTGTAAAATAAAAGGGAGGTCACAAAGTCTACTTTAATTGGATATTGTATCAGTAATTGCCACCTCCTGTACTACTAGACTATATACAAACATGACCATTTCCTGACGGTCACACCGACTGTCCTGTAAAATTTACTCACCGTCAAGTGTGGTAATTAGTGGGGTTCACTCTTGGAATAAAAACACAGAAATAACAGATAAAAGAGGGATTTGTACATTAACAAAAAAAGAACGGGGCGCCAGGAGTCGTCCCTTTCGCGGATCAGGTTTGGTGACCTGGCGGTCCCTTAAGGAATTACGAGGCACCAAAAAAAACTGTACCGATGGTCAAGTCGAAATTAATGAACAAATGGTGCAAAGGGGTGAATTGTATATATACCGATGTAAAAGGGTTCGACGATCAGTGAGTTGAAGAGGTATCAAAAGGTTTATGTCTAATTGGAATAAACGTAAACCTACTCCTTCTTTGGTTCCGAGGCTTCGCCTCTCCGGGCGGATCCCTTCGGTGTACGACCCCGAAAGCAAAAGAGGTTTAAGTCGAAGTCAGCGGGAAGGGGTTTACCAAAGGACTGCTCGAATAGCGACTCACCGACCACGAGACGTCATCAAAGGTGGGGGCCGGGGCTGAGAAAGAACGCAAAAGTTCGGCAAAGCCAAGGACATTCCGCGGCGGGCGTACGTCAGGCCTTGACCTCACTCCTGCCACCAGAGGCTCGACACACGGTGTCGGCACGGGGCTTCAGAACCCCGGTTAGCCTTGTCGATGCCGGTACGACACCCCGAGACAGGAGAACTTAAAGAAGGATCGAATGGACGGTCTCTGTGTTTGGGCACTCAACCCTCGCTCCCCACCTCCCGACCCTCTCATCCTCTTCGGCTTTGGCCGGCTCTCACCTTAAAAAAGTCTCGTGACCTTCGAGGCACCACTGAAAGGTTTTGGAACCACGTCCGGCAGTGACCGATTAAACACGCCCGAGACAGTTACGCCCGTCGATCACATTTGTTCTCCTCTTCCTTTACCGTGGGATGAGGTCATAACAACGGACCTCTTAGGGCACCTACCTCCTCGGACGACCCGCCGGCAGAAACCCCAGCGTGTCTCAGCTTGTGCTGACTTCGCTGAATCGTCGTCGTCGTCACATTTGTCCTTTCTTCAACCGTCTAGAGACTTGGTCCAGTCTTCAGTATTAAGACATGAGAACGAGTCTTTTCTGCAAGGACCAAAGGGTGAGGTCATAAGAACGGACCTCTTAGGGGACCCTAAAACCGCCCGATGTCAGATACGCCCCAGCGTTTGTCAGCCTGTGCTGACTCCCTGACTTGACTTGTCAGATACGCCAGCAAGTCCTCCCTCGCTGATTCTGAGTGAAAGTAAAAATTTCATAAACCTTCCCGTTTCCGTTAAACCCTACCTACCATAGGTTCCAAAATCTAGTAGAAAGAAATGTTAAATCTCACAAATAAATAAATGTTTCATACATGTATAAGGTAATATGGTTATGTAATACATCTCATATGTTTAAATGTCTTTGTTTAGGTTTTTCTACTCTGTTTTATAAAATTTATTGAATTTTTTTTAACTCGTGTTCGAACTAATTACTGTCTTGACTTTCTTTTTTGCATCGTGTGTGTAAGTAGAAAATAAGTTTCCCGAAGTGACTTCATAAACAAATTTATACCGAGTAGTCCTTTTGGGGTATCCCTGTCCTACGTTTGAGAGTGGTGGGTGATTCGATATTAAAAACATAAAAGGATGTACGTCTAACAAACGTTTTGGTAACAAGGGTCGGTGTCCAGAGGATCGTGTCAAAGAGTCGTCGATAACAACGTGAGGTCTGAGATCTTCACATGGTTCTTTCGGTCTTCCTTTCGGTCTGAGTACTGAATTAATGACCCATTTTACAAAGGTCTGGTTGTTCATTGCTGAGTACCTTTTACTTTGTTTAAGAACTGTATAGTCTTAAATGCACTTAACTGTATAGACTTTGTATAGACCGTCCCACTTAAAATTCAGAATGGATAAATACTCGTTCTCTCTTCCTCTTTACCCAAGATTTATTTCGAAACGATGATTCGAAGTCAAAAGAGTGGAGATTGTACCTTAAATTCGTCGATGAAGTATGTCAGTAATTTTCTTAATTTCTTTATTGTCGTTTGGTGTCTCCTTTACGACGTTGTGTTACTATTAAAAATCCTTAGTCGAAGACACGTCCACTTTCACCACACCACTCACGAAATTATCCTCATTGCACATTTGTAAAGGTATAAATATGTAAAGGATAGACGGATTTACCTTACAGTGGGTCGATACCGACGAACCGACTCGGTATATTATTTCCCCTCAAACACGAGTCACAGAAGGAAAACGAGAACAAAAACAACAAAAGGGAGAGGTGTTAGTGAGGGACCTCAAGTCACAGAGGCTTGTAGATTGGAACGAGGGACGTATCGGGGACAATCCACGTCCCAGTGTCATCCCTAGTCGTCTCTCGTCTGTTCCTGAACGTACAAGTGACCCAGGACTCCTTACTGGAGACTTGAGTCATCCACAAAGAGGTACCTCAGATCTAGACTCACCTCAGTCAAGTGTCACTCTCCCTGAAATAAGTAGTCTCGTCCTCGGGTACAGTTCCCCATCTTCACGTCTCCAAGAAGACGTTTTTCTTGTTACGACAATTTTTGTCTTTACGATACTTATTTATTAAATGTCTTCTTACTTAAGTTGACCGTCTATTTGTACCTTAATACAAGGTTTATTGAAGTATTTAATTACATATTTGATTTTACATACATAAAATCGACGGTAAATATCGTCACACTGATCTGGATCTTTTATATAAATCACTTTACAGTCTGTTTTTATGATAAACTCTAATGAATATATACCTTAACTTTTTATAATGTTTACTTACATGGATATTTTGTCTTTGTCTGAGTGTCTGTATCTTTAGTTTAAACTCTAATGTTTCTCCTCTCTTGTCTCCTCCCTGTTTAATCCCTATACCCTAACCATCTATGATTCCTTTCATCTATTCGTTGTTCCTAAACAACATATCGTGTCCTTTAATATGCATGATAGAAATTAGACAATACCTTATATTAGAAAGTCTTATGACTTAGTGATACGACATGTGGACTTTGGTTGTGTTACAACATTTCGTTGACATGAAGTTGAAAATTTTTAAAAGTGAAACGAGAGTGGGGGTGGGTGAGACCCCGGTGCCTTTTTAACAGAAGGCACTTTGACCAAGGCTTTTCGAAGTCCTGATGACGGGATCGACCATTACACCCATCCGGAATAGACTAGTCAACTTCCGGAATTAGGTGAGGACTCCTTCTCACTTAAGATGAAAGTCTGACGGAAACCTGTATTCGACGTTATAGCACAGAAGGAATCCATAGGTTGTACGTCGAGACGGGACGTCTAAACCCGAACGGTCGGGACATTTTAATGTACTCGATTAAGGAATTTCATTTAGTTAGAATGGGACATATATACATTTATATAACAACAATGTATATATATTTATAAACATATCACGTATGTATGTATAAATATACACATATGTATACACACATGTAAATAAATAAGTTTAAGAGGGTCACGTATGAGACACACCTCAAATTTAAGTGAATACGTCTCCCAACATTAACAGAAAAGTAACGAAATAGAACACGTGGTACAGAGGATAATCTGTGTGCGAGTAAGGGATCTAGAAGTGCGTCATTTAAGATCTCGAGCGAGACTGGGTGACAGCGAACAAGAGTGGAGTCCTAGTGTGAGAGACGCCATAAAGATGAGTCAACACAGACTTGGCCCAGGTCCTCAGGGAAGCAAATACCGAAGACCGAAGCACCTGTTGGTCGGGAAGTAAGCGATACTGTCACTTCTCTACTTCCGTTTCAGAACGCAAGTAACCAACTCCCTCCTCGGTTCAATGAAACTACTACTCTGGTTCTAGAAGTGTTCAGCCTACTTCTAAAAGGTGAATTTAGACTCCTTACACGTCGTTATAATGTTGGTTTGGTTCCTCCTACCAGACTTGTCTCGTGACCGTGTTTTCGTTTGTTCATCCACGGAGCCTCTTTCGTCTCCCTTCACCACGAACAGTGAAGTATGGTTAGGGGTCCCCCTTTCCGAGAGCTGTTCGCAAGGGTATCGTAGTCCGACCCCGTCTTCTTACACATGTTCAATAGTGAACTCTTACTTTCGACTCGACCAGACCAGTGTTACCACATCCCAGACACACTGTTCTTAATTATTAATTGTCTAGTTAATTCGTCAAAATAACCCAGCACCTATATACGACTTGTAGAAAACTCACGATCTTTACCCCTAGGTCTTTTCATATTTGACTACAAACAGAAGTTTCTCGCACATTAAGTATACCCTTCCATGAGTGTGAAGACACTTTTCAAATAACTGGGAAGTGACATATGGGTCTCTACAGTTTCTGTCCTTGGAGGAACTTACGGTATCAAATGACTCTAAGTATCTACTCTATGGGGTCACCAGCCTCGAAGTACTTACTCTGTCTTCAAATGCATCTTGGACCACCTACACATAATGAATCCAGATACTTCTTGTATTTTCTACAAGGTTCGTCATCCTTTAATCTCACCTCGTTCCGCACCCTATCCTAAACAGAATCTCTCGAGTTCCCCACATAACTTTAAATTAGTACAGATCAATTACCGAGAACTCTCACATCCAAACAACTTTGTTCAAACTTTTCCCGGAACTTGGGGTTAGTTCCGTATTCGGTCACTCTTCATATTAAGTTCGACTTATGACTCCGACGAGTCGAAAATGGTCAACTAGGAAGATCCTTGTACTTAAGTTGTTTCAAAATAGACTACCAATGAAATGTCCGTGACTACATCTGGGACGGAAAGTTTCCGAGTGTCATATTCTTCTCTCACTACCATGTGTTATTTCAATCTCATACGTTCGCAATCTGATCCTTGGACTCGACCTTTAGACATCTGTGGATCTTCGCGCACACCACTTAGGTCCGACGTCACTAGAGTCTAAACAAGTGTAAACTGAATCTTTAAGTAAACCCTTTAAAAAGTCGTCAAACCCGAACAACTACGATAAACGACAAAGATGACAGAGCGCAACAGGAAATCAACGATTCAACCCAACGTTTGCTCGAATCACTGATTTATCGTTCACTGGACTGAATCACTAATTTGTTGTCATACGCATAATCAGGCGAACCGGATGGTACTGTTTTATGGTGTCTGACGTACTAAATTCGTGGTCTTTACATAGAAGACTGACAAGATCTCTGACCTTCCAGGTTCCAGTTCTAAGTCGTCCCAAGAGACACCACTCCCGAGTGAAGGACCGAACGTCAGCCGGTGTAAGAGCGAAAGGAACCACACACGGGTACCTCACTCCCTCTCTCGAGGAATTGGGGAGAACAGGGACAACCTAATCCCGCGATGAGAGTACTGAAGTAAATTTGAATTAATGAAGGATCTTAGAGGCTTATGTCAATGGAGTTCCCAATCCCCAAGTTATGTCACTTATAACCTCCCTATTTTAAACTAGGTATCGTGAGTTCCTTTTGATGAGTCATGTAACACGGGAGGGCACAATTACGACACATCACACCAGGACAAAAGTCCTTGAACCCGAATCTGAGACTCCGACAATCGGATCTTCTCTGGACAATCCAGTATTAGATTGGGAGGTAAATACGTTCTATTTATATCTTTCTTATTGAACGGGTCTAGTGTGTCACGTGCCGTGTCAAGTTTAGACATTGAGGGTTAGGTACCGGAAAAGTTATGGAGGACCTTGGTTGGTATCTGGTAAGGATGTCGTCTTGACTGACATTACTTTTCTCTAGCAATAATCCCGTTTTGATCAAACAGATACCTTAAACTTACAGGAGATTCCTCTTCTATTCTCTACCCTTCCATACCCCCCCGACCTTGGTGCCCACCCTCCGGAACCCCCGTCTGACACGGATTGACTGTGACTGACCGTGGTGACAGGACCCCGACCCGTCCAGGGGTGTGGGAGGTCAAGTGGATGCCGACACTCGAGGACCTCCTACCGTCCTGGTGCACCGTGACCGCCATACCGATACTGCCACTCCTGATGGACTCGAACGTATACCTGGGAGACGTTATGTGTCGTCGGTGTAAGTAACGAGTCATGTGGTTTGTTTTTACCCTCCGGCGACCCTTGAAGTATCTCTCTCTGTTCTTGATGAACCTCTTCCTCACGTAGGACACCGACACCTCTATGAACTGCAAACCTCCCCTCTCGAACTTGGCGTGGCCATTACCGAAGGGTGTCGGGTGGGAAAGTCGGGAAGGGGGTGGGGGTCGAACCCGGTAAAAGAGACGTCTCACACCCACTCCCACAGAGGAGGTCTTGACTGAGTCGTGTCCCCACAACTATAAATTACACCCTACCGACCCCGGTTACACGACTACTACTGAAGGGATGTTCGATATCTACACCTCACTCCCCTGAAAGATAGAACTCAGAGGACCCGTCACGGTAGAGTAGGTGGGTAAGAAATAAAAAAATTTAAAATAAAACGACTTCATACCAACTAGGTGTCACAACCAAAAAACAAAAACCAAATAAAAACTGGTGTGGAGTGCCGTACACCTTAGAATGAAGGGACTGGTCCTTAACTTGGGTTTGAGGGACGTCACCTTCGTACCTCGGAATTGGTGACCTGGTGGTCCCTCCAAGGGACTCGGTGAGTAAGAATGATCACGGTCCCTTTGATGAGAGTCCTCCTGTGTCGCGACGGAGTATCTCAGAACCTCTAAAAAGTAGGAAAACCGTGAAAGGGTGATCTATGTGTGGACACAGATTTTCTGTAACTGGTTTCTAAACTATTTTCTCAACTCTCGGAAACTTCCCCGAGAATAAGACCTCTTCTTGTAATCTGACTCAAGGGTGTTGGAACAGAACTTCGACCGAGTCGAATGACACCCAGGGAAATGGGAGTCTATCTCCTTCAAGGGAAAGAGGGTGACCAACCGTCTACTCGGTAGTCCTCAACACCACCGAACTAGAAACCTCAGCTACGATGAGTTTTTTGGGAACGGACTCGGGAGGGACGAAACACATGGTGTCTCGGAGGGTTTTGTGTGTACTGAGTAGTGGCGTAGAGACTGGTACTCCAGTGGGACTCCACGACCCGGGACCCGAAGATGGGACTCCTCTAGAGTGACTGGACCGTCGCGTTACCCCTCCTGGTCTGGGTCCTGTACCTCGAACACCTCTGGTCCGGAAGTCCTCTGCCTTGGAAGGTCTTCACCCGTCGGGACCACCACGGAAGACCCCTCCTCGTCTCTATGTGCACGGCACACGTCGTGCTCCCCGAAGTCCTCGGGGAGTGGGACTCTACCCCATTCCTCCCCCTACCTACCAGTTGGAATAATAGCCCATTAGTCCTCGGAAGGCCTCTTGAAGTCGTTCCAATCCTAAGTACGGACTCCAGTCCCGGGGAAAGGAAAGAAGGCGTCTTGGAGGCTTCTGGAGGCAGGGGTAGTATCCGTAGTAACAACAGGACCAAGAGGAGCACCAGTGACCTCGACACCACTGACTTCGACACTAGACCTACTTCTTCGGGAGTCCATCCCTTCCCTCCCTCCCTAGACTGAAAAGAACAGAGTGACCCCCAAAGTTCGGGTCCATCTTCAAACGGACAGAGCAATGACCTTTCATTGGAGGTGTGTGTACACGAACCATTCAGACCCCGAAAAACGAACGTGAATAAGAAACATTCCGTGTACACTTTTACCTCTGGTCATAGTTGCACTACTTAGACCACTACCCCTGTAACTTCCAGTCCCTTCCAGTGACACTCCTATCCGGAGACGGTCCACCAACCAAGTCCGGACGTGTGGATGAAAGAAGTACGACGTCTTCCGAAACACGGAAGAGTACGAGGAGAGTTCTTGTTATTCGTGGAATTATAAGGAAAAGTCAGTTGAGTCGACTCTTCTCCTTTTTTGTTCAGTCTTAATCTTCTGGATTGAGGAATTAGGGCCCAGGCGCGGACGCCTTACTCCTCTCCCCCGACGCCCGGCACGGAGGTAAAACAGTCATTACGGATTGCGTCGAGGGCTGTACGCGGGTGGGAGGAGGAAACACTGTTCCACCCCGACCCGGTAGAGGTAGGAACAGAATTGACGTACAATGTGACTCAACGTTGAAGAACAACTTTTATCCTTAGACCTATACTTACGTAAAAAAGACAAGTGAACAAATAAAAACCGGGACTCAGAGACAACGACAGTACCCGAAAGAGATCAACACCACGTGCCCGAAGAGTAATGTCACCGAAGACCAGTCATCATCACCCGTGTCTGCATTAACGAGATACCGTGTACCGTAGAAGGGCCCCGTCCCTAGCTTGGGCACAGAGGACGTAACCGACCGCCTAAGAATTGGTGACTTGGTGGTGGTCCCCTCAGGACTTAAACGAAAAGGACTAAGAATAGTACTCCACCCCAACCACCCAATTAATTTCCGATCCTTCTAAGAATTTAAAACGCTCTTTACTTACCTTCACGACTCTTGGAAAATTTTAGACACACAAACGACACGACTGAGACAACGTCCACCCCGTCCTCTTCCGACACTCCTCGACTCACACCTACCCCGGACCCGGGTCAGTCTCGTAGTACCCGAAACTATACCAGCGACGACAAGAGTAGAAGAGTTGAGGACACAGGAACAGAGAAGTCATCTTGGAACAGAGTGGTCCTGGACACTAGGGTTCCTGACTCTGTAGTCGACTTGGAACAGAACAGAAGACCTGACACCCGTCACTCCTAGAATACACCGGCCCAGTTGGTCCCGAGTCCTGACCAGGAGTCAGGAGTAAAAAATCCACAATAAACAAAAAGAAGAAATAAAGATATCTCTTAATGAGAAGAAAAACAAGAACGTATACTTAAGATCAGAATTAAAGGAGATCCACAGGGGGTAGAGATGTCCTCGTCCTCATTAAAAACGGACAGTAACTGGGGTGTTCCGGGTCCCCCGGGGACGAGTGATATCAATCACACACACCAGATGTCTTTACTGAGTAGGTCGAGAATTGAGGGAAGGTTCCGACAAAAGACACGAAAATCGAGATCTTCACGACCACGACCGAGTTTAGGTCTGAGTACCTAAATACTTCGACTCAGATTAAATCTAAACGTCACCAAACCCTTTATCCTGGGTATCCAGTTCCTGGTAACGAAAGAGCTCACCCTGTACTTAAACACACGACACCACACGTCCTCCCAACGACACCCTCCTTCCTCGACCCCCTCCCTCCCTCTCGTCGTGGACACTCTTTTCGTTCCGTCGTAACTGTGGTCAGTCTCATTTGAACACGACGTCGACGGCGCCCTGTCGTGCACCGGAAATTGTTGCGACGGAAATCTTGTCCCTGAAGGGACCCCTGAGTCTACCACGTCTCAGACGGGTGTTACACCCTCTGGGCCCAAACTAGGGACCCAGTGCTTCTAGGGAACCTCTTCCTTTACCGTTGGGTGAGGCCATAAGAACGGACCTTTTAGGGTACCTGTCTCCTCGGACCACCCGATGTAAGGTACTCCAACGTGTCTCGGGTTGTCTTATGTCTCCACGACAGGTGAATGGTCAGTCAGTGGGGTAGATACACAGCACAGTCCATGTAGTGTGTTATAAAAACGTAGGTTCTTTAAAGTCTTTTCGTTTCAGTCCGTTTCAATAACCGGACACCTCGAACAAGATCACTCTTCCCCGTCTCACATGTAAGACTCGGATCATTCATTCCCTCACAAAGGGAAGCTCCAACCATTCACGAGATTCCTTCCACTGGGTCTCATACTCACACACCCCGGTCCCTTCCACCGACACGATGATCCCACCAGTCACCCGGAGTAACTCTTCCACTGAAGACTCCCTTCTACACTTCCTGTCCTCCCTTACGGGTGTTCCTCCAGACCCTCTTCAAGAGACGTCCGTCTCCACGAAGTCACTTTTACGTGCTCCCGTCCTCTCGTGGACACAAGTTCCTTCTCACTTCTCCTCCGTCCACACCGACCACCTCGCTTCTTAAGTCTACTCCAGAGTACACGCGCGTCTAGTACACCGAAACTCTTATAACCTAACTGAGAAGAGACTCTTTCTACATCACGAGGTTCTGTCAAAACCCTCTTCTCCCTGGCCACACTGAAGAAAAATCTTCGTAGTCAGACCGACGACACGACTCCTGTCTCGACTCTTCACTTCCCACTTGGTCCGTCGTCACCTCTGACATCACAGGTCCAACCTTTACAACCACGAACAGAGTGCACACCCGTCCCTTTTCATAATGTCTCACTGATCTTGACCTATATAGATTTCTACCCGAAATGTCGTAAAGGATCACCCAATTCGGACTCAACACTCTTTCTCCTGTGGGTCTGAAAGTCTGACACGTTCACCGAGTCACCGTTTCTTAGGCGGACGGTTACGTCCTCTGGGTCCTCAGCATCCAAGCTAGGGACCCAGACCTTCTAAGGGACCTCTTCCTTTACCGTTAGGTGAGGTCATAAGAACGGACCCTTCAGGGTACCTATCTCTTCGGACCACCTAATGTCAGGTACCCCCAGGGTTTTCTCAACCTGTGCTGAATCGTTGATTTGTTGTTGTTTTTTACCCATAAGTCAACTCCTTTACGACCTAAACCTACGGATAATCTTTAAGTTCAATCCAATAGTCAACCCCGTGTACAAACCTCAAATCCTCTCCACAGAACCCACCTCTTTATCTAAAACCTTCACTACGGTATATTTACGATAAATATTGGACGACTCTCCCTAATCTCCTCCTTCCTTGTTCCTGACTTGGGACCTGGAGTGTCGGGATATGTCAGACTAACCTAGTGCGTGGACTCGTCTGACGTACTAAGACTGTGTGCAGATCTGTCGTGCCTCTGGTCCATCAGGGGCTGAATGGACACGTGCTCTTAAGGGGCCTGTAGAGTAATTCAAGGTCACCAAGTTTCAACTTACATTCTTAGACTTGAATGTCGTTCCAACCACGACTACGACGAGTAGAAGTCTCGTGTGTAAATCATCGTATTTGTATCTCGTCCTAAGGGTGTACCGACAAGTCGTCGGAGTGGACATCCCGAACAACTATTCGTTCAGGACCCGAGACAAGAGTCGAAAGACTTTACCACCCAGATCCCTCTCCGGGTTCACAAAACGTCGTCATGGATATTCGTCAGAATCCAGAATCGGTCCAACTCCTGCCGACTGTTCCCAGTCACTAGTCTCGCGAGTCCAGTCCCTTCACAGAATTTAGGTGTTAATTTACAAAAAAAGGACCCTTCTTTTTTTCGTTCTGTAGACGACCCTGTAAATACAACAAACGGGATGGGACCCTATACATCGGTCCACCTTTTGACTCCTTCACCAATAGTCGAGCCGTATTTCTTGCAGAGACTTAGGAATGAGAGGCTTTGATAAGGGACGTAACTGAAGAGTAAGTGTAGAACCACGTTAGTCACCTTAGGTTCCAAAAGATTAAATTTGTACATACACACACACACACACATGTATACGAATGTATGAACCGAGAAAAATAAAGTCCCTGACTCAGTCGTGTAAGCCCTTGTTTTAATAACTACGAAAAGATTTACATGTATGTCTTTGGTGACGAGACAACGACCTGTGTCAACGGAAACAATGTCACTGTGGGGACTACGACCTGTGAGTTGACACACCGATCTTGACGATAGTGATAGCGAGAACCGTTGACTTGTAGTGAGGACGGTGAGTGGTGGAAACGGTTTACGGCACACGTGTGTGGGTCGTTTATACACAGTAATACAGGTCTCAGTGTCGAGTCGTGCACAGTACACTGATTCTCACGGAATAGAAAGGGTCGACATATAAACCCCTTAACTCAAAAGCAGAGAGTACCTTCCTACATCACAGACAGAAAGTTCTGTGAAAGTACAACATCGACTATAGTGTCTTTATGTTTCCTCATACTTTCTGCTGATACTTACTAATATGTCGTCTGTTTGACCTCCTTGATCTTCTTCACCCATATGTGTTGGATGGCTCTGTTTTACTACTTCTTTGTCTTGTCGACTTGTCTAGTTATTGTCCATTCTTCTGACTTAGTTATTAGTTTTTGAAGGGTCGCGTACCCTTTCGACCTGTCGATGTACATTTAGTCACTTTAATCTCGTAAGGGAGTGTTGTATACGTCTTTATTTAAATTTTACCAAATTTCTTGATTTACGTTATGAACTGTGGTATGCAGAGAATCTTCTCTGATATTCGTTTTGTATGAACCTGTATTTAGTATCGTCATAAAAGAATCAGACAAGTCAACAAGTCAACACAGACTGAGACGCTGGGGTGCTTGGTGTCGTGTGACTCGAAAGGACAGGTAGCGGTGGAGGGCCTCAAATGGGTTTGAGTACAGGTAACTCATCCACTACGGTAGGTTGGTAGAGTAGGAGACAGTAGGGGAAGAGGAGGACGGGAGTTAGAAAACGTCGTAGTCTCAGAAAAGTTTACTCAGTCGACAAGCTTAGTCCACCGGTTTTATAACCTCAAAGTCGAAGTTGTAGTCAGGAAGGTTACTTGTGGATCCTGACTAGAGGAAATCCTACCTGACCAACCTAGAGTGACCTCAGGTTTCCTGAGAGTTCTCAGAAGAGGTTGTGGTGTCAACTTTTCGTAGTTAAGAAGTCGTGAGTCGAAAGAGTGTAGGTATGTACTGGTGACCTTTTTGGTATCGGAACTGATCTGCCTGGAAACAACCGTTTCATTACAGAGACGAAAATTTACACGACAGATCCAACTAGTATTGAAAGGAAGGTCCCTCATTCACAGAAAATTAAAGTACCGACGTTAGTGGTAGACGTCACTAAAACACCCTGGATTAGTTTGAATTTTCGAAAACCTATCGTTTCCTTTGGTAGTTACTTTACTTTTTACATCGGACGTCTCACCCTCTTTTATAAACGTTTCCTACACTAACTGTTCTTCAATTATATGTTTTATATGTTTGTTGAGTATGTTGAGTTATAGAATTTTGTTTAAGGGTTGGTTTTTTATCCGTCTTCTGTAAAGAGGTTTCTTCTGTTTGTCCGAAGGGACCAACAGGTCGTCAATTCTTAGACGGAACGTTGTACCCCCGACGGACAAACTAGACGCCAGGTTCTTCTAGGGTCTACGGTGCCTCGTTCATTCGGCCGCACGACGTTGATGACCCGGGTGCGTCGGACCTCGGACACGAGGTGTCGTTCTCCTCGGCGACGTTACTCCTCGGGTTCGTGGCGCTGATCTCTCATCGGGAGTGAGACGTCGATCTCTTTCCGAAGCACGTCGTTGGGTCCTCTCGAGACCCCAAGAGGCCCCCTTTGCCGTTTGAAAAAAAAGAGATGTAAGGAATCAGAATCAGTGTATTTTGCCGAAAAAGAAATTCGGGACTTGACTACTAATGTGTTATTTGTTGAGTCAAATTTGCGACACGATTCAGCGAAGTCAGCACAGGCTGAGACACGCTGGGGTATCTGTCGTCGGTTGGTCCGAGGGGGTAGGGGCCCTAAGAGGTCCGTTCTTGTCACCTCACCCAACGGTAAAGGAAGAGGTCACGTACTTTCACTTTACACTTTCACTTCAGAGAGTCAGCACAGGCTGAGAACCGTTGGGGTACCTGACGTCGGATGGTCTGAGGAGGTAGGTACCCTAAAAGGTCCGTTCTCATGACCTCACCCCACGGTAACGGAAGAGGTAATTTTCGACATGATCCCTAATACATTGTTGTTACATAGGACGAACTCCTGTCAAAGAGGAAGGACTTTTGGAAGACTGATTAGGACTATAGAATCTTACATGTAATACCCTCGCCCAGACCATCCTAGAAAGATAATAATTCAAGATTAGGACAATAGGATTTTACATTTAACAACCTCACCCATACCATTTTAAAAATGTGGGAACTCTGTAAGAAAACTAAATAACATTATTGATTAAATTTTTCATATATTAAGGGAACGATTGTGATCACTCCCCCCCGTGAGACGGTCGGAAGACTACAGACACAGTCTTCGAAAGAGACGGGGAAAAGTGACATTGTTTTGACGGTGTGTTCTCGGGGCTCATCAGTTCGAACCAGGGACGAGGGCTTCAACTTAGAAGCCTCTAGTGTTTAGGCTGCAGCAAGTGGTATTCGATAGTGTTCGTGTTCCAACTTTTTACAGTTTATTATTTTTCACATCTGTCACTTTTCGTTTAAAAAGAGGGGATAGGTAGATGTCAAAAAGGTTTAAAAGAAGGACCTGGGTTGGTGACAACGGCCAAAGATATACAATATCTGTCTCTCAAGGGAAAAATTAGTCCCCAGTAAAATGATGTGCAAGATAGACATGGAAACAAAAAGTTAAATTTTATATAAGACTTTTATAAGGTAAAAAATTGTCTGTTTAGACTACATCAAATTGTATTATTTTTAATACTGTAAGAACTAAAAATTTTTAAATGGTTCACATTTTTTTTAGTAGGAATAAGGTATTATTATCAAAATAACCCCTTGTTTCAGTGGGTCTAATTTTTGATAGGTAAGAGGTCGGAAAGAACTTAAATTGGTACAGACACACTGATTTAATACTAGTTATAGTACTGGGTCTATAATTCAAAAGGTAAAACGGAAATTTCCCGAAGGCGACAGGAGGTGAGGACGAGAGGGACCAACGAATACCTGGGACTTGTACGAGAATCCATAGAACACGTATCAAAGAGTCAGTACAAACTGAGAAATACTGGGGTACCTGATATCAGGATATCCAAGGAGACAGATACCCCTAAGAGGTCCGTTCTTATAACCTCACCCACGACGGGCCTCGGGCACACTCCTTAGAGCGGATACCGTTTCCAGTACTCCTTCCTTCGGTCTGTATGCGTTTCCGCACTAGATCGAAGTCCCTAAGGGGCTCAAAAGGACTTGTAGATGGGGCGTTTTTGGTCTCAGACGGGCCTGAAAAACGTTAAACACTTAACAAATGTCGGGGGGTTGGTACTCTCCGTGCTCCGAATTTCGTAGAATTTCTATGTCTCGGAAAAGATTTCTCGATTTTTAACATAACCACTACCCAAAAGTGACAACTGAGTTACTGACGACGGTCCGGAGCTATAAGAAATAGAAAATCCGTGGACTTCCTATAATTAGTTACATTAACCCTATATCTTTTTCTATGTCTCAGCAAAACTACAATCGTTGTGATCTGAAAACTCAATTAACGAAAAGAGAAACATTTAGTGACATGAGGAAAATGAACAACATTTAACAACATAGAAACGATACATTCTTACATTGAAATAAATCACGAAAGACTCTCACCGTGGTCTGAAACCCATCTTGTTGTGTTTATTCAGAGACCAACAGTCTGGGAATAGTCTTTTCCCGGCATTTTACAATTAACCGGGAGACCGGTCTTCTACTACATTTAGTGGATTCTGAACACATATGTTGATCCATACGTCTCTTTTTCGGACCAGAGCTATTCTCAGTCCCGACGACTGCGACGTATTAAAATATAATAGGTAACTAGAGATACATGTTTTTTCCATATTTTCCGGAAAGACCTGTTATCTCCTGCCCGGTCAGCGACCTGACCAAAGGGGGTACAGAGGAGAAATGAGATAAAAGACCGACTTAAGGGTAGACCCCGTACCTCCGAGCGTACAGATGAATGAACGGGACCGAAAATTCTAGGTGCACTCCCCCTCGGGTTCCGCCCCGTGGGGGGGGGGGGTATAAGTTCTCCTACGACCACCGGATTACATCTACCACGTCTAGAGAACAGGACTCTAAAATAACCAAAAGGTGCATTTGGTTCAATAAGTCTGAGAAAAGAGGTGAATTAAAAGGATGATGTGATGAAGAAGGATTAGATTAGAATATAATTATTTATTTATTCAAAAAGAAGCGGGTACGGCAGAAGGGAAGCTTAATGGGACCTAGGTGGCCCCGGGATGTACCTTTTGGAATTTTTTATTCCCCGATCGAAAACGCCAACCTTCGGTTCTACCGAAGGCCGTTTTCTCTATCCCCGCTCCGGATACAATTCAAAAACTAACCGAGAGAACTGAAGACATGTACACCTGTCACACACTAATGGTATCTAAGGACAATTCGAGTACTTCTGAACTGGAATATACGTATAATATTAAACTGGAAATTGCACTAACCACGTTGACACCCTCCAGGGAGCGTCTTGGGGGAACGAACGGATATATTTGGTTCTCAAACACCGTTATTTCGCCTTGACGAGTCTGCCTTGGGGACAACACAGACCAACAGAGAGTGAGGGGCTCCCCGACCCCACCGCCTGTCGTCCGAGTGGAGAGGAGCCCTGGGGAGACGAAACGACTCCCTTCAAGGTGACGGAGAGAGAAAGACACCTCGCGGGGGGCGTCGACCTGGGCCGTCCAACGGTACGGGAGAAGGTCCCCTAGAAGGGTTGGTCCACCAGTTTGGATCCAGATGACACAACGTCTGTCTAAGAATGACAGACTCGGTGGTCTACTGGTTCTGGTTTACCTTGACCTCCCGTCCAACAAACCGGGTTCTCACTGAACTAACGACTTGCCAAAGTCAACTGACACCGTACTTTCACTCTCAGAAGGCATGCAAGGAACACACCTATTTTGGCATCAACCGTCTTAAACTTGGCACGCCCCTTTGGGCCTACCTACCAATTCAGGTAGAGGAATTGGTGAACCGGTGCTGACGGAAGTCCACGGAACCCAGTAGGGTTATTCCCGTGGTGGAGTCCTTTTCGTCTCTTCCTTCCATCCAGTATCCTTGGGACCTACGGACCTATGGAAGCACCATGTCTTGGGGAGTCCGACAGGACCTTGACGGACAGAGTGATAGTACCTTCAGAGAAGGTAGGACAAATCAAGTGATAATAAACCCAAAGACGATGTGTGTGACTTAATTACGAACAACTCTCTTATCCTGAAGGATCCTCACACACCGGTACCACTAGACAAGACTCGTCTCTAGGTCAACGGCACAGTGGTGACACCCGAGGACCCACCCTGTAATAAGATTTAATTTCATTCCCCTCTAACCTCTGAATGCGAGGACTAGAAAGGCCGGGACCCTGAGTGGTCCACGATCCAAACCTTCAGAAACAAAGATATGAAGGACAAAAGTGATGTCTAGTCTAAGGAACAAACCAAATACTAAGCAAAACCTCCGTCGTTTAACACGAGTCTCTAGCTCTAACAGAAACGGTTATCAAATAAATTGTCTCCAAGTGACACTTTTAGTATTATTAAAGTTTTCGGTTATCGTATGTCCTATTACAGAAAATAATTCGATTATTTATGAGGTTTGTTTACTAATTGATGTGACAACAAGATCCGTTCCTTTATACTGTCTCTATTACAGGTTTATATGGTACTCCACGTAGAAAATATCGTCAAACCAAAGAGCCCTCTCTTCCAAAACGATCTCGCACACCGATCCCTTGCGACCGGGGACGCAACCGTCCGCCTCCTCCGACGAGGCTCCCAATAGAGAGGTCCCTGTAACGTACCGAGTACAGAGACGGTTATTGCTCCCGGAGTCACCTCGCCATTGTCAGTAGGGAAAGGAAGGACTCTGACGACGTACCAACCTATAGTGACGGGTGGTTTCCTCACGGAACCGGTTTCGTCCTCGTTCACAGAGTTATTGAAGTCTTTCGATCTAGATGTTTCCTACCAAAACGGGACTGCCTTTGAGAGTCTACCAGGAGGGACAGAGAACCAAAAAATATAGGGTCGGCAGGGAAACAGTATCAACAAGGGCGTGTGCAAGAATAGTCATTCAGGGGTCGTTCGGAGGCTCCTTGACCCGACGACTCACGAACGGTCAGTTGTCGTCTCCTGTGCTACTGTAGGAAGTGTTAAATGAAGTAAGAATATAGTTTTGTTACCATGAAGTTTCTTTTTTTATAAAAACGAGAATCGGTATTTGTTCACCTAATTTTGCTGAGGTGAATTCCATCTTCTAGACTTGTTCCCGTAGACTTCATTAAAGTTTGGTTATATGTTGTCAGGAACGACAACAAATCAGTGCCAATCACCAGAGACGGAGGAGGAGGACGTCAGACCGCCGTCCCTGACACTTCCTACTCTAGGTCTCCTCCTTGAGGAATCTACCTTTTCCTTACGTCCCAGCGAACTGTTACCAAAAGTGAGCCTTAAAGGCGAAAGGGTCGGACCGAACCTGTTGACTTGAACTCTGTTGACTAGGGTCAAGGGAGTAAAGGACAGGGACCAGTAGGGGGTCATTTATAAGGAAGTGGGTGAAGAACTTAAGATAGACGACGGTCATTCAGTGATAAATGTCGAATATGAGATTCCCATTTTGAATGTGTACCCGTACCTACGGTCTTCTACTTCTAAATCCCCTCGTAGAATCTCAGACAGACAAATGGCGGGTCATTAAAACACTACTTTTCTCAGTTTACAACAACCGATCTTTGATTTCCATTTCTTTTCTTTCGGTTGAAACAATTATCAATTACAAGAGAGTAAAAAGAGTACCTGGTTTCTTAAGAGTTCCCAGAAAAATAAATTATCACTCTACCAAGTTATTAGTCATACTGGAATTTATTGAATCCTTCATAATAATACATGGTTCCCTACGTGTACTGGGTCTGGACTGGTTAGTCCCACATTGGTGTAATATGGTGTAGACGGATCGTTGTCCCTAACCAGGTGCCCATTGACAGAGACCAGGAAATACGTACCTGTGCCACTCTTTCTCCAAATAGAAAGACGAATTCAACGAATTCGCCCCGTCACACTTCGTCCAATCTCTACTGGAACCCATGAAAGGGATTCTTGTCTCTCTCTTTAGACTACTGTTTAAACTCAGGGACCTAGGTCAGTGCAGAGTTCAGTCGGGGTAGGAACGGGAGAGTCCATTTAGTTGTATAAATTAGAGAAGACGATCTTGACAATTGAACACTGACTTTCTCAGGGCCATAATAAGTGTTATTACACTTATAACTATAATAACACCCACACTCCCATTAGCCCGAAGCTGTAGAAGTGGAGTAAATAGTGGTCCCAACTAACTTGACTAGACCGACCAATCCGCCTCAGGGGAAGGGGGAGTGACGAGGTACACACAGGGAGAGCTTCGACGCACGTACCGGTTTGTCCTACTGGTAGGGACTATCTTCGCCCGACCAGAAACCAGTTCCCATAATACTCTCCGACGTAAGGGGACGATCTTGGAGGTTTGTTCGTTTATAACAATAAAAATTACCCCCGGGTCATCTTAAATTACAAAAGAGGTAGTGAGTCGAGGTTACTGATCTTCATATTGGAGACATGAATGTAATGATGCACTCGGGAACCTATTATCAAGACTCACTACGAGACACCCTTCGTTCCCATTTTAGGATGGACCTTATGTTGAGTCGGGTCTAGTTCTAGTTAGGCACTATAAAGGTCCTACCTTCTCATTGCCATATTAGTTGACGTCCTAAAGAGACCACCAGGGCACCAATTCTCGGGTGGACGGTTACGTCCCCTGTACCCAAGGTAGAGGCCAGGTCCTTCTAGGGTGTACGCGCCTCGTCGATTCGGATACACGGTTTTGATGACTCGGACGCGGGGGATCTCGGCCACGAGACTTTGTTCTCTTTGAGCGTGCTACTCTTCGGGCGAGTGGTGTTTACCTCTCATTCGGGGCGAACCGCGTTGACCTCTTTTCGGGTCGCCACGTCAGTTTTTATTTAATTAAATTTTTGAGTGTAACTCGCGTAGACGACGTTATTTCGATTAAGCTCAATTCAAGAATCGTCAGGTGACAGTAGATGGTGCTAGGTAGGTTAAAAACGATCTTGGTCTGACCGTTTAAGTGACGATACGAGGTGGGGTGTAGGGAATACATAAGTTCCCTCCATAATTCGAGAAAGTAATGGGAACTCTATATTTTAACAAAATTAAAAGATAGGACCGATTCCAAGTTTCCGATAAAGTACCCGAAGATGAACCAGATATAATAACGTGTCCAGTTTGTTTACACTCCAAGGTCGTTAACAATTTGTACCGGTAAGGTCACTGTGTAAACCTTTGACCCCTTTATTAGTGTCCCACGACCGCTGCCTTACTTTGTGGTTGTGACGTCTCACCAAATTTAGAAATATAAAATTGGGAACGAAGAATGTCGACGAAATAAAATATAGGGAACGTGTTGTTGGATGTCCCGTTCGACGGTTCGTGATACTAAGTCTCTGATATGTCACGCGTCCGCGTCCCGCTCTATTGGAAATGGAACTGAATAAATGACGTCGGTTCTGAAACAAAACCCCTTGAAGGAATAGTTGAATCTTAGGCAAAACAGGGTCCCAGACAAGGAAAACTCCTTAGTCTCTTTGTAGGAACACACGTTCGTTACAAGAAAAGGGTACCCTTGTTTGTCCTAAGAATCGACTTGTAGAGCAAACGTTCTTACAAGTCGGGACCAACTCTCAGAGAAAACGTTCGTGAAGAGTTGGAAGAAATATGGAACAAGGGATGTTGTCCCCCCTACACACCTGTGTCTCTTAGGTGACTCTGTACCCACCTGGACTCTGTCCGGTGTTTGATAAAGGACCAGGAGTGTACGGAGAGAAGATTACCCTCAGATACTACCACGAAACCAAGGGATTCTTAGTCACAGTTTAACCTGAGACACAGATTATTCGAATCGTTTCTAGACCCGTAAAAGAAAGAAGTCACATAACACCAGTGACTAAGGAAATCACTTCCTGAACCCCTCAATGATTACATGGTGTGGACGACATCACAATATCTTTGATGCCCCCGGAAATTAATTACCTAAGACCCAGACTCTAGACCGAGTCTAGACCTTTGACCAGTCCCTTAGTATTGAAAGATAACTCCAACAAATAGAGACGGAAGTCGAATAAACAGTAAGAAGATGACCAAGTTTATAATCCGTTGTGAGAACATTCGACGGGAAGGAAGAACGAGGTTCCTCATATTACTAGACAGTGGGTAAAGGTTTTAAGGAGTGTCAGTCTTAAAGAGACCAGAGTCAAGACTGTTACTACCGATAAAACTGTTAAGACGAGTGAAACAAAGCATGAACGACAGTGGACAGGAGACCGAAAGACCCTAGAATAATAGGGGTAATTACGATTCCTCTGTAATTACGATTCAAGACACTACAATAGAGGATCCCAGGTGGGGTCGAGCGGTTCCTGTCTGTGTTACTCGAACTATGAGGGGAATGGACACGTAAGGAATAACGGACTATTTGTCATAGGAAACCCAGAGCGGTTCCTTTATCAGTGGACACACAAAAGGTCAAGATATCACATCTAAGTCTGATCGTCCGGGTGAAGAGACTTGGAAAAGTAGAAAGAAAGATGTTTGACGGTACCGTCAAGACCGTAGATATAAAGTAAATTACCTCGGTAGTGAAAGTAATCTTGTCAAAAGAAAACTCTATATTAAGTGTATATAATAAGTTAGCAAATTTGAGTCATCAAAAATGATACAAGTATCTCGATTGCGTTGTTTATGGTGTGTAGTTAAAATCTTGTAAGAGTAGTGAGGTTTTTGTAAAATTTTCTGTAAAAGTAGTGGTGTGTAGGTAATAAAGATTCGTCAGTAGGGGTAAAGGTAGGTCGTAAGGGACTCTGGATCCGTTGATGTTTAGATGAAAGACAGAAATATCCAAGTGAATAATTCCTGGGTAACAACAAGTCAGTCGTTCAGCACAGACGGAGAAGATCCTTTACCTGGGCAATCTATTCACCTTATTATGTCACAGTTAGAAACCACTGACTGAAGAAAGTGTTTCGTTTTATGAAAGTTTCAAGTAGGGGTAACATCGTACTTAGTCATGAAGTAAGAAAAGCACCAGTTTATTATAACGTAATACACCGATATAGTGGAAAATAAATAAGTAAGTAAGTACACAAGTATCTGTAAATCCAAGAAAGACACAAAACCAATAATGCTTATTACAACGAAGCTGACATACAAGGTTTAAATTATTATGTGAAATTATTAAAAATGAAGTATATTAAACCCCCTCAAAGATACAAATACAGAAGTTCCAGTGACTAGAAAAGAAGACGTTACAGTTTAGATGGTAGTGTGTAGACTGTATTAGATGGTTAGATGGTTATGTGCAGGTCACATAAAAATAGAGTCTGTAAAGGTAGATCTTAACATTAACACTAGAAAATTTGTAGAAAGTACAGAGACCATATTGAAAAACTTGTATTCCTCATATAAATATCATTGAAAAAAAATTTGACTGACGTGACACGGTACATACCCTAGAATCAAGGGACTTCAAGGGACAAAACCTTCCGTCTCAGAATTTGTGACCTGGTGGTCCCGTCAGGATATTATTAGATCTCATTGAAAATAACAGGGACAGACGATTAAGATTGTAGGACCAGAGACGTCAAGAGTTGAGACAGGGGAATTGAGTGCCCCTGACGACCCGAGAGAATCCCGAGGACGGAAGGGTGTGACACAGGACCTTCGAGAGAGGTCCTTCCTTCGCCCTGTTGACGTCCGGAACGGCGAAAGGAAAAGAAGAAACATCTTCAGTGTTACGAACACGACGGACTACAGGTCCCAGACTTATGACAACAAAGTATACAAAGAGACTTAAGTAGTAACACATTCTGTTCTCTCATTTAGACTAAGAATTACGAGGTACTACCGTAAAAGTTCGAACAGTAAAAAGAGAAATGTGTTTTATAGTCCCAACCAAATAAAAGATACAAAATATTAATTTTTATAACTTCAAAATACAGGATAACGAAGAACGCCCAGAGCTAGTATAACAGAAAACGAGTGAACATGAATATGTAGAGGACGAGGGTCGACAAGGAAATAGAACGTGGTAATAAACACATTTAGGAAACTGTATATTGTATCCAATTTACAGTTTGTTTATATAATCGTTATTTACACTTGTTTTTACTTTTACACCTGATTCTTCACCTTATATTGTTTTGTCTAGTCAAACAGTCTCTACTTTCACTTACTCCTCCTATAACAGTCATATTCCTTTTTATATGACCAACATCATAACCCCCTTTGTTTTAGAGAAAAAAAGAGGAGAAGAATGGTTGAGAATAATTAAATACAAATGAGAATCTTATAATATCCCAATGTTTCATTCCTCATTTCCCTTGTAAATTAAATCATTAACTTATAATCTAAGAGATCTATACCAGATTTATATTTACTATGGTTTTCTCACTCACTCACTTTCAGTGAATCAGTACAGGTTGAGAAACGTTGGGGTACCTGATATATCAGGTATCTTAAGAGGTCCGGTCTTATGACCTCACCCCTCGACAAGGGAAGAGGTCCCCTAGAAGGGTTGGGTCCCTAGTTTGGGTCCAGAGGGTGTAACGTCCGTCTAAGAAATGGTCGACTCGGTGTTTCCTTCGGGTAGTTTTGTAATATATTATATTTTAATTCACACCACTCATGTTTCGGGTGCAAGAGTTGGTGAGTTTCTTTCGATAGATTTTATGTCTGAGGAAACGAGTAGAGATAGAACTTCATATCTTAAACCTCCCCCCTCATTTTCTTAATTACTCATATAATTTAAAATTATTCGTCAATTCGAAA